>VYZM01021124.1:15912-65168 GCA_013398915.1 Dromas ardeola
AAAAAGAAATTTGAAGAATTCACTCCATGAGAGGTTTGTTGCATTTTCTTGGTGCAGCAGATGACCCATGGAACTGCCGTACACCATCACGTCAACACAATCTGAAATGAAATTCCAATTTGTTCGGTTCTAGAAGCACAAAAATTCTCTTATACAACACAAATATACTTGATTGGCTACATGTATTTTTTATAACAGAAATTTAAGAACAGAAATCTTCCCCCTAGTTATGAAAATGATCAAAACTTCTATGGAATTCTCACCACTTAGGTCACCAGCACCATAATATTCACATAAGCTGCTCTTTAATTAGTATGCTACAGACACCTACCTATAAAATGCTATTGACGGTCTTGCTGGTCTGATCCAGCAAGATCATAAAAATCTCTCACCTCTTCGAATGCACGCATATTTCATTGATTTTGGGGATCAATTTCGCATGACGGTGCTTCTCTGGGTTGTGTCTTTGGAAAGGACAAAGCGTCCCTGCGGTACCTCGTGTGAGCGAGCGCCGACAGCTGAGTTGGTGAAAGAGGCAGAACGGAACTCATGCTTCGGAGAGCCTTCCCTTCTTCTGCCAGAGCAGCCAGGGAAACACCGCGCTGCAACCGCAACCCCTGCGTGAGGGCTCCCTGGAGAGCAGAGCGAAGCCCTCCATCTCCACAGCAGCTCCAGTTACAGTCTCCACCGAGCGCTGCTTGCCTTGCCAGCCTGGGAGCTCGCGCCCGAGCGGATTATCCAACTTGGAACCTCCACGGGGCAGCGTGCGGGGCTGCCGGCAGCCTGGCCAGCAGCCTGAGGAGTTGGCCCAGCTTTTCTTCTTTCATGGCTGTTGTTGCTTCCGTGCGCTGTAACACCGAACCTCCTCACCAGCCTGCTGAGAGCCTTCCTCGAGGCTCCGGGTTTCCCCCATCCCGAGCCCTGGGCAGCGCTGGAAAGGGTGCAGACCCTGCCCGCCTGGTGCACAGCGTATCTTCCCGCTGCCGACGGTGTCACTCGCTCCCCTGTAAGCCCAGGCAGTGCTGGCCTTGGCAAGTTTGCTCGTATGCCGACAGCCACCCAGCACTGACCCCGGATGAAAGCGCCTCAGAGGGGAGGATGGGGATTCACACCTCTAACTGGACAGGGAGGAATGCAAACCGCATGAATAAAACACCGAGGATGCTCTGCATTTTGTTAGTAGACGCCTGTGGGGCAGCCGCAGCGTCGGCAGCGCTGTCACAGCGGAGGCGGCAGCGCGGCCAGAGAGGGCGAGCGCGTCAACGCTTCCTTCCGCCTCTCGGAGCGGACCCAGGACGTGTCCCATGGTAGACTCTGTACTGCATGGGCTCGTTTGTACAGCTGCTACTAATGAACACCGCCTTAAGGATCAAATAAAAGAGATGTCCATCATGTTGACATATTTCTGGTTTTTTTATATATATATATATATCTCTCAATGCTTAATAATAATCAGAGGTGGGAGAAGGCTTATCCCTAAACCAAACTAAACTAAACTAAACCCTTACACAAGTCTAGCTGATTAGCTGAGTGAAGGCTACAGCTGTATTTTTTACAGGCCTTGACTTTATTTATTTCCCATACAGCCATCCTACGTGGTTTTAAAGATTCTCAACACAAAAGATTTACACGCATGTCAGGGAGCACGGGGAGAATTTTAATTATTCCTATAGCTGCCGAAGCTCTGAGTCAGAGGCCCCAGCACTTGGCAGCTGACCAGCCTGGGCTTGGTTCTCCCACTTTCATCTTTGCCTGGCAACACTGCTCCAAATAAGCAGGGAGGAGAACGAGGAGGACGCGGCACGTAAGAGACCTACAGGGAAGCTTTTATTTCTCTTCTTAAATTCCTTGGTAAGAGACTTAATAGGGCGTATTTCTGCAGAAGGCTCTTCAACTATTTTCTATCTCAGCAATAATCTTATCTCACGTTGTGGGTATACATGGAAGCATGGAGACTCTCTGTGGTTGGACAGGCATGTTTCACATCGCTCCCCTACCCCTGAATTAGAATAAGCTCTTGAAATTACTTGAATCAATGACCAAGAGAGGCACAAATACAAACGCACGGCACTCAAATTCTCCACTGCCCACAAATTCCCCACTAATGTAAGTGATCTTAAAAGGCTGCTGGTAACTCCAAAGGTTCTATGTAACAGCCGAAGTGTAGTTGAGGATTATTAGCAGAAATTAACATTACAAAGCATGGCACCCTGTCAATAAGAGACGGCATGTTTACCATATTCTGCGCTGCCAGTAACCACCGGCAGTTCTCTCCCCTCAAGTGCGCTGTTGGTTATCCTTTTAAATCTTTAAAAGGATTTTATAGAAAGGAGAAGAGACATGCAGAGTTTGTTGTTTTCGAGAAAAGCAAGGTTTGAAAACTTGGCATATTTATTGAAAAACCCAAGAGCTACTTGGTTTACTTCTCCAATGGCATGCAAGAGAAACTGGAGTGCAGCTCTCCCCACCCAAAGCCTGCACATACGGTAGCTGCCTTCCAGCAAGGGCGCGTGGCCTCTGATGGTCGGGTACCCAACTTCTGGAGGAACAAGGCCCTGTACTTCTTAAGTGGTACTGATTTTCCCTGAGCTCAGCTGGGGAGAAAGGCAGCCCCTTTTATTCCAGTGCTATTTTAACTGATAAGCCTTAGCAACGAGAGTTCCTCCCTCCGCACCCTCAGGACTCCCAGCCCAACAAATTAACGGAGCAGGACTTGGAGCTAAATTAGGCAATGCCATGGTGTTTCCCAAAGGCTGCCCGCAGCCTCCCCATATCCTCCCTCCGAGGGCAGGTCCGGATACCGGCTGCCAGCCCCACACTGCCCAGAGACTCCCAGCCCGGAGGGACTGGGGTGACCTGGAGCGGTCATCCCAAAAAACCCGGGGGATGAATGTGCGCCTCCTGCCATACACCAGGCTGCTGGCTCCCTCGCCGCGAAGCTCTCCATGCTCACCCCTGGGTATCACAAGCTCCGCTCCCTTTGAGGGTGCTCAGCAAAGACCTACCAGCTCACCACCTCCCACGGCTAACATAGAGGAAGACTTCCAGGCTGGATCCTCCTGGAGAATGAATTTGGGGTGAGGTTTCTCAGCCTAGAGCCTCCGTGGGCACACACAGAGAGACCTGCAGGGGGCCTTGCAAAATTTATAACTAAAACATAAATTTCCCGTGGAGTTTAGCTGCTTCCAGGCTTAGACGGCAAGCAGAGCGGCTTTTTGCAAAAGGCAGACTTCAGGCTTTCACACCTAAACGCTGCCCCAGCCGTCAACTGGAGGAGCCGGCGGTGGCTCTGCTGGGCACCGGCACAGCTGAAGCTCAACCATGGGTCGTCTTCTGCACTGACTGCACGGAGCCTGACTGCAGCAATCGCGTCTCAGGTTTCTCCTGCATTCCTTCGACGTTATCCCACAACACGCTGTTATTAAACTCCGAGACAGATCATTTGAAATGTTGGGTTTTGGTTGTTCCTTCTTTTTTTTTTTTTTTTTTTTTTTTTTAAATTCGTATCTTTCATCAAGATCCGCAAAACGCCGTGGATATTGCTGATTCGCTGCTAACCCTTTCTTGGGCAACCTTCCAGTGTCAAAGTGAAGCTGATTTCAAGCTCATATTCACTGAAGAACATATGGGAAATGTCAGCACTTCAAAATAAGAAATCACGGTATCTTTCTCCGGCTTAAACTGAACCGCTGTCTAGAAGACATCCTCCTAATGTCCTCAATGTTGTTTAGATTTTGTAACCAAGCCAAGTATTTTAGTTGTCACTCTGCTCTTAAATGCCACTTGTAGCCATAAATAAGGTTCTTGAGCGTGATTAAAGGACCCTTTGTTTTAAGGAATATTTATATCTTAAAGCATCTGGGGTTCCTATGAGCCAGTTACAAAGTGCAAAGCAAAAACCCCACAGGTCGCACAAACCCAAAACCATCCAGAAAGGTGCATTTACTAAATTGTTGCTACCATAAAAATTGTTACTCATTTCAAACAAGATTAGTTAAAGTAAGCTTTTTTTTTTCTTTTTTAAGAAATCTTGTCGTTAGACACCAGCTGCCTTAGTCGGCTGGGATGGTTTCCCGAGTGGAGAAATCCAAGCATGTGACTCCGAAACAGTGAACAAACCTTCCTGGCATGGCCATACCCCACCAGCACGGGTTGCTCCGCACACACAGAAGCCCTCCTACCATTAACGCGCAGGGTTTTATAACAGAAAGCAAAAATGACGTTATTAAGGATTAGCGCTCAAGGACTTCTCAGGTTTTGATCCATCGGACTTAAGACAGGCTGGACTCCTGGCTCTTTCCACATTGATTTTGCCAGATCTTAGCGAGGCTGGGGATGCTCGACCGCTGCTGGGACAGCCTACTAGCAGACAGAAGCACTCGCTTTTAAGAGGGTTACTGACTGAATTTTAGTAATATTTATCCCCTCAGACTTTTGGCACCGGCGCAGATACAAATTCCACCATCCCCAACTGGCGCCTTCAGCTGCCTTGCGAGGCTTGATGCTGATTTCCCTTCCAGAGATTTTGCTTGTTTTTATATAAAACAATTCTTTGGCCTGTACCCAGGGGAGTTTACGGAGCTCCTGGCACCATTTCCTTCGACAGCCCGTCGGGGGAGTTAAGCATCCACGGCCACTGGAACCAACTGAGCAGAGCCCTCAGCAAGCTCTATAAGACTCCCCATAGCCCAGAGGCAGTGCTGGTGGGTGGGTGGGCAGTGAACTGGGGCCCTGCTGGTGGGGGGAGCCCGGCCACCCCACCTGGCCAGGGCTGGGAGCCCCACGCTGTCCCTGGGGCTCTGGGGACGTGTCCAGGGGACTGCAGGGCAGGGGGACGCCGAGTGCAGAGCGGCCAGGCTGGTCCCCACACGCGGCATCGCTCACACGGCAGAGCACGGGCAGGCACTGGCAAAAGGAAGGGAAATGGTGCTCACGCCACGTCTCGAGGTACAAAATAAATCGTTCGAAACAGTCCTCATAATTAGGAGAAGTAGCGAAGTAGCTCGCTGGGGGCGGGGAATACGCACTATTAAAACGCTGCTCCAAGTGCTGAAGTTTATCTGAAATAAAGATACAGAGCTGCATCGCAATTCCGACGAAGTGCAGGTGATGGGGGTTTAATGGATATGGGCATTTCACTATGCGTAACTGTGCTCGCGGTAATTATCCCTTTTTCTTTTTAAGCAGCACGTAAAATAGCCACATAAAGCTTGTGTAAATGTCGCACAGGGAAGTCAGGACTCTTCGTGGCAACCACGTCTTATCTGCTCCCGTTCTTGGAAAAGCCTCAGCTGCCACGGGTGGCTGTGGCACTCGCTGTGCCCTGCTTGCTCGGAGGTGTCACCTTCTCCGGCTTCGTGAAAAATAAAAAAAAGAGAACGAGCAGGTGATCCGGAATGACAGGTCTTGATAAAGTTTATAACTAGAGCTTGAAGGTTGCCACATGGCCACAAAGTAAAAGTGGTGAACCCTATTAAATAATCAACCCTTTCTATCCATTAATTAGTTGAAATAAAGTCACCATTTACCACCTGCTTCATTATTCTTTTTCTAATCTGGCAGCTAGGCTTTTATTTAGTCACTTTGATCAAAGGCGGTGAAGTTCCTTTATCTAGGCACTTCAGATAAAAACCGCTAGCAGAAAGGCTCCCCCTAAATACTTGATATTATCCAGCCGGCGTTGGGGACACAAGCAGGGAGCGGAGCTGCCAGGGGGACCCTGTGCCACAGGGGCTGTGCAGGCTCCCAGGTTAAGCTCCCACTACCCACCCCAACAAAGAGCGCCAGGAGCTCGCGGAATCCTGAGCAATTACAGAAGTAGGGTATGTTTTTTTTCCCAGCAGCTACGGAGCCAGGGCACGGCAGCGACAAACAGGGGGTGGCAGCTTAAGGGATGAGGTTTTTGGGGTGAAGCGTTTGGACGCGCAGATTCTTGCTAAATCCTGACTCCTCCCCACCATTTTTGTGTAGTTTCTGTATTAACCATTTGTTACTGGTCACAGCAGCAAAGCACAAAGCAGTTCCCATCCCATACATCTGGCAGAATACACTCGAGGCAACGCCACAGTCTATCGATTACCGTTTGCCTTTCGGGGTAAGGGGAACGTAAGTGTGTCTTATCAGGACAGAGCTGGCGCCGACAGGCGTGCAATTGGTAACGAATGGCCCTGCCCCGTGGAGGGACCACCCACCGTAACGATGCGATGGTCAAGTCTGACTGAGCGACTGGACGAGGGGGACAACGAGAGGTGAATCTCAAGCACGACAGGGCAACCTCCCCCCACAGGAGAACGATATCCCTTCCCCTCTCCCACCCCTCTTCCTCCTTCATCAATGTCCTCTAGATGCGATTCTTCAAAACAGCTTTTGACAAAACAAGAGGAAAAGGTCACGGCAGTTAATGTCCTCCTCAGTACGATCCTGTTTGAAGCAATGCACTTTTAGAAATTCCAAGATTAATTACTTCAGCTTCAAATTCCCTAGTTCCAGCTCCTGTGTCATGCCAAAAAAATATATCTACATATATCTATCCATCCCACAACAGGCTTCTTGGCCGTGCCTGGCCCAGTGAAGACCTGAAGGTTTGTACTCAGAAGAAAACATTTAAAATATGTTTAAAACAAGTTAAAATACTGTTTTACTGAAAGTTATTGCTACGGCCAAGAAAAAGAAGCATATTTGCAACTAAAAGCCTGAAGACCTGTAAGGTCTCTGAGAAACGCTGAGATCCCAGAGGGTTCCTCTGAAGGTCAGCGTGACAGAAAGAACCGGAGACAAAGGGAGGGAAGACAGCTTGCCTTGACACAGTGGCAAGGTCTGGAGAAAAACTCCAAGTCCATCTGCACAGTTCCCTGCTGCAGGTTGTATGTTTGCCTATTTAAAATTAAGTGACATTTAGGTAAAATCTGTACAGAGTCTATTACAGAGTCTGCTTCCCCAGGTGCCTGCAGCACTGGTGAAAGCAGGGGGATCTGCGTGCGCCTGCCGGGCTCCAGGCACACCAGGTTCCCCTCTACAGCCTGCAAAAACCTCACTCTGAAGATTTGTGTCTTGTTCCTCGAAATACCTCATGACCACAGGTACAGCATGTTGCTAAAACATTACACAGCGGACCATCTTTCTAGGTCCCCTTTATACAGGGCATTATGTTTTGGAGGGAGGAGGAAGGAGAGAGAATCAGATCTCTCTTCCGTGTTAACAATAAGGAGATTTTTTCCAAAGTTGCACATATTTCAAGTCAGTGCCACAATACCAAAATGTGCCCTTCTTGCAACTATACTGAAATCCACAAACTATAAGGACTTATTTTGAAAAGTACCCATATAACACATGTCCACGTATGTGATAGAGTCTGCTCATGGCCACACCAGACTACCCGCTGAGTTCGATTTTGCAACCATAAGGCCAAGACAGTATTTGACCCCCTCTCCCTGCCGATTACAGAAAAAGAGAGCAATAGAAAATACATTATTAGCATAACCATGACGTTAAAAATACATACCAGTATATCCAGGCAGGCTGCTTTAAGTAGAGTTATCTGGTCTGCAATGGTCAAACTTGTAAAGCCTGGCAATCGCTTTGCAAATTCCACTATTTTAATAATGCACTTTGTTGCAAGTTCGCTGAATTTGTCCCAAAGCCCGAGGTCCAGTCGAACCCGGTGATCTGCGCTGGAGTTCTGGAAAGACAGACAGAAGGCACCGTAAATCAACAACGTCCCTTTCAGTAAATGGTTTTTCAAGGGAAAGAAACAACAACCGAGTATTCCTTCCAGAAGTACTTTCTATTAACATTCCAGGCATTTTCTGCAGCTTGCTGTTGGGATGATGCTGGTTTATAACTTGGATTAATCGCCTGAAAATTCCTTGGATATTTCTCTGTTACTTACGATTGCAGAGGCCATCTGTACAAGGAATACAAATGAACTTAAACATTTCCAAATGCCACTATCATTATTCTTCCTTGCCATTATATAATAAGTGCATTGAGAGAGACAATTTACAGTTGTACCCCAGAAAATATAAATGAACAGTGGAACAAGAATATCGGGTCCTCATCTGGAAAAGGCTGCACAATATTTGGAACATAGTTTCACATACTTAAGGTCTTAGCAAATTAGTTCTACTTAATTTATCTCTTCTGTGGCTCTGCAAGAGTTTTACAGCTTTCTCAAGCTACAGTCTCCCATGAATTAAAAAGCATTTCTTTACACGACATTAAGAACACCATGTGCGCTGATGAATGCTGTATGCTCATTTGACGGTGCGTCCAACATATACCCTACTGTTTGAGGTGTTACAAGGACATTCCAGCTGCAACTTTCAGAGGCTGTTTCCATATATGCATCTATCTTAATCAAGGCCGTAATTTGCTAGGATGAGTAGCAAATCTGTGTCAAATTTGTGATTAAACTCATGTTTTCATACATTCAGAATAAACACTTAACCCTTGAAAACGTTAAACATGTCAGCCAAGAACCGGCTGACTCAGAAGCTACTGTGATCATGTCTGACGCTACCCCAACAGAAGACGGGGGCATGGGGAGACCTGGTGAGCTGTTTCCAACCCACCCGTGATCCCCATGGGGTGACGAGAAATGGGCAAGGACAGAGCTCTGAAATACCCGAGGCCCCTCTCCTCCTTCCCCAGCATGCAGCATATTCCCATTTTGCCAGCACTTCATCCAATGATGCTGTGTGGGATGCAGCCAGCGTGATGGTCCCTGCCACTATCTCCGGAACCACCAGGGTCAGTGTGTGTCGCAGCTGCCTTCGACGTCTGGGCGATCTCCTCTTCATTGCAAGGGGAATTTTACCTGTACAACTATGCTGGTAATGAATTTGCCCAAGATGCTGAGCTGCAACCACGTAAAACCAAAGGCGGACTCTCTCCCACATCTCACCTGAGCTTGTTGACTAACCAAGAGAGAGGCATCTCCAAAAAAAAGGCCCACCCCACTCCAGTTAGGTACCTAAGGCAGGTAAGGGAAAAGCCCCTCAGATGGCAGCTTTCTCCCCAGCTGCAGAGGAAGCCGATGTGATTAGCTGCCTTAGCTGACTGAAGTTAAATTAACTTGAAAATTAAAGTCAAATGAGAGAAGCCTCAACCTAAAAGCCTAACAGACATGGCAGATAAACAGCTGTCGGAAAGCATTCAGTTCACACAGATCGCACGTTCTTGGAGGAAACGTCTCTAGTGACTCTGCCACCATTGCTGCTGATGGTGAGGATGTCCACCTCCTTGGAAACTTTTGAAGTCACCAGCTTTCTTCGGTTCACAGGAAGGACACGGGGCCTGAAGAGGTCGACGTGGGGACGTGGGGTGAGCTCAGCTTGGCTGTGATGCTCTGTCGCCCACTCCCGGGGCTGCCTTCGCAGACACCACAACCACCATCAGTCAGGAAGGGGCAAGTCCTGATGGGTCCCCAGAGGCCCCGCCAGCCCGACATTCACCCTCACTTGCAACAGGGTGGAGATTTGAGATGGTAATATTTACATTAGGCCCTTATTGCAAAAAATAAATGCTAACCGTGCTGAATAGTTTGAAGGTGCATATGTGCTCTTCCCTGCTCCCTCTCTTTTTAAGGCATAAGGAATTAACTTCATCATTTGCATTTGAATTTTTATTCTGGGAACTTCCTCCTATTTTATTTTGTTTTTTTAAATGACAGAAGAAAAGATAGGAGAAAATGTCTTTATAATCCTAAACCTAAAGAATTGCCTTCAAAATGGTCCAAAACTAATGGGTTAACAGTCATTGTAATGCCCTTTGAAACATTTCTTTTGGCTACTGGAGTATGCATCCTTCAGATTTATTTTATTTCATCCTCAAGGACCTTGGTGAAATACAGTACATTGGAGGAAAAATAAGATCAAGATGTGCAGTCATTCAGGCTGTAATTAAATTTAATAGGCAGTTTATCCAGTTCATAGAAAGATGGCATAGCAGAGAGCTACACAAAGCAGAGCCTAAAGCAGGAAATCATTTTACAATAGGGTATCCATCTGGAAAAAAAGACGTTGCATGAAACCAGCAAGTGTGAACGAAATCTTCATCAGTATCATATGAGGTTACTTTATCATGCTGCAGTACCAGCAACGGGAAGTTTGACATGTCTTCTATTAAGAGTAATGTACGGCCGTCTTAACAAATGTAAATCTAACTCACTATTATGCAAACTGAAGAGAAGGGGCAGTTAATAAAATACAAAATAACCGGGTGTTTTATTACGCCGGGTGCCAGATTCCTCAGCGCTGGAGCTAGTGTGGTTTACACATTATCTTTGAGATGCTACAAATGGAAAGACTTTTAACATTTTATTTGGTAATGAATGTAGTCGCAAGCGTCACGGAAAATAGCTGGATTTTTAGCAGCGTTTCTGAATATGTAAAACCAAAACTGCCTCAATATCAATGTATAGGTTGAACAATAAAACGCGGGGTCAATAAAATGCATGTTAGAAGCAGAAACTCTGATTAAATTTGCCTGGGGATCTCCTCTAACCATGCTGTGAAAAAGATGCAGACGCTATGACTTTTCCTGAATATTTTACTGAAGCAGTTTTTTAGGTGTCTTTTCCAGGAGCAGCCTTGCATGTTTTTCAGGCCTTTGCACCAGCGCACATATGGTGGAACAATACTGTAATACACCCTAGTGGCATCTTTATCAGTGGAAAAGCCCAACCTTGCTATGAAATCCAATTAAACAGCCATTTTTGCCACATAAATTGATCCCATTTTTTCCATCATTTTTGTTTTTTCATTGCAGGCTGCTCTATCTCCACATTAACGATACGGGATGAGGCGCTCGCAGAAACACACACAGTAGCAGAATCCCTACCGTCTTTAAAATCCACTTTACAAATGAAACAAGGCTCACAGGGGCACTCTGCCCTAATCAGGAACACTTGCTATGCCTCTTTAGTAAAAGCAGCAATGCACTCCAGCTCCGGCGAGCTCACCGAGGACCAGAGCACACTCCTCTGCTCAGTCCCAGAATCACGATAGATATAGATATATATAGATATAGAGATATATATATAGATATATATATACACGTATGTATGTATGTATGTATATTCCTCTGCAATGGCACAGAACAATAGCCGCGTAACTTCTAAGCCCAGCACTTACAAACGACAAAATGCCACCAAGATGCAAAACCTCTTCACTTCCAGCCAGTCAAAAGCAATCCGGGAGAACCCACAGCAAAGGTCCGCAGAGTCAAAATTATTTTCTGTTTTATCCTCCCTTTATCACAAGGCTGGATGTAACACAGCTGTAGACTTACAAATAATACCAGTCTCAAGGGACAAGCAGTATAGTTACACTCAATTATACTATAAAGTATGACATCTCCAGAGAAATTACTAAGGCACTCTCTCTCTTACCTGGATGACAGTAATAAAACAGATCTATTTATGATGGACTTTTGAAATCCATTACGCTTAAACAGCTTGCTGATTCTCATCATCGGCAGAACTATACTTGCCACTGCCCATCAAATGCAACTGTTAAGTCAAATGACCCAGGGAATTTAATATGAGTGCTATTCTCCCATTATTTTAAGTAGACTTTTATTAACTATGCAAAGTATGGTAATTATTACAGATCGGGACACTTTTTAAAGAGCAGATGGATATAAAAAACCATAATGGAAAACGCTTCTCCTAAACCATTTTTGAACAGGTAAAAACACACAATGCTGGGGCAGGGAGTGGGGGGGGAAATCACCACGTAACCTTTCCTCTGGGAACTGCAGGCTGCAGTGCTCAAGAGCGAGAGCAGCCAGACAACGTAAGCCAAATGTCTGAACAGATTTTTTTTTTTTTTTTTTTTATGACCGTATCTCTGCAAGGTCTTTTTTACTCCGCTCTCTTACACTTAAAATTCTTTGCTCTTTTTAGCAACAAACAAAATCGTGTTTTAAATCAGTCCGAATGATCACGTAACCAAAGGCACACAGGGGCCGCGCTTGCAGAACAGTTTCTGCCGTCCACCGCCTCTATCAGCACGCCAGTGCAAAGCTCATGAAATTCAAGTGAATCCACATCGATTCAATACACTCACTTCTCACCTCTCGCTTAAAGAATTAAATAAAAAAACCAAACCACCTCTAAGGTTACAAAAGCAATCTGTACGCTCCGCAGTGTGAGCACACCATGCTTCATGACTGCTAGCCTGCAGAACTGAGCATAAAAGCAGGACTGGTGGCAATCTTCTACCCATACTAGCTCGTAATCGTCACGAAAAGTAGAGCGGCATAGGGTTCTAGCTCCCCTTGGACTCAGCATTTAGAAAAAGGGCTGTGTGCTCCTTTTTTTTTTTTTTACTTTTGGTCTCTTATTTCAAGTGTCTCGAAAAGGAAAGTTTATTGCCTGAGCCCTGCCATTTGATGGTGGTGGTGTCCAAGCACCGAAGCTATGCTCCTCTGACCAGCACCTAACACCTTCCACCTCCTGGGTCCTCCATCGCTGCAGAAAGGCTTCTCCCCAGCTCCTGGGTTGACTGGCAGCTGGAGATGAAGATGATCCTTATTCCAGCCCCAGCGGTACTCTGTCCCTTCCACAACTGGGCAGAGACAGCGTTCGTAAAAATGAGCTCTTAAGACTGAATTCCTACCTAAAAAGCTGGAGTGGTTGACAGACCTTAACTAGATGAGAGATTCAAATATGCCACATTTCACACGGAGACTATGAGAATGCAGCAAGAAGACAGTATTTAGCACTGCAGCTATTAGTTTTGACACAGCTGTTGAAGGGAGCCGCATCGCTCTCAAAGATTCAAGGTAAGCCAAAAATAACTCTTTTGGTATGATTTGGTTATTGCAACTTGTATAATACCAAAGCATGACAAAGCATCAGGGACTTCAGCCACATGCAGCTAACCGCTGTGGACTTCCAACAGACCAACGATAAAACCAAGAAATCCCTTTCCCCAAGCTGTCCGATCTGGCCTGAGATACGCATCACCAATATCCAGCCCCAGAGAGCGCGTGGTCAGGTCACGGTTACTCGGGACCCACAGACAGACCAGATTCATCCGTTCATTACTGAGATCCAGGTACTCCCAGTAAGGGCTCTGAAATTCCAACGGGGACATAAACTCACCATGGGGGTCAGCAGGAATCCAAGGATGAAGGCCTCAGTGGTGGGTGTGATATGCAACAAGACCCTCCCCAATTTCATCCACTTGTATCATTTCAAGAGCTGAAACATTAATGATACTTAAGCATCTGATAAATAATGCAAGCATACAGGTGCCCAGGTTTATCTTTCAACCCTCCAGGATCTTTGGCAATTACCAGTACGACGTACCATCACACCAGCTGCAGGGCCCTCTTCTAATTCAGAGGTAACACAAAAGTACGTACCCACATGTTCACGTTGGGAGGTACACCGAGAAGATTATTCTGGGAGAGCCAGGCCATTCGCAAGGCGTCCTGTGAGCAATCAACTCTGGCACGCATACCAGCCCGGCTACGCGTCCCAGCTGCGGACATATGATCACCTCTCCTACAAGGCATAAACTCACCGTCTTTGAACCGGGAAGATATTTTTCACACCCGTTCAGAAGCACTCTCACTTTGGCAGAAGTGTGAGAGCCTGTTTGGAAGATTCTATTCACTCCGAGACGAAGACGTAACCGCACGTGCCGAGGAGAGGGGTGGGGGGCATTAACCCAGGAATTTCCTTGAAAAGACACGCTGTGGATCCCACCGTCTCCAGCTTTGCCTTCAGTTATCTCACCAGCTGGCTGCTTTCGAGCTCCCAGCCTCACACGCTGCCCCAGTCCCTGGGGGTCTGCCTGTGAAATATCTCCCAGCAACACCTACGCTGGCTGTTTTGCCGACATTTCACCCGAGCAGGGATAGTGCCACAGAAGCGTGCGGAGGAGAGGCACCTTCCCCAGCGCCAACCATTTTATGCGGGTCTCAAGATTAAATGTGAAAAACGTTTGTGGAAATACTTTCAGCAACATGAAAGACATGCTTTTTTCCTAATGTCACACCATGTATGCTTGCTTTTCTTGCACTTAAACACAAAGCCTTACACCTAGACCTGAGAGTTTTGAACCTTGCACTCTCTAAACAGATGAATATGCCTTAAAACAGCACCCTGCTCGCTAAAGCAGTGAATACTGATGCCACAGGGGGTTTTGCCCAGGTGACTCTGAGAAATTTAACATTTGTTTCAGTAGCAGAGTATTTACTCAAAACAGAGATCAATCCAGTGATAGAGGTATTTCACCTGGCCTCCAGGGCTTGATCTCAGCTCTCCAGCTGGGGAACCATGGAGGACAAGGAGGCAGGTGTCTCCTTGCCCCAGTAATGCCAGTCCTGAACTCCTGGCCTTGGCAGTGAGAGCGCACGCTCAACTACTTCAGGACCTTCTGCAGATCCCTCTGAAACAGCCAGCCCTGCTGCAACCGACAGCAAGAGCAGACCCAGCAAAGTCATTTCTCTAGTGTCAGGACTCTAAGCGTTATTACCTGACAATTATTTTTAAGCATCTCTTTTATTACTGCATTTGCAAACTTGACATTGAATTTTCTCTCCAAAATAAATAAATAAATATCACAGACTTTCCCTGTATTTAGCAACTCGTATATGTACAGAAAAAAATTTATTTCCCTGACTCATCCTCTGGAGAAATTCCTACAGTACTGAACTTCTTGATGGGGAGACAATTTTTCATTTCTAGAAGCAGCAAAAGCGTTTTCTGCTTTGTGGTATTTGGGTAGACTGGAAGAGGAATAAAATGCAAATGAGCATTTTGGAAACCGGTTTATACAGACATTTCATATTTTCCTTGACCTTGGTAGCTTTGGGACTGTCATCAGTAATCCAGCAGCATTTAAGAACTCTCTACACCTGCAAAGTTGTAATCTGCTGACGCACAAGCAGAGATCACGTCTTTGGAAGCCAACAAATTGCTAATGAATGATGGCATGTAATTAACTCATGGACTCCAAGCTTGCCTCTTGGCTGGATTAATCCTTCAGACAGTCTCTGGCAACAACACTCAGTAATGTTTATAGTTAAGTGCAATTTCTTTTCTTCAGCATGTATTTGCATGCATACCTGCATTTTTTTAAGGGTAAGGAGGTGCAAGGAGGGCATCTACTTCTGCATCTGAAGCCTCCAAGGCAAAACTCACATCATCCAGGCATATCCAGAACATACGTGTCACAAACCACACTTACTGTAGTGTATTTTCCCAGCTGGCAGAGCGAAGGGAAGGTTTCCTGGTGAGCTTTTCGGATCTTCTCAGTGAGATCATCCAACTCTGCTGTCATTTCATAGTTTTCTGTGGACTCCTGCTTTGAAGGCTCCTTCTTCTTTTTGTTCCTATCATTTCTGACAGCTAGAGAAAAAGCAGAGACACAGATCACGCGGTTATTCAGATCACCTCATGTTGCTCTTGCCGCTCTACTTCATAACACTGCAAAATGCTTTTATTTTAAACATAAATCATTTTAAGTGGGGATAAAAATATTATACGCACAGAGAATACTAACACAAGCTTAATTACGCAATGGTAGGAATTAAATTTAATTGGATAATGATGAAATCAAACTTCCATAGGTCCTTTCTGTGGATGTGCCATCACACTCCCATAGTATCTCCCTTCCAAGAAAGTCTACTGCAAATTCACAGGCACTCTAAGTGTCGCAGCAACTTTGTGAGGTGGGAATTTTTCATTGCATCATTACAGCTACGCATGGTGAATGGCAAAGTCCCCCGCAGTGACGCAGTCGGTCTTTTATTGGATGTGAGCAACACTAAAAAAACACAGCAACTCTCTCTCTTCTTAAATTTCTCAGTATGGAAGATAACAAAATCCATATTAATACAAACTCCACCAAGCAAAAGTTATTTAAAGGGAAAGTTAAATTTGAAAACAGTAAATGAAGGAAGATGAAACACATTTAACTCAAGATCTGAAGATCAAAGGAGAAGCACAAACACTTGAAAGAGTAAAAATGGCAGTGAAGCTATCTAAAGTTGCTTGCCATCTGCTCCTGCGCTCAGATCAGCCTTCTACCTTCCCCTGGCCGTGGGGGATTACTGGAAATATGCGTTGTGCAGCACTCGTGCTGTAATTGATTTCCCACATATTTGTGTTTTGTAATAAAATATGACAGCTGCTCCATCACCATGCTACTCTTTGTTCTTTTAATGAAAATAGCTTAATTTTACAAAACGTGCCCAGGAGATAAGTCTATGTCCGCAGTATTGCCAGTGCTTGTGAATTTTATCAAGAGGCTTGTTGTTAGCTAAAGCTAACGTCTTAAGCATAACCAGATGCGTAAGGCTTTACAATAAAGCCAAACAAAATCAATCCCTCTCCCCAAAGACTCCATGTCAATATTGAACACCCCAAAGACTAAACGCTGCTGGACAAATAAAAGACAATCCTAACATTCAACGGTGTTCAAAACCTCACGATATTTAAACCAGGGCCCTGAACTCTGAGGGTGCAGCTGGTGGGCTGGGCACACGTGAGGATGGCCAGAGATTTTAGATGCCAAAGATCTGCTGATCCTCATTTGTACTGTCCTGCCCCAGAAAGGGCATCGCTCTGTGCGGTAGGGAGGGAAGCACAGCAAAATGGGAAGATGGCTCAGAGCCACCTCTTTTTCCCTCGTGGGTTCCCCAGGCCTGTCCTCCATGGCACCAGGTCTTCTGCAGTTGTCCATGTCTGTCAACAACAAATGATCGCAAAGAGCAGACAAACACTAAATGTTTCAGGAGAAAAGAGGAGGTTTTGATGCAGGCTCATCTACAGTACAGATTCAAGATGCGTCATTTCTGAGAGAACACGAAGAGCGACATGGGCAATGGTGGGGCAGGAAAGCAGCAGAATCAGGGGCATCTACAGAAATAATATAGCATGTGTAACAGAAAACAAGGGTTAGATGCAGTGAATATTGTTGCTCCTTTACAAGGCCATCAAGCACACACTCCATGTGACAAACAGCTCTGGTTTTCTCACTAAAGATTTGACTTTCACAGAATCATAGAATGGTTTGGGTTGGAAGGGACCATCTAGTTGCATCTCCCCTGCCATGGGCAGGGACACCTCCCACTAGACCAGGCTGCTCAAAGCCCCATCCAACCTGGCCTTGAACAGCTCCAGGGACGGGGCACCCACAGCTTCTCTGGGCAACCTGTTCCAGTGCCTCACCACCCTCACAGGAAAGACTTTCTTCCTAATATCCAATCTAAATCTACCCTCTTTCAGTTTAAAACCATTACCCCTTGCCCTATCACTACACTCCCTGATAAAGATCCTCCACATCTTTCCTGTGGGCCCCCTTTAGGTACTAAAAGGCTGCTATTAAGTCTCCCTGGAGACTTCTCTTCTCCAGGCTGAACAACCCCAACCCTCTCAGCCTGTCCTCATAGCAGAGGTGCTCCAACCTCATTTTTGTGACCCTCCTCTGGACTCGCTCCAACAGGTCCATGTCCTTCTTATGTCGGGAGCTCCAGAGCTGGACACAGTACTCCACGTGGGGTCTCACCAGAGCAGAGGGGAAGAATCACCTCCCTTGTCCTGCTGGCCACGCTTCTTTTGATGCAACCCAGGATACAGTTGGCAATTTTGGAACTGAGAGAACTCTGACCCTGATCCAGCAGACATTTTAAGGATGAACTTGACTTTAACTGTGTGAACAGACCCGCATTGAAGTCAATTATGTGCTTTGCTGGGATGGGATGTTGAGCACCCCACCGGATTAAAGTCTAACCTCAAACACCATCAATTCTGGTGTCTGGAGTAACACAGAATCAAAGGTGACCAAGAAGGGTAGACTGAAAAGGTACCTTCTTGTGAAGGTTCAATGCTATCGGTGTAGTCAGGTTTACAGGGTGGAGGGTCAGACCTCCCCTTCCTTTTACAAATATTCCCCTAAAGCCAATGTCCCAGTTTGTTCGCTGGACCCCAGGGCAGGGCGCAAGTACGGTCTCTTGCATTGAAAAACCACCCAGGACTGACACATACGTCTCAAGTGCTCCAAACTGCCACTGCACTTCAGAAATAAATCCTAATCGCTGCTGTACTTGGGAGATAAAAGAGCTCCTTAGAAAATTATGTAAACTCCTACACAACTGCAAAGAGTAATAAGCCTTTGTAATAAAGCCCCATTTACTTAGAGCTCTACGAGCTGATTGACAAATTTGCCAAACAGGCGGCCTAAGCAACTACTTATCTCAATAGCTTTGAACTCCTTGTGGAAGACAAAAACGTTACTTAGGCCAGGCTTTGGAGCAGCTGCCAAGAGCTCCCAGAGACCAGGAGATAACTCCAGCAGGAACCGCACCACCGCTCCTGTGCTACCCCGGCACAGGTCCTTCTGCAGCTGTTCCTGAAAGTCCCTTCCCCTCCAAAGGCCACCAGAGAAACAGCTAGTGGTCAATCCACACCACCAAACTGGCCCAGCTCTGTCCTCTTTCGGCACAAATCACTAAAGGGTAGGAAGGGGAGAATTAACGTGTCCTGAAAACTAAGAGTAGTTTTTATTCACCATTACCTTTTTTCTACAATTCTGATAGCCTTTGTAATAACGATAAAACCTGAATAACATTTATCATCTTCCTTTATGTACACTTTTTATATTTCCTACATTTGTCTTTGCTAAGGTTGCATCAGACGCGTCAGTGTTTCTATATTCCCTGTAAGATAACACAATAAAGTGCTGACATATAACACTCAGGCTCCAAAAATATAAAGAATTGCAATAACGTTGAACTATTACGCCAATTCAACTACAACTATAATTCAATGCAAAAAAAAAAAAAAAAAAAAAAAGAGGGAGAAAAAGATTAAGACAACACCATGTTTAAAAGAGTTAAATAGAAACATATAAACACACACATTTACCCAGTAAATTTAAAAGCCATCACTGCTCTGGGAACAGGAACTGTCATACCGCATGTGGGAAGGGTTTTGGATTACAGCTTATGCTTATATTACATAAATCACACCTTTTTGTGTCTTGATCTTTACATGCATATGATCACATCAATCCCCGATGCAATTCCACTGCCTTTTAATGATGATGCGCTGGTGATGAATCTGTGTCACAGTTAATGCTGCCGTAGAAAACTCAGGTTATGAATTTCATTACTTGTGCACTAAATTCTGACTGAACGGCTGCATTATTTAAGAGTTTCCGACAGGGGACAGTATGGAAGCTCCCTTGCCCTGTGAGAAATAGTGGAAGTTAAAAAAAAAACTAACAAAACAAACAAGGTGGTGGGGAAAGAGAATGAAAAAAAGGTGTATGTTGGTACGTGAGGAAGCCACGTCTTGGCGCTGCTCGGACGGCTGAGCAACGCACGCCCACGCCTGAGCACGTCTGCTCCCATCCATCTTCCCGTGACAGCTCCCCCGTCCCCTTGACACACATGCCAGGACTTGCATTTCCACACCCAGAAACCTCCAGGCAGCTGCGGCAGGGTTCGTAGGCTGGCGAAGGCACTTTTGTTGCCTTCGCTTTCAGGAGCAGCCCCTACCCTCAAACGTCCGTCCCCCTTAACCTGGATGGTGCAGGGGCTGAACATCATCTCTTCTCCCACCCATCCTGTTCCCCTCACCCCAGGTTTGACACTGCTTTCCTCAGCCTCAGGCACATTTTTCCCTCTTCTGCTTGAAGCGATGGGTAGGGCATGAAAGCTGCGGGAGGGAAGGATGTGTTTTTCAAGAAAAGCAGGGCCTGCTACAGATGAAACTAAGTATAGGAAAGACACAAACAGCTTCTCTCGGAGGACCCCAGTGCTCTCATTTAGCAACCACGCAGCAATTCTCCTGCTTGAGCGGGATCATTTCAAGCATGTCGTAATGCTGGGAATCGTCCAGTCTTAAACGCAAGCCCCTCAGGTCCACCAAACTTAAGTCACCGCTTGGCCTAAGAAGAGTCTGGGATCCAGCCCAAGACATTTAGGCAGTTTCTAGATAATCAGGTAAAATTATGGAACAGCGAGTGTTTGCACCGCCCTTTGTCAAAGGTGTCACAAACCTGCCCAGCAAAGAAGCTCGCAACATAGTATTTCCAATTACTTGCATAACCTTTGCTTGCCCAGAAGGTAGTTAGACAGCACCTTTCATATATTATAATGATTAATCAGCTATAAATTCATGACTTGAAATGCTATCATTGCAGTTTTGCCTTTCGGAGATCCCCGTGACCTTTGAAGAGCTCTGTGTACTAGTTAACTGGTTTTGTTCCTGTAGCGACAACTACTAGTGTTTCCAGTTAGTTTGCATTCCTGTAAAACCGCACTTCTCTTGTCATTAAATATTTTGGAAGTTACTCGTTAAGCTAACAAATCTCAAAAGCTCCATGAAGCACACAGAGCAAGCCAGTAATTGCACAGCGCTGGGCGCAGGGTAGGTTTTCAAAAGAGACTCCTTTTGTTTGTGAATGTTGATGAGAAGAGAAATCAGAGGTGAGCTGAGGCAGGACCGCTGCAGACCTGCCAAGTCTCCCCTCCGGGCAGAGACTCGCTCTCCTGCACCTGGGGAAGCCATGGGTCCCTTGCCCAACGCCAGGCAGCCTGGGCTGCCCGACATCGCAGGCAAACGGTTGCGGTGGGGTGGGGGACGGGCGGGCAGTGGGGACGATGCTCAGCACTGCACCCAGGGCTTCCAGGAGCACCAAGCTGCTTGCTAGGGTGGAAACCCACAGGTCTTGGTCATCTCCTTTACTCTCTGACTTCTCCAATTCCAGCAGCAGCTGCTAAAAATGTCTAATTCTGGCAGAAGTTAGCAGCTGTGGACAATTTCGGTCAAATATGCAAAAAGCTTACCTATTGCCACTGCCAAGTTTGATCCCTCAGGATAAATGCCCCACACATACCGTGCATCATCCTTCTCCACATCACCCTTCAATAAACTGTGCTCCTGGTAACGAACGGCAGTCCGTAAGGATGTCTTTCACAACAGTCACCTTGGAAAACCTCGAACCAAGGGAGATCTAGCATCCTTGATGCTGCTGCTCCTGCTGAACCAGGCTCTCCCACCCCATGGACAAAGCCAGCACCCAGCTGCACATCACACATGGCTCCCATGCCCAGGAGCTGGTGGAAGCGAGCACAGAGATGAAGGACCTCAAGGAGGTTGATTTTCCCGGAAAAGGAACAAAATAACCATCTTGAAAGCAAGACAATCACACTTGACAAACTGACGCACCACCAATTCAGAATGGTAAGGCGCCTGTTCAGGTTTTAACAGCAATGCAATCGCAAGCCAAACGTAGCATTAAAATATGCAGAACACCAGGTAGTTATAAATAGATTGGCTTTCCTAGGTCGTGATTTCCAGATGAAATAACGTTTTCTTCTGGGCAAAACTGCTCAGTCTTTAAAAAAGAACAGGAAACTATCTTAAAACAAATTCCCATGCCAAAACTGAGCTTTGACGTATGGAGAACGATTGGAGGCAAAGCACATTTCAAATACAAAACTCTCATTTCTAATGGACAAAGCCAATAACAAGTACACAGTCATGTAAGGGGCTTTGAGTACAAAAGCGAAACACATTGGAAACTGCATATTTTGTAGCTGATTCAGAGAAATCAACCATGTCAGCTGTCAGGTACAACTGCCACGAGAAAACATCTCGAATTAAGTGAGATAGTATCACTCTACAGACGCATATCAAAATTAACAGGGAGCACAGAGAAACAATCATGGAAGACATTTCATAAGCACCTGGCACGCTATCATTTTTCCCCAGGCACAGAGGGAGCACATATATTACAGAATTCAAGCCCGCCCCTGGTCTCCTATTGAGAAATCACATTCAGCTATGGCAAACGCGCCCCGATCAGCGCTCCAGGAGCCTCAGTTCAACAACAGGGAAAAACACCCCAAATCCAGGGGACATTATCCTGCTGGCTGCCTTCGTGTACGCTGGCTCTTCCAGCCACTGGTGGTATTTTTTTTTTTTTTTTATTTTATTTTTTTTGACGAAGGTGAATCTGAACTCTGCCTTCCAGCTTTGTATTATTCATTACATAATTGCTATGTTTTATTAGAAATATGATCTATTATAACCTTGAATACGGTAACTTAAATGACATTGAAAATTAGATTATTCTGATTATTAGAGAAGTGAGAAAGGTACGAAACATTTGTAAGGCTGATAATCAATCAGCGTATCCATCTGAGTGCAATAAAAATCAATCAGGAGCTAGTGCGTTTAAATCTAATTTTTTAAGCATGACATTTTCTTCTGAGTTTCTTTTTTAAATGTCACCCTCTTGTACAACAGTGATTGATTCTATCCCCAGGGACAGTTAACTCCAACTGTTTTATTCATTGCACTGAGCTCTTGTATCCACAGTCTTTTCTAAATATCAAATTAACGACAACAATAATATTTTCATCAAAACATGAAATTCAGAAATACACATTCAGGGGATCAAAACAGCAAGAAGCACGATAGTACATTTAAATTGGTTCAAATACCAGGGACCCTTTAATTAGCAAGCAGTGTATTTTAACACAGAAAATGGTGGAATTTTGCATCCCTCCAGTTCTCTTTTCCCTCCTCCATCAAAGACAAGGCCAAGGGTTTGCTTGTTTAAAACATAATTCATTTAGAAATGTTTCAGTAAGTGAACAATGAATCACTAGCTATAGGGAGAGTCCATGAGTAATTACCTACGCCTCCAAAATAACCTTATTAGGCTATTGTAAGTATAGGGGAGACCTTTGATACCTATAGCCTAAGGGCCTCTATTTTTCCATTCACGCACAGGGGATTTATATGGTTATATCCTATTATAACCGACGAAAGCAACACATCTCCCATTTATGTATGAGGATAACTGCGGGGTTAATATATCAAGAACTGAGTTATAAGAACGGGTTTCATTATATGAATGAAAGATACAAATGGATGCTCTACAGCTTTATTCAACTGGCCTGAGACTTGATCTGTGGTTTCAAGGATTCCATCAGCCTGAAAATTTTATTTTTGACATGAAATTTGGCACCTGATATTGTCACATCCCTGAAATATTAGTAGATGGAATGAGCGAAAAAGGAGTTTCTAGTCCCTGGAAGAAAAACAATACTAACTGGACTCAGATGTAGGACCAAAATTCGCAAGCCAATGCAGAATAACAGGCTGAGAAAAATAACCCTTGAAGACAGCCGAAAGGTACAGCTTTCGTATTCTTTTTTTTTTAAATTGATTTTAAATTATTATTTTTATTATTTCACTTTACTATCATTTAAGAGAATTTTTTTTTTCTCTTTTTGATTTTAATACATCCAGAAGCAAAACCAACAGCTATCATACTTTGGATATCTAGAACTGCCAATCCAAGAGGCGAAACCACAGCTGAAGGAAAAAAAACGGTTCTAAAGGTGGATTTGTCTTGAATGCTGCAGATGGCTCCATAAAGTGCTTCAGCAGTAAAGACAAAAAAAACCCAAAAACAAAAACAAAACAAAAGCCCATAAACTGTTCCCAAGTCTATGAATATACCACTAACGCCTACCTTTGTATTGACTATAATATTTCAGGACGGGTTCAAGTTCTGCAGAAGGTGGCAAACACAAAAAGAACCTCCCAAAGAATAAAAATAGGGACTCCAGAAATACAAATGAAAACAGCCCCCCCTCCCCCGCCCCCCAAAAAATAGGTCCTAAGAACAAATCAGTAATTAAGAAGTTGCAAAACCAGAAAGAAAGCAAACAAGCTGAACAAAACCAGAAGAAAATGTGTTTGGCCGCAGGCAGGTGTGGGCTGGCAGAAGAGATGGAAAGGGGAGCAGCTGAGTCGGAGCCAGGATGGAGAGAGACCAAAATCCGCACGAGGGGCTGAACGGAGAGCAGACTCCTCCATCTGCCTTACCATCTCCCTACACGTTGCAATCAAAGTAGGAGGAGAGACGCTATTATACATTTAATGATAACCTGTTCAAATAGCATTTGCCCTGCGATTTCCATTTTCAAAGTGTTTTAATACCATCAACTAATTGCCAGTCCGAAATAGGATAATCCACATACTCTTAGCAGCTGACGCTTAAAGAGCTACGGAAGGTTGTTAGCATTAACAAATGCAGGCAGAATAAATCACTAATATTTCCCATGAAGGCCCACCAATATATCTGCAATGGAACCAGCCTAGCTATACCCATTGACTAAGACAAAATTTACTCACCGATATGTTTCGATCTGTATTTCACATAGGCATCACCTCAAGTTACTTAATATAGTCAGAAATTCCCATCTGTGAGATGGAGCATCTCCATAGGCAGGTCCCACAATGTCCCCATGCATCTTGTGCTGCTGTTGAATTAATCTCCACATCTGTCATCCCCTCCTCACTCATGCCCTGCCCCGTCTCTCTCACTATTCTGCATGAAATCGATCACTTCCTTACTCTAAATGTAAAAACTGCAGTTTTTATTAAGCTCTACCATGCCACCTGCAACAGGTTTCTCAGAGTAACAGCATCACCCAGTGGATATTGCCAATCATCCCTTTTCCCTGCCCAGTGCAGGAATGGGAAGGAGCTTTGGGAATCAATCACTCCACCCTGGGAGGTTTCCCAAACTCAGGGGGTTTCTGCGGGTATCCCACTTCCCAGTGTCAGCCTATGAAAGAATGCCCAAGAAACTAAAAGCCTCAGGGAAATTAAGTATTGTGCTTACTGTCTACCGTTTCAGCTTCAAAATCCCAATGGATTTACTAGTAGCTTCTGTGGCAGTCTGGATAAAATTCTGCATACAGCTGGTTAAACTGAAATACTCTGGGGAACAGAAGGATGGCTTTTCTGGAATTGCAGTGTCTTAACACATTAGTTAAAAATACACAAGACCACAAACACAATGTGATTATTCTTTCTCTTCCTTACAGCTGAAGTGACCAAGTCCATATACAGCAGTTGAAAACCACTTGTAAATACTAAGCCTGAAATTAAATTTCTATTAACCTATAGTGCATTTGTTTTACCACAGGCTGGGTAAAGAAAAAAAATCCCTAAATTTCAAACTCTGAACTTTCAGTCAGAAGTCACTAAGAGGCCATTAAACCTGTCTCATCTGATTTCAGCTGTTCAAGTGCCCTTTTGAGCTACCTTCTCAAAGCAACTGCCCTTTTGAGCTACAATCTTGAAGCCTGGTACGCTAACTCTTTATGGATAACCGATTACAGGTAAAAATACCCCGAACCTGACCTTTCTCTCCAGGGTCACCAAAAGGTAAACCAGTATCCCCATCTACAGATATTACATTACTTTCTTTTAGGAGACAGTCACGGTAGCACGATGCCTCGCAACTGGGAGAAGCTGGGGTTATCCAAAGTCATCAATCCAATTTGTTGGGCATTATCCAGGACCGCTGATGGCCAGGGAAGCGCACGGCTGTACACTAAGACCAGACACTGCACCCTATTCCTGCCCACTGCCTGGCCTGACTGTAGCACTTCATTCACTTCAACCTGCTGCAGCTATTTTATTTCTCACCCTAACGTGCACAGAGGAGAAGAACATGACTTGCTTTTTACTTAACGGGAAAGCTACCTACCATGACAAATTGCAGCCTCTTTCCTGACAGCGCCATTAACGGACTCCTTCAACAAAACAACTTTCCATAATAAGGGCATTCATTCCATCTAATGAATGAGTCTCAGCTATGGGACAAACCTAGGCTTTCTGATTACGTACGATAAAACAGACTTTATGGGACAGCAAATGAAGGGCTACAATTCTGTCAGGGGAGAAGAAACAGGAGGTGAGCCGGAAGACCCCTTCCCTTTGCTCACACACGGCCACTCGGCTCCCAGAGCAACGGCTCCCCAGAAGGAAGCGCAGAAGTTCAGGAGCAACACCGAGACGGCACACCACCTGCATTTCTGCCTTTTATTACGGCTGGTTTCATGCAGTGAATGCAGTTTGGCTTTCCCCAAACAGGGTTCAATCCTACGTTATTTACCAGAATTCAAAATAACAGCACCAACTTATCACCACTGCTGTTTTTGTCTTGCAGGGGTGCTGTTCCACCGATCACAGAAGAGCCCTATTAGTGTAAAACTACAGTAGCGTAGTAGGAGATCAGGTCTAATATCTGTACCTGCAGATGGATAACGCCGCATTCATATCTAAGTTTCATTTCTTTGTTTTGCCCCCAAGGCTAAATTTCACATTTGTACCTCCTGGTGCCTTGTGCAATTGTGTAAAGGTGCATCGAGCGAGCGAGCTGCCAACTGACAACACATCTGAAGAGGCTTTGCGTGCGCAGCGTACTTCGTCAAGCACAAAGAACTCATTGCCTCCCGTAACCGTAAATTGAGCTCATGAAGGTGGAGGAACAGTTGTTCCCGGCGCATTTTAAGGAAAGGAGCCGTAGTCTTGAATCGCAGCATTAGCCCGTGTTACAGCCTCGGCAGCTTGCAGCCCTGGCCTCCCACTAGGCCAGGGATAATAAAAGCAAAGAAATAGCTCAGCTACTATTTACCTATTCCTCTGAAGCTAAACGTGGAAAACACGCCATTATGAGCTTACGCAAATTCCTTCCTAAGGACAAAGGCTTGTTGATACTCCTACTACTAAAAAAAAATTAAAATAAAAAAATTAAGATCAGGAGGTTATTTCCAGCTCTGGAGGTGCCAGGGCTGGCCCCTGAAGTGGTGGGCGGGGGGGGGGACGTGGCTCCCCAGCCATGCTCAACCTCCCGCCTGGGCTCTGCTCCCGCCGGCTGGAGCTGAACGACCTGCTCCACCAGGAGAGGCAGCCTGAGGGCAAGAGAATGGAAGAACTGTGTTACTTAACCAGGCGGACCTAAAAGCACCAGATCAGCCAAAAAATTTACTGTTTAAGCCTCACATCTACGTGCGGTCCAACGCAGCTGGTGTGCATGCACCGGCACCTGCCCGTGGGCTTGCTCTGCAGCTGGGGGCGATTTTTTCATTAATAGTACCTGTCATTAAAACTGTTTTGCCGTCATACTAAAAGAATGGTTTTATCAAATGGTAAAATAACATGCTGAAACAATGCTATTGCATCCGACTGCATTTCAGCGTGTTGTTTGTTTCCTCTCCCTTCCCAAAAGCTGAGCAATCGGAATACACAGTCTGCAAATTTGTTGATCTGTTGTTGGGGTGAGGTACTTTTTTTTTTTTTTAAGATTACATCATCTTTTTTTTTTTTTTTTCGCAAACTGTAACCTAAGGAAAAAGAAAGGAGTGAGGTCAGGGGGTTTTTTCTTTCCATCCGCGGGATTTCGGGAAGGCCAAGCCAAGCCAGCCAGGAGTCTCTGGGAGCGCTGGGCTGGCATCATCACCAGATTCCCGTAAAAGCCCTGCTGCAGCTGGCTGCTGACACAGGTAGACAAGCTTATTCACTTTATTATCTCACTGCCCACCCTGAAACGCTACACCAGCGAGCTGAGGCACCTGAAATGCCTCTGACATCCCAGGTTTTCCTTCAGGCAGGACGGCCCTTTCCACCCATGCACGGCGTAACTCGGCGCCGAGCCCCAGCGGGGCTGAACCTGCAGCCGTCGGAGCCCAAGCTCGCAGCCGGGATCTCTGCGCCTGGGATGGCAGCAGGCTTTAATGCGACTCTTCAAAGCAAAAAATGTGCCTGCGAGACAAAGGCTGTTGCTTGTGTGTTTAATAAACACTGCTCCACACATAATTCACATGCGGAAATACTGCTTTTCATCTATTAATGCAGGCTATCCCGACATCTGTACTCCACTGCTTTATGTAGCGGCAGAAGCATCGTGGCATTACAGGGTCGAATTCCCTTAACACACCTGCAGCAACCTCAGCTGTTTCAGCACTCACGTTATGACATGAATCACTCCACAAGCCTGCACCTAATTATCAGACTGTCTATTTTGATATATTTTATCTTTTATGTACAATGCCAAAGAAGTTCTTTAAAATACATTCCAACTACTCTTTCATTTAAAAAAAAAAAAAAAAATTGCTTTCTTGTCTGGGACTTAAGTTCTGAGTAAGCAGGAATAAGTGGACCACATTATTTAAAAATAAGGCGTGCTAGTAACTACAGGACTGGCTTAAAGAGCTTAATTCTGCCAGACAGGGTCAAGCAGCATCAAATCCTGATTTCTCCGTAAAATCTTTTAAATATCCCCAGTAAAGCCAGCACATAACCTTTTTACACGAAGTCCTTTCACAGCACACCAGACCAGCCTGATGTAGTGATCATACAAGGAGCAAAGCGGACAGACACTTGTTTCCGGGAAGCAGCAAGATACTAAAAAAAGCAGACTTTTTATTGCTGATTTGAAATCAAAGTGATTACCGAGGCCTCTGCAACTTCCAGCGCAAGACTTACCGCACACAAGGGAGTTCAGTTTGAGAAGGCAAACAGGCAGCAGGTCACCACAGAGTTAACTCAATAAAATAATAATTTCTACTTGGATAAACTGACCTAGTTTTCCCAGACTTCTCTATGAAAACAAAGGATGCAACTTGGACGTGAGATGACGTCTGAAAGGGAAGCCAAGGGCTGGGGCAAGGCATCTGAATTCAACACGCAGCTGGCCCTTACCTAAATGAGGGTGCTGGTCCCCAGTTGACATTACAAATGACTACCCAGCATAGGATTAACTGGCATTACTAGAGGTTTCTACCCCCATCTTATCTCATTGATGCCAATGACATATCTTTCATGTCCTTCAACAGGGATTAGGCCCTGAACTCATCATACACAGGTTTGGTACCTCCTTCCAGCTAGGATGGTCTTCTCCAAGACTGTGTCAAGTGCCTGATGCAAGACGCACTTACAAAATGCTTTTTATGAGGTCCTCCGGACATTGTTCCTGGGCTACAACCCCCATGGGAAGCACTGGCTGAAAATTCAGATTTACAAAAGCAGAGCTTTATTCAATTCCTGAAACAGACGATGAACATCCACCTCTCCGACCAGCTGCAGGACTGCCCCACCAGCCCCAGGCCACGCAGCAGACACGGCGCACACAAGTCTGCCAGGGCCTGGGACACACGGCCTGGAGGGCAGGAACCGACAAGGATCCCTCCCAGCCCCCTTTGTAACTCATCCCGAGACCATGCAAATCTGAACATAACACGATGCTGACAACTCGGCATTTTGGGATTCAACCCAGCGTTATTTTCCAGCGAAGCTCTGTTGTGCTGCAACACCTCTAACCAGCGCAAGTATAACAATTTGCCCAGAGAAAATGTTCAATGAAGGGGAAACATAAAAGTATGAACAGAAAGAGGCCTGACTCCCTCTCTTTTCTAATCCATCACACAGCATTAGAGATTAAATACTCATTAAAAAAATATATAATAAACTGTTAGGACAGGATATCTAGTGATTCCTCTTAATTGCCTTATTCTTCCCACATCCTGATTTCCAAAGAATATTTTAAAATGTTCCTCCTCCATTATTGCAAGGCCCATTAACCACAGGGTTATCCTCCCACCTCATATTCCCCCAGCCACGAAAGCAGACCCCAAAACACATGGTGCTTAATATTGCAAACCCTGTGGGAGGCAGTTGATGTGTCGGTATGGTTTTATATATGTTTACGCCTTGCCATGCTTAAAATTCTAGTAGGAAAAATGTTCATAATAAACATGTGAATAGCTGTGACTGACTTAGAAAACGACTGGAAAAGTTGCCAAGAAAAGGCTTTGACGTTCTCTTTAGGACAAGCAGCATTTAAGCTTTCTGCAGAATTAAAGGAAAAAAATATTTCTTATGTGTACTTTTTCACTCTGTTATGGGAGAGGGTTGAACACAACGGGGTTTCTTTAGCTTAGTATCAACCATCTTCTTGCCTTAGTTTGTTCTTTTTTATTATGCGCACTCTTTCCAGCTTAAAATTATTTTCTGGGTGTTCTGATTTAGTAGCAGTGTTCACCTGAAGAGGCATCCAAAGAGGAAAAAAAAGTATGCATCGAGCTTCTCTTCCAAATTACAAGAAGGGGCAAATTGAGCACCCTTCTTGTAGAATGAGGCTGTCAAAAGCCTCTTATGAACTAACAGTTCTCCATGTCGCTTGTAACAGGGATCTGGACTGTACAGGTCTGACTCCTGAGGTTCTCAACAGGATAACCCGACGGCGTGGCACTATATGTGTGGACTACGAGACCAAATACACACTGAGCTCTGGACTTCCACATCCATCTTTATGAGATATCTAATTTGAAGCGCAAGAGCCCTGGCTTGCTCCCTGCCCAACAGAGGTAGACCAGTATCGCCACAGAATAACCCAAGCGTCACTAATCCTAATGCTCCATCTTCCAATATCAACGATTCTTCTGTATCAGAAAAAAACCCACTTTGATAAAATTTCAGAAGTGACAGTTTTTTGAGTGGTTCTCCACTGTCTCTCCACTCGAATCAAAATAAGTCATGCCATGGGTCACCCAGAAGTGCTGTGGCAAGCGAAACAGGGGGAAGACAGTCCTTGTATGTAAGGAGCAGCTCACACAGCTACGGTGCAGTAAGGGATGCTGAACACACAAGGTGCAGCAGCTCATCACATATGGACCTTCATTTACTGCAGATTTGTCTTCCTGGGCAGATGCCTCCTCTACTGATGCCTCTAGGTTAGAAAATGGCTAAAACCTGTGCAATGCCAACTTCAGTCTTCTTGAGATACACAAAAAAGCCTCATGCATTAGCCAAAATAAACACCTTATACTGAATTTTTAAAACGTAAAGAATAAATTTCAATCTTTACTCTGCCACTGGGACATCCTCTAAAAGTACACAACATACGAAAGCAAGTAAAAGTAGTATGCTTCACAAGAGCACACGTAACTTGTGGATTCTTTGAAAAGTAATACTACTCCCCATAAACTCCTGCAATTCCTGGCAATTTCCATTTTTTCCACCTCTCTTACATTGTGTTACTATTTCCATAATGCAAACTGTAATCAGCTAGTTGGGAGTTAAAATAAAACCAAAGAAACCAGAAATTTTTTTCAGGAGAGAGGGGAAGAAGCAAAGGATCTGCAGCAGCACCCATTCCACCAGGGCGGGCTGACAGCGGGAAACCTGCTAACGATGGAAATAGGAGGAGTCAGAGCAGGTGAAAATGGTGTCTCTGGATCGACTGGTGGATCAAGGAATGATGACCTCTCCCACTCCTTCAACCGTGCGGTGCTGTCTTCGCCAAAACTATGTGTTGCTGCCAAGGGAGTAAAGCACATCTCCCTGCCAGAGAAGCAGCAACCTGGCACCCCTGAGCCATTTGATGAATTGCACGTGTGCCCGCTGCTGAAGGAGAGAGTGCAGCGATGCCTGTAGCATTTTTAAAAGGCCTTCCCTTATCTTCCAGGATCATTCCATTTAGTATTCCTGTTTGTGATGTTTTAATCCACCCTCACTGCTAAGTTTTCCTATTTAATCCAATGCAATCTTTTCAGCCTCTCAAGTTTTATGGTTCAGAGTTCCCCAGGTTTAAATACACCGAGTTCTGCCTCCAAGAAAAGACTGATGGTGCAGCATCGACCTACTTAACATGGGAAAAAACAATCCCAAGTGCAAAATGCGTGACGCTATCTGCTGGTAATCCCTCTTCCCACACGTTTAAAGACAAAAAATGTTTAAAAATATAATGCATTGAAAACAATACAAATGTAATACGCTTTGTTAGTCTGTCATTTTAAGTGGTTTGTAAAGTCTTCTCTCAGAGGACTGGATTTAAATCATTCATTAACTTGAAGCCGATTGCTTTGCCCTGGAAAGGGGGAAGAACATGGATTTCTCAGATGTAACCCAATTTCCTAACAGAAACAAAAACAACCTGATGAAATTCCGTTACCAAAACCACCTATCCTACCCCAAGCAGAAGCGTAAATAAATAAATTACAAAATGAGCTCTGTCAGCAAAATCTAACTTTATGGGGAGTTTTTAAATTAACATTTCACTTGCTTAAAAGTTTAAAAAAAAAAAGAAAGAAAGAAAGGAAAGTAGGTCAGCATGTTTCCCCAGCATGTCTTTCTGACTCCATTAAAACTGTCTGTCAGATGACTAACCATGCCTGTAATCCAACTAAAAGCATGTTTGCTTTCTGTTGCACTTTTTGCCAGGGGAAAGGAAGAATTCCACTTAGCTTTAACTCTGAAAATTCAGGTAAATGTCTCCAAAAGTCAGACAATTTCCTCACCTTTACTCACCAAATCTGTTTATATCGACAATAAGCAACTGGTTATGGATGCACGGTGCTGAGAAAGGATCCTGCAGCTGATTAAATGCTTATCAGCCACAGGCACCGCCTGTAGCGCTTTAAGCTACTACTTGTTAAAGTCAGTTTCAGAGCTGCCTTCTGATTGACAGACTTTTCCTAAGACTTAGATTTAAAGATTTAAGAGCTTTCAGAAACATGCAAGCATGTGAACAAGTACTGAAATAAGGTGAGTGGGGGCAAAACCATTTCTGTGCACTTTGGGTCAAAGGAAATTAAAAATCCCAATGCCCTACGACCTTTCTTTTTCCTTTTATTAGTATTAACCGCAGAGTGTTACTTAAGTTAGAATAGAAAGGGTGTTATTTCTACTGCTTGTATGCCATCTAACTTTAAAAAAATCCTCTATGCTTTCCATGCAAGGGCTGAGGAACTGGAGATTAACTGTTCTGATGTATTTTAAATTGAGCATGTGATACCAAGTCAAACTGAAAACAAATTGAGGCTATTTTTAGAGCAGAGTCCCAGGGCCAGCATCCCAGCAGGAGGAGCTGCAACGTGTCAGCCGGCTTATCGCAGGCACGGCAATGGAAAACTCCCTCTGCTATAACAATTCATAGAGCGGATGAAAGCAAGCCGTAGGAGCCTGACAGCAGCAGAGGGAAATCCATGGCCTCATCTACTTATGTAGAGATCTTCCTAAACTGTCTTTAAGAGCTTACTGGTTTCCGAGCGCCTGCTTTTTATCTTCCAGGCCATCCAGAGTGTGGAGTTGCTCTCCACAGAGAGGCCAGCATGGGCTTTGCTCCTTTGCCTTCTGCAGAGGCACCTATCCTACCCAAGAACATCTCCAGTAAAGCGATTGCCAGGAAACCAAAGAAGTAAGTTTGCAGACATAAACCACCAGGAAAATGTACGCATTCTCACATATGTTTCTTCTAAAGGGAAGGACCAAATACATGTCTCCTCTGATAGAGTCCTTCAGGCACATTCGGGTTGCTGCAGTTCAGACTTCCCAGAACTCTTGGGAACAATTTACTGCATTTCTCGTGAACCTTGGCTACTGTAGATAACATTTTCAGGTTGGCCTGACAACCAAATAAGCCATGTTTAGCTTCAAGGCCCAGGACATTGGCAATTTGCTCGTTCCCAGACTGATATTTATCTCATCGACATTTCTCCATCCTTCAGATTCAACATCCAAAAATAAAACAAGCATCCAAAGGGAGAAAAGAAGATAACAGAGAAACCACAAGGTGCCACTATAGAAAGCATAACCCGCATGGCGGAATCGCAATTAGGAGAAAGAGAGGCATCAAAGATGCCCCGTGCCCCCGAACAAGAAAATGATCCGAATGAGGAATACGGAGCAGTGAACTGAGTGCATAAAGGAAGAATGGAAGCTCTGAAACAAAGCTTTTGAGGTCATGGGATTGGGGTCTCAGCAGTTATGTCTGCATGACCAAGCAAGCATGGCCTCAGCCCTGTGCTTCAGAGTGCATGGACTGGGGCAGGGACAGGCTACCTCCAGATTTCCCATCTGCTCTTACAGCAGCATTGCCCAGCACAGCGCAAGGCAGAAGGGATAACCCAGGGTTTTGCCTGCCATAAAAGCAGTTGGGATACTAAACTCAAGAAGAGGCAAAGGCTACCTGCAATGGCAACACGAATGCATGGGGCCAGTGTCTTTATATGTACAGTATTATTCTGGATCATAGTAATTTCCCCACGGACACCCCAAAACCAAAGTGGGGAATAAGAAATTACAGAAAAAGTACACAGAAACAACCAGATCCATGCAAGAAGTGGCACTGTAAGAGATACTCACCCACAATGCCTTTTAATGGGAAACTGACTGAAGAAAGCACGTGATGATCCCTAAAAAAACCCCAAAGGCGTGAAATGAAAAAAATGGGAAGTTCTGCCTCTGTCAGTGCCACTAACTCTCCTCACTGAAGAACCGACCTCTGAAGGAGGTGGCACAGGGCAGGGCCACCACAGAAACCTGAGCTGCTAGCATCAACAGGCGGGCATTAGCCACTCCATAGGGTCTGATGAAATATGCTCCCTTAAAATAGGAAAGGGTTCAATCAAGTCTGAGGACTTTGGTAGAGCCACTGAACAGTAACACATACTTCTCTGGAGTGTGCTGCAGGTGTAAGTAGAAATTAAGACTGTACGTGCATTATACTTTTCACTGGCTCTATTTATCTCTGAGTTTCACCTGTAATGAAGAAGTTACTTGTACAAGGACTCTGTGCCATTCAGCTGAATTTCTTCCCCAGGACAAGATCAAGAGGCGTTCAGCAAGTCCACTAATATCTCATTGACAGTTTTTCCTTTCTTAAAGCACATCTCTTTCAGAGCACGGTCGGGTACTGCAGTACAAATGATTAGCATAATAACTTTAGAAGTGCCCCAACTTTAATAAAACACCTTGTTAAGCAAAAACATAAGAAAGGCACACATTTACAGTTGCCGAGGACTAGGATTGATGGATGCAGACAAAGGCTGCGGAGAGCACACGAGCCCTGGTAACTTCTGCCAGGATCCGTGTTGTCATAGAGACAGCAGAGAGTGATGAAAAGTTCACCACGGTAGCTATACCTTAGTGAATAAGTCTTAATGTAACTTCCAGCTGAGGACATGTAATCAATCTCTGTATGAGCTTATTGAAGGAATTCCCTTTATGCTTACTCAGTCCTCAAGAGCCCAAAATGAGGGAAAAGGTTTTAAAATATATATATATTTTACTACTTTTGAAGACAAGCCAAGGCCTAGTGCTTCTTTTGGATTAAAGTGGGGGGAAGAGATAACTGGGGTTTTTGAACAAGAAATGATGTAAAATGTGAAAAACTTGATAAAGACATTAAAAAAAAACAACAAAAAAAAAAGATGGGAAAAATAATTCTAGGGCAGCCTGGCAAGATGGGCCACGTTCAGCGGTGTCTCCCCCTTCCTCTAGACACCTCCCCCACGGAGGTGGCCTCAGCCCTGGCATCTCACTGCTGCTCTTTTCCCATCTGGTTCAATCACCTCATTCCCTCTAACGCTGCAAAACACAGGACTTTCCCAGCTCTCTCTTCCCTCTCTGTGCCTTTCTCCTGGCATCTTCCTCCCCAGTGGCATTCGACCCCTGGTTTATCTTCCTGCAGGGCAGCAGCAACCCCTGACCTTCTCCGCGTCCCTGCTCTGGGCTCCGTCCCACCACTTGGGAGGTACGGGATGCTGGAGCCAACGACAAGCAGCACAGAAATAGTGCCAGGGGTTGTTTATTGGCTGGGGTCTTCAATTCTTAGTTTACACAATTATGGGTTTTCTACGCAAGAAAGGGAAGAAAAAAAAAATTGCAGCACCAGCATGTTTATGGTTTAAAGTTACAGCTATTTGCGTAATGCCCGAAAGGCAATGAACAGAAGAAAAAGCAAACCTTAGGATGCTATTCATACTTTTCCCTAACATTTTAGGATATAAAGATCAGACTAATTACCAAACAGTCTTGAGTTAAGCAGGGTTCACTAATCACGCTTTGCTTGAGGAATTAGGAGCGAATTTACTTAGCCGCATCATGAAAGGTGCCAATAAATTGTTCAGCTGGAGAGTTAACATAATAAAAAAAATCATTTTTTATGTTATTTTCTTTAGCAGTTTATTAATTGCTGCCTGAAATACTTTTCTGAAACACAACGAGCTGCAAATGAATTCATGGGCTATTAATCTGCTGTACATGGCACTGGAGGGAAAGCTCATTAGGTGAGTTGATGCAATTACTGCTATTACATAACCATCTTCACAGAACATAGAGTAAATTATGAATAATAACATTCAATCTAAGTTGCTCCTTTAAACATTAAAGCTGGCAAGTGAAAGCCATGCAAAATCAGGGGGAAAGGCTAAAACACAAAAGAGGCAGACCCCAGAAGGAGAAAAGAAAAGCCAATCTGCTGCTTCTGATCACTTCAAACCGATGTGAAAAGCAAGAGATGTTTGTTTAACCATGGGAAACAATGCGCAACAAGTAGAACTCAGCTCCCTACAAGAGAATTTTAATTGTATATAAATCATTTTCAGCCACCCAGCACAACAAAGTGTGCATTATCTCTGGCAGAGGACAGACCAACACTACAGCACTGTGGTTTTTGTAGCAGTAAGACCCTTCATGTTGGCTTTGCTCTCATCTTAAAAAAACCCTCCCTGTCAGTGATACTAAGCGTTTGGTGTTAACTTTTAAAAGTTCCCAATTTCTCAGCCTGAAAAAATAAGTACAAGCATTTGTGTCTGATTGACAATTGAAAAAAACCCAACCTTAATGAACAAAATGAAAAAATCTGTGATCTATAAGGCTTGATCACTGTTTCCCCACTATCGATATACTCAAATTCTTAATTTCATTGGTATTTTCACGGTTTACGTCTATCACCTTCAAAACACTTACAATACAAGGTCTCCCAGCCCCTGTAAAAAGACTCATAATTTTCACCTCTCAAGATAGGAAAACTAGTCTAATCGGCTTGTAGTGTCTAGAGAGAGGAATTAGTCCCAGAACAGAATTGAGGGTTTTGTGTTTTCCACTCTGATATTTAGCTCGTGCCTCTCGAGAAGGCAAGGCGAGTCAGGAGTCAGCCGGCGAGGCAACCATGCTGGAATTTTTGAACGAGCCCCCAGCCACTATGTGGTATTTAGGCATCTAGTTAAAAATCTAGCCCGTAGCAAAGCAGAAACAATCGTTAAATCCAGTGCTTACTGCTGGCTAAACAGAACAAAACCCCACTTCAGTTCTGAGTAAAAGCGTCCAAACAAAGTTTTCATGCATTCTAATTAATTCACTTTAAAATTACATCAGTGGAATCTGCATGAACTTCTCAAACGCGACTACTCAGACTAGCTCTCCGCTTAACCACTCATTGGAGATGGAACTGCACTTCACTAAGGAGTCTGAAAGAAAATGAAACAGAAATATAAAATAAAAAATACAAACATGACAGTTCTTCAAGTTGATGCTTTCTGGTTGCCAATTTAAACCAGAATTAAAATAAGTAAATCAATTCATTCAGCAGAATGTAATCATATGTTCCGAGAAGCATGAACATTTAAATATTATAAGACTTTGAAGTCTGTGACAAAGAGTAACAGACATTTCTGAGCAAGTTGAAAAAAAACCACAAATACGGAGCACAAAAACTGGATTCTCTCCACTTCATGGTAATTCCCCTGCATTCCCTCCCTTCCTCCTTCCCTCCCTCCAGGGAGGTTAATTGTAAGCAGATTTACAAATCTGAACATTGCTTCAGTGCACTGAAGCAATCTGGAACAATAATTCCGTGCCTTTATAAACATAATTTTGCTCTATTAGAGCTCACTGCAGAAAAGGTTTATGCCAGTACGGAGGGTTTCTCTGCATCATGCACCGGTGCATGGGCTGGGTATGTATCTGAGGGGGACCCTGCAGATTATCCAGCACAGTGACAGTCCTTGCAGCCTGCAAATTTTACAAAAGAGGATGGAAGTGGAAGAGCTGCTGGGCTAAGCTGAGCAGTTCTGGCAGAAGGAAGCTCCGTTTTCTTCCTCCTGGTATGCTGCAATAAATCCATTTTAGGTTTTCATTAAGGGCAGGCTTCACCTCACAAAGCGTATGTTCCAGCACCCTGCTTGAAAGAGTCCATTATTGTTTGAGAGTTTTGCCCAGCTTCCCGCGTGTTCCCTTAATTGCGGGAGGCAGCGCTGTACGCGTGACCCCTCGCCAGCTCCGGAGGACCGAGGTCCCTGCATCCAGGCAACAGTGTGCTGCTTGCTGACACCTGGGGTCAGGCCAAGGATGGTGCTTCAACATCAGCTTAGAGATCACGTAATAGAAGGGTAAAGGTTAGTTTCCTAAGGCTCTCCATCACATAATGAGCCACTGTCAGCCTTAGTAGCCTTCTCACTTCAACGGCAGCAAAAAAAACCCAAACCAAATCCTGTGTGATCACCATTTGTCTCTACATATTAATTGAAAAAAAATTAACAGGCTGGAAGGGTAAGAAGGATAGAAATGGTTTGGAGTGGGGATCAGAGCCTCAGCTGCACCTACACGGTCCTGAGCACCCACGCATGGACTGACGTGGGACAGGCATACAACAAATTCCAAACCTGATGTGCTGCTGGTGGAGGGGCTGGCTCCGGGCTGGTACCACTAAAAGCTGCAGCTCAGGTTGCAGGGACACAAGCTCAGCAGTTTCTGAAGGAAGGGGGATCAGATGAAAGGCAGCAGGGCTTTATTTCAAGCTGTGTTTTGCCCTGCTGTAGGATGATAAGACAGTCATGGCTAAGCTGTTTCCCCTCACACCCTTTGTCTTGTCTGTTTGGAGCACAAACTTTTTGGGACAGCGGCTGCACAATGAAAGACAGTCCCTACACTAGTGGGATCCAGTTTCAGCGGGTCTTGCAGATACTATCACAAGGCAAATAGCTCCACTCCTGCCCTGGAGGCAGTCTTGTTATTGACCTCTCCTGATCAGATCTGGGGACTAACATGGGGTCGAAGATAACTTTTTTTCCCCTACACGAACAAAACAACCCATAAAGAAATGCAAATTTGGTGCATTCCTTCATCATCTCCACTTCATTCTCTAAACCAAGACAAAAGCATAGAAGAAACTAGGGTACCTCTTCTCTTCCAAATCACTGTTACCTCCATTCTTAAAACCTTACTTATCACACTGGCTGGGCAGCCAGTTCTCATCTCTGATGTTTGTGTGTAACGCTCATTAAACTCAGAAGGAGTCGCATATGCAAGTACTTTTGCATGCCCTTTAGAGGCAGAACAAATAAACACAGGACTGTAACATTTAAGCACAGATTGTTCTGTATACTGAAATTCTGCATTTACTCCACCTTAGCTCCTGGGAACAGACCTTGGGGTTCCTATTTGCAGCTGCCCACCACAATTACTCTCCCTGTTTGGGACTGGTTTGAGCATTGTAGGCTTGTTTCCCTATGAGATTTCTCCGATACTTTTTCCTGTCCTTTGTTCACGGCTTTCTTTCATGTTACAAGGTAACAGGACTGTAAGAAGACAGAAAACCAAAATGTGAATAAGGTGCTGGGGGAAAAGAAAAACCTCTATCTGGTAAGAAAAAGCCCACTGACAAACGTGCCTGTATTTACACAAACTTCTAAAGAAACGGAGTCGAAACCTGGAGACACATACGAAAGAAGGTCAGATAAGAAAATAGTTTTTCAAATCTCTTAAGAGATGAAAAGCTCCTGTTTACGAAGGGATAACACAGAATCACTTCAGACTTAGTTCTTAAACCCAGAAGACAAGACACGCTGCGTTCAAACTGATGACATTTAAAATAATTTCTCTATTCCTTTGCAAACACCTTCTACAGAAATGTAGCCAGAGGACATCCCTCACTTCTCCCCACTTCTACCCTCTGTTCCCCCTCCAACCTGCCATCCCCCTTTTTAGTGCCTGTAGTGGTTTGAGATAAAGGCAACTGCCAAAGGGCAATTTCACTCAGTTCACCCAAGGAAACAGGCAGAGCAAAACCTTAGTTCTTGCTGGCAAAACTCCAGCAATCCTATGGGAGAAAACAATCCACCACCTGAAAGGCAGTAAGTCTTTCTACTTTACCCTAAGTAACTCTGGTTAACATGTTATAAATATTGCCGATATTTCCAAAACCTACTCTGATGTGACGTTACAGCATTTAGTAAGATTACTACTTCAAGTCAACAATAAAACCCTTAAGAATTCAAGACCAAGAAGCCCTCAGGTGAGAAAAGTGGTTTTTCTCCTCTTCCAAACTGCATCATGCTGTTTTTGTCAAGGAAAAAAGCTTCATGTGCACAGATATACATGCGGTCAAATACCTACCAATAAAGTCCTCCTCATTCATTCTTACATCTCTGTACACCTTTGTATTTGGCCTATCTTCTCCTTTACTCCCATCATGGTCTCCACAGTAAATTTATACATAAGTATAGGAAGTGCACTTCAGGCACACAAGAAAACTAGAAAACCCAACAAGGACAGTGAAATCATGGAAAACCTAAGACCTCCTAGCTCCCCCAGTTGCTTGAAACTTGACGTCAGCCCTTTTGAATAATGACAATTTCAGATTTCCAGGAAAAGGAGTTGGAAACACTACAAAGTGGTCCTAAAGATCTATCCTATTCTTTCTCTGCACCTTCTCTGAGAGAAGAGGAAGGAGAAGGTGGCAGAGAGAAATAGGATGCAACCAGGAGGGACAAGTGTGACTTTGGGACCTCTTCGGCTCCTGCACAAGTACGTAGAAAGGCACTACTGGAAAGTCCCAGACAATTCAGAAAGGAGAAATGCTGAGGATGAGAACTGATTTAAGTCACAGTTCAGTCATAAATGTATCATCAGTGTCAATTTTTTTTTTCTCTGGTCTTAAAGTCTCTCCAAGGAACTCCTGTGGGTGAATTAAAGTAAAGAAGTGGTGTTGGGCAATTTTGCTCCCTCTCTTATGCACACACTGCAAATTTCTGTAGTGTTTATTATTGGAATTGACCTACTGAAATCAGTAACATCACTGATAGAGGTGAAAACTCTCAACAATCAAACAAATCACTACACCAAAGACTTTTTTTGCTACTGCAATCACTCCAATCAAGAATGAGAAAGTTTCAGAAGCATTACCCTACAGGGATTTGAGAATGGCTAAATTTTAGCAAAATTTTCATGCGTGACAGGGACATCAATAAACTGGAAAAAGAGAAAAATCACAGATTTCTACCTAAATATTTTGAAATGTTAATTTAAAGGGCAAACCAGAGATTTCTGGAAAAGAAGGGAGAGGAAAATTCTTCAGGTTTTTTGTGCACTTGGCAGCACTTTTACATAGTCAGGTTTCGGGCAGGCTCCAAACACAGTAAGAACAGAAGACTCAAGGCTGTTGTACCATGAGTTTTGTAAAATGGCACAAACTGGCCCTACAGCTAAACAAAGAACCTCTGGCACAAGCACCTGCACTGGCACAAGGGTGAAGGTGCACGGAAAAAGGTGAAGGAAGGTGAAGGAAGGAGGCTGCTGCCTGCTGCACCGTGGGGAAGCCCTCATGAAATGACAGCCCAGGCTGACACCAAGCCCAGCAAAGCTGCCAGCCGGTCTGCAGGGCAGAGGGAGGACTGACACCGAGCTTAAGAAGCCAGTGCCATTCCCCTTGCACCCTTGCCCCAAGATGCCATTTCTAAAGCATACGGGAGATAATCAAATATTAAAGCAAGTAGCTGTGGGTTTGTTCTCTTAGAAAATCTTGCAAAATTACCTACCTGGGCGTTCTCACACCCACACAAGGGTGACCACGCCACACGAGCAGAGTGTTGCACTAAAAGTTCTTAACTGATGGCATTTAGGCTGCAAAGTTAAGGACTCAGAAGCTCGTAATCTACAGGTCTGAAGTTGTGTACAAAATTCATACTCCTGTCTCTGTCTACGAATGCAGATACTGGCTTCAATCACGTAATTGCATAATATTTTTCTTCCTTGGGACTGCCACATAGACATAGGATATGACAAACAATAAATTGTTTCTGAAGACAACTTACATTCTTTGGACATTCCCACTTCAAAGCACTTCTGTAGTCTGCAGTACTGGCAGCGATTTCTGGTAACTTTATTGATAACACAGTTTTTATCTCTGTGACATGTGTAAACCATGTTCTTCTGGATACTCCTGCGGAAAAAGCCCTGAAATCAAGAAAAAAAAAGAAATCAAATAAACTTTTGAGTTTCCCATAACCCTTAGAGACAGGCACTAACATTGCTTTAAAATAACAAAATAAATTCAAAGTTATGGCTGGAGTATGGCATCTTTAAAGACTCAGTCTTATTATAATTTAGTACTGTTTCTTGCAACATAAGACTCATCTCTTAAATAAAAACTAATTAAATAATGCAAACTAAGGCCAAAATAAACAAAATGAGAACTAGTAACAGCATTCAGGAAACAATGTCCTAGATTTTACAAAAAAGCTCAAATAAAAATGGTTTGGGCTTATGGATGTAGTAATGAGTTGGGTAAACAACAGCCTTCCTAACAGATCCGCTTGGAAGTCAACCACACATCCAACAACCAACAGCCTCTCTCAGCCTAAAGGTCCCATCTATTTCTGTTACTGCGGAGATTCTCTAGTTTGAAGGCTGCACGTAAAAAGAGAAATAATTTGAAACCCAGGTCACTTTGCTGCTGGAACTCGTACAGCAATTAATGAGGCTTCTGCAGGTGGAAGAGTTCCAGCATCAGGTTATTGAGTTGTGAACTTGTAAAAGTTGCCAATTACAGCATTTTTTTCTTATTCAGATACAGCTGTGAAAATAATCAAGTAATTACAATGATCTTGAACAGAAATTAAAGAAAACTAGAGGTCCGTTTTGTACCCAAGGATCACCATTTGACTGGATTCTGCCTTTGGCAAGTAAAAGAGAGAAAAACCGCCATAAACGGTGAGGTTAGCTGGCACGGAAAAAAGGCAAAAAATCGGTTAATTTCTTTATCTGCATTAAAAAACAAGCTTTAGATAATATCATATAATAATGAAGGAAAAAAAAGGGATTACTTTATGCATTTTAGAGCTCAACCCACAGATATTCAGCGAAAGTCTTTCTGCAACAGACATTTGGAAATTTGACAGTGCTATTTAACCTTCTCACTCAGATTTTGAAAATCATTGCGGCAAGCACCAGGGTCAAATTTCAGTCAACATCGTAGCATTAGGGAAGAATAGTTTGCAATTTAGTATTTGTTGGAGGCCTTGAGAGGTTAAAACTCTTCAACCAGCCACATGTTTACACCCTACAGGGAAGCGGTAAACTTGATGCTGCAGACGATAGCTCTGTGCCCACAGTGCATTTGTCTAAAGATGCAGTCATGGTAAGCTATAAAATTGGTTGTCCTGGATGCACTCATCGAGACACGCAAATAGTTCAAAAGCCAAAAACCCCTGTCGTTCAGATTTAACTGGGAGAGTTTCTGGCCATACCATCAGGGAGTGGTAGGGCAGGCACAGTCAGCAAGGGCTGGTCATAAATTCCTTGCACACCCAACATGCTATAGATGCTAATGTTATGAAAATATCTCAAATTCACTCAGAACTGAAAAATGCCTCCTTAATCACAGAGCCCCTGGCAATAGTTTTCTGCACAGTTCTCTTGCACAGGCAAGCCCCATCCTGAGGTTAGCTCCTCTGATTTAGAAGATACTTAATATTACCATAAAAGAGGTAAATAAAAACTCTTCACTTCTTTCTTTTCCTTAAGCTACTGGAAAAAGAAGAAGAATTTAAAGCTATTTGTTTAGACAATTAAAACCTTTTAAGTTATCAATAACACTGCTATTTTATATTCCACACTTTTGGTCATTAACACTGCTTGAATTTTTGCAAGGGGAAGTATGGCAAGCATCTGTGCATTTGTTTACTTGCCGAGAAGAAAATTCATGGTAATATTCACTTGCTACTTTCTTGCTTTGGTATTTCCCTAATTGCGATGCCCAGCTCTGCGGTAATTGCCGAGGATGCTAACTAGAACTGTGAGAGGTCTATGGCATCTATTTTGGTTTAATTCAACGGACGGAAAGTGTGAGCTGTGCTGGTTCAAGGGTCTCTATAGGGCTTACTTGGTCACCATTTTTCAGTTGGAAAGAGGTAGGGGAAGCCAAGACTGGTATCTTCCCCTGCAGCCACCCCAGCTTAATCCAGTGCTGCATGTAAATCAACACCCACAGTCACCGATGGAATGACCCTCCTACCACCAGCCTGACAGGGCAGGAAACAAAATGGTCCAAATGGACAAAAATGACCCTCTCGTGCAGCAACTGTCTCACTACGCTGAACAACTGGAGTAATTTAGAAAAAAAACCAAAACAGCCCCCAAAGCCTCCTCTTTGCCTGCACACGCGTCAGGGCAGAGGCTGCTGTGCATCCGTGCTCAAGGGTCTTCTGCTTTACTGACACGGGCACTACTTGAACAAAATATGAACTTTAAAAGTGTCACCCAATACAGAGAAAAGAGGAAACAGCCTCCTCCAAATACACCTGTACTTCACCAAAATATAACCAGTAGCTAACAGCACCCAGTGATTGATCAGTTGTTCTGATATTTAGATGTAGGTTCTGCATCCTTTTAACCTAGGATTTAATTACAGCCCATCAGGAAGGAAAGCAGAGTGGGCTGCCTCAGTCCTTACGGTACGAAGCTGACCACACAGCCCAACAGAAAGAGGTGATCCAACTTCTGCAGACAGCAAGTATAAAGCATTCATGAACTCATTACTAATATAAAAGGCTTAAGAAAAACAAACTCAGAAAAAGCAGATCTCCATGTCAAAATGAAGAGAGTTTCTCCAACAGCCTAACCTCCTTAGGCAATATCCTACAGAGTGTGAAAGATATAGGTGCGGATACTAATTGAGGAAACTTAAGACTGTTGTTATACAAATTGTTTTCTAACACCTGTATTTGATTTTCTTCCTGGAGTAACTCATGAAACAGTAAGAAAAATGTAAAGGTATTCAGGTGAAAAAAGGTATAATGTGGTCCTGCTCAAAACTAATGACCTGTTTCTCAACAGCATGTTCGTGCCCACTCTCACAGTACTTTTCTCTAAGACAACATCGGGATACTATTTCTACTAAGATTTGTGGCGTGCTCATTTTAAAATCTCAGCAATACGCCACTGAAAAGATTTGATCTTTAAATTCTCCTCTGGACAGGCACTAAGAAGAATGCCCAGATAATATTGTTTTGTTTCTTTGCATACAAACCCCCAAAACGAAAGCTGTCATAGGAGGGGTAACAGGAGTTCAAGCACCGGTGGGTGACGAGCACTTGCTGGGTGCTGGGGCTTGGCTTCCCCACCCGCCCCCACAGCCACAAGTTTTGGGTGGCACTTCAAGTAGGGTCATGCCCAGAAACGCTTCCCGAATCTGACACTGGGCTAAAAACCCAGACAGTGTCCTCTCTAACCCTCTGTGAGGGTTTGCACCTCACCTGCTTTGGTTACCCGCAGCTCTGCAGTGAGAGAAAAGCCTGCAGGACACGGGGATGGGCAGAGCGGGCACTTGCTGCCAGGTTAAACAGAAAAGCACATTTAAACCATTTCAAGGCCGGGTTCCAGATAGTACAGGTATAATACACTGGCCTGTTCACTAAAAATAGCAAAGTTAGAAGTAGGTCCAAGTTTTCCTCCGAGTGCTTTTTGTCAAATGACTTCCATCTGATCTCACAACCTCAACAGTTTCTTCAAAACCCAAGAAAATCCGAATGCAACCTAACCTTAAGAAGTTGTCAGAAACTTCAGAGATGGCAAACCACCACTGCTTATAAATTAATCAATTTTTAGCGCCTACTGGCTCTTGGAAAACAAGCCACTTACTGTCATACATTCACCTCGAAAGGAATCTGTCGGGCTCAATATTTACGTGTGCAATTTTTTACGCAAATATTTTAGCATCCTGTCCACTCCCTGTGATGAGAGATGAGACGCTCCTGTGCCAAACACAAGCACAAATGATTCTTTCTTTGTAATTTAAAATGCCTTATGAATACATATATAAAACATTCTGAGAGACGTAAAGCATTACTGTCATATATAATTGTTTTCGATAGCACCTACAAAGTACTTGAATTTAAAGTAGAGGAAGCTACTGAAGACCTATCAGAACAGTGATTTGCTCTAATATTCCTTTTATCCAAAACTTTTGAAAGGAACATGGATCTTGTGTTTTTATTTTAGCGAAGACAAACAAAGCTTTGCAGAAATCACACTTTTGAATTAATTCCGTCCTTCTGAGCTGCTTTTATCGGCATCCTTTACACAGAGCATTTTGGACACACATTTCAATTTTTAATCTCATCTTTTCTGCGCCCCACACCATGCTCCTCCCAGGCCCACCAATCTTGTTATCTTAATGGATGACAGATAGAGTATCACTCTGACCATGCCACATTAGGCGTCCTCATTTACCGAGTGCAAGGAAAAAATGCTGAGTATAAATTATTCAGAAATCTATTGTATCAGCGTGTGTTCTCCGAGCATCCACCACTGGCAGAGCAGACAGATTATTTTTCACTTTTAATTGTGTTGATATCTTATCTGCCACACTGAAAGCAGAGTGTGATACGTGAAACCATATGTATCAAGCAGCAAATAAACCCAGTTTACCAGGCCTATTGCTTGGAACTAAATAACCTATTTAGACAATCTAACTTCAACACAATGCCAGAAAACCCCACCTCATCCCACTCACCACTTACTCTTGTAGTGTTTGCCTGTGAGTTTGTCAAAAGTAGAGCGCTCAGCACAGAGCAGTGGTGCCCACAGAGAATATAAACTATCTCAGTAATATTTTGAATGCCATTATGCCACTGGCTATCTGAATACAAAGGAGCTCATTAAGGATGAGCCCTCAAGACAATGTTAAGTGTTTAAGCTCATGAAGTCTTACAGAATTGTTAGCATGAACTGAGATCCTTACATATCTGATAGGGCATCTATACAACTCCCTCTCCTTCACCGTTCAGTTGACGTTGGCAAGGCAGATGATTTAGAGCTCAAGTTATACACATCGCATGAAGAGATGGATCATTTGATCTCAACAACGCCTTAAAAATATTTTGCCAGCATAGGGCATGCCAAATCTTATTTGCAAATGTAGTGGGCTTACAAGAAGAAAACTGGTGCTGCAAGCCAGGGACAGGGTAATCAGCAGAGAAGGGCTATTGCGAGCTCAATCTGTTTGAACAGCCTGCTCGGTTCATCTGGTTCAGCTTTGATTACCCCCAAATACAGGCAGCCTGCTACGACTCCTGGAGATTTAGAGGCCATTCTTGGGTAAATTTGCAAAATAAGCCTCTGAGTGAAGTGTATTGCTACTTTATCGTAAAAGAAACAAAGGAGTAGGAAGGACTTTTCTATGGTACGGTTTATCAGTCATTTATAAACTCTGACTGAGCTCAGAAGGGAAAGATAAAAAAAAAAAAACAGTAACAACTGAAAAGAAAACCCAGCCCTCAACATACCTGAAACCTCTGCCGTTAATTTTGTTCTGAAATAGGGGCTGTACCTTTTTTTACAAAACATATCTGTTTGTGATGCATAGTCTCTTTTCAATCTATTTATTTTAATCATTCAAGTCACCCTCTATCCTTGCTAACCCTGTAAAGTGTACTTAGGCAAGGTAAGGACCCCATTCCTGCTCTCTCTGGAGGATCAACAGAGACATTTAAGGTCTCTCTCAGTGATGAGATCTGCACAAAACTACTTTGCTCTGCGTCCAGGGAATTGCCCAGGTACGTTCATGAACCGAATGTGGTTTGCAGTGTTTTTATTACAGGTGGCAGCAGTCAAGGAACAAAAAACCCCTTTCTCACAAAGTCCTGGTAGGATCAGCAGTCAGGTTAGGGCAGATACACACAATTTTTAGTTGTTAACCAAGAAAATTTGTTCTGAAAGGCCTCCATAACATGCAATCCCACAACTGGAGTTGCATAGAAAGGCTTATAAAAGACCTAAAAGCCCCAGCATACGCCGTGAAGTGATTCCGTATAGTACAAAGGACACTATAAAATGGCTGCAGCCAGAACACGAGACCCCAGAAGCAATGAAAGCTGCCAAAGCAACTATCTAAAAGGAAGCTAAAATGAGCATATTCCCAGTTGCACAGCACTTTTCCGGGATGTCTGCACTGTCTATCACGCTTTGGAAGTCACGGCTTGCAGAATAAACAAATTAATTGTCTGACATTGTGGCTGGAAACCACCGCCGGCACAAAATGGAAGCAGCTACAACAATAAGTAGAGGAAGGCTCGCTGCCAGGAAGCAGGGAAATTGTGCTGATGATGTATGTCAGGGCAGGACGGGCAGATCTTTGCAAAAACAAACGAATAAATGCTGTTAAATGTCAGTAGCTTGTAGAGAGCACCTAGAGGTGCCAGCCGCCCGGCAGCAGAGGGGCTGGGCACCAGCCCGCCCTGGGAAGTGCTCTGGGTTCGTCCATCGTGGCTGTTATTTCCAGCAGAAACTCTCTACTCACCATCCACATTTCATCTCGTCTAGCCATTTATTCTGCAGATGAAGAGCAGTCATAACCTTCCAAATTCGCTTCTGAAACCAGGGTGTTGTTTTGTGATTTTGTTTTGTTGGTTTTTTTTGGTTTTTTTTTTTTTTTTTTTAAATTGAGAGAACTCAAAACACTTCATAAAAATAAGCAGGTGTTATCCCATGTCTCACATATGGGAATGCAAACCTGTGGACCTAAGAGCAACAAACTAAGAGGAAAAAAAGGCCTATTTTCTTTTCATTATTTTTACACAAGTGGAAAAGTTTGAAAGGTGTCCAGGTTTTCTCATTTCTTAAAAAGAAAAAAAGACCCAGAAGACAGGGACAGGTAGATGAGGAAAAGTGTCACCCCTCCCTAAGCTACCAAAATGGGCACAGTCATCCGCAACTACAAAAAATTCTCCAGCAAAGACAGAGCAGGCCATCCTTGATAAATGCCAGTAGTTTCTAAGGTGGAAAAAGTCTTGTGGGCCTCAGAGGGCAAGAAGAAAAAAACAATTTCAACAACAGAGCTTGAAGGAAATTATTCATGGGGCTACTAATGCCAATTAGCTGTTAGCCACTGGCGAGGCTGGAAACGAACCTCATTTTTCATGGTGCCCCATGCCAACACATCTTCTGATTCCACAAACCTTGGCCTAACGTTAAAAACATGTCCCAGAACATCATAACGTTGATTTTTTTTTTTTTTTTTTTCTGGGGAGTTTGAAACACTTCTGCTGGCCAGCTGGCACAGAGGCAGCTACCGATGAAACGGGGGAGATACGTTCAATCGTCTGCAAATCTGCAGCAACCGGATTTCTTCAGCGAGGGTACCACAGCATCCCTAATTCTCCACAATTTCGATTTTCTGTGAACTCCTGACCTTTTTAGCAAACATGTCAAAGTCTCCAGACAGAACAGTCATCACCTTGAAACAATATGTGAGGGGAAAGAACGGCTGATATTTTCTGCTTCTCTACTTCAGTAATTTAAACAAAGAGGAAGGCACTGGTATGCACTTCCATCTGCTTTCTTCAAATTAAAAAAAAAA
>VYZM01021124.1:65190-108447 GCA_013398915.1 Dromas ardeola
AAAAAAGGAGATGAAATGTATACAATTAAAAAGTTACAGTTAACTTCCTTTCAGTAATGTCTGTAGGATGATTTTTGGCCTGCTAGGAAACTCCAGATGGGAAGAGTAATGAATATAATTTAATACGAATAACAGGAGATCAAAGAAACGCTTTTCTGAGTTGCCGCGCACTGAGTTATTTCACACAGTTTAATGCGAGAACTCAGGAATGAATGATTGCATTTTGCTATTTTCTTATATTTTTGTTTATGCAGATCAATCCCCTTTAACCTAATTTGTGGAGGACCAGACCTATAACCCAATAAAACCATAAAATGTCACTAGGATGGTCGTACAACTGGCTAGCACTTATCCAAAAGGCTATATGTTGTTAACTGCTCATCGTTTTTTTCCTCTCTTCCCCTCCAGTGCCTCAGGATTTATACCACCAATTAAGACAATAATGAGTGCCCCAGGTTGACCTCCCAGGAGCAAGAATTAATTAAGCGCAGTATTTCTTCGTAAAGAATGACACTCTTCCAAACCATTTACATAGCTGCTTTCTTGCATGGAAGCACAGTATCAGGAAAGACTTTCCAAATTGTTATCCCCCAAATATATGACTGATTTTGGCTTACGTGCTTAATTTGGGACTCTGTTTTTATACACTGGGTTTTCAGGTGGTTAGAGCAGGAGGACCATTTTCTAAGGACAATGTCACAATTTTACTACACGTACATGGGACTTTTTTTTGCACCGAGCTGCAAAGGAAAGACACTAAGCAAGAGTTTTGCTAACAAAGTAGTAGACGTCCCAGTAAAAACAAACAAAAAATCCCTGTCAAGCTATACCCATGCAGTGACATGCAGATTCCTGCAGCAGGCAGGACAAGGAAAAGACTCATGTTAACGATGCAATTACTACACTGCAATTACTTGTAGTAGTCTCTCAAATTAGCCTCTCCATTTAGCTGCTGGCAGAGATAGAAACACGTGAAGAGGAAAGGGCAAGCTCAAACACAGACCTACATGGAAGAAGGAAGGTATGTGCATGCTCTGAGGAAATTCCCCGCACGGGCAGGCTTTGCATCTTCCTCCTCCTCCTCCCCTCCCAGCCTTCACCACGAAGGCTCACAGAGTTCCCCCACATATTTGGCACCACAGTTATTTATCAGAAGAGGCACGGGGACTTCCGTTAATTGTCAGCCAATGTAAAAATCCCTGCATTTCTGCGCTGTCTGAAATTTATAGAGGCGCTAGTTTCCAACCCACTATCAGCAACCGAATCAGCTTAATGCATAATGCAGGCTACGCCACAAACATTTATATATGCCTGCAAGCTGGCTGCAGCGCGATTCCCCTCGCTCTAGCAGAGAGATTCAGGCAGTTTGCGCGCACAGCCGGCTGCTCCCTGCTCTCTCCCCAGCCCACCCGGAGCCCGGGCGGCTGGGTGGGTGCCTGTGGGTGCTGGTCCAGCACCCACCTGCCAGGATGGCCAGTGAAGAGCTGGCTCTGGCCGTGCTCCTGCTTGTCTTTAAGACCCAGCATGTTTCTGTTCTCCTCGTCCAACCTGGGAGGAGTTTTAAAATGTGCCCGATCCACAGCAGAGAAGAAGCTTCTGGGGAGGGATGAAGTGACATATGAAAACAATGCAGAAAGCAACCCAAAAATATTCAGAAGAAATAACACGGACATAAAGATGCCAAAATAAACCAGATGTCTTGAGCATTATGCTTCCTGGTACGGTTTTCAGGCATCCATCTGCACGACTCATCAACACACATTCATTATCTCCCCACAATATTTTTTTTGCTCTTAGTTGTGACAATTGATCTCTAAACAAATATGTTGCATCAGATCTCTTGAAATCTGTCAAGTAATATCTTGTACTTGCTACTTTATGCTACACTCTCATACCCCTGCATTCAGCGACACAGAAACTGCTAATACAGAACTACCCACTAAAACCTTGCAAAACGTAGAGTTTAGTGAAACTCGGATGCCTGGAGACTAGAAAACAGAGTTCAAGTAAACACCCAAAAATATGCAAGTCTGGCTCTCTACTACTGGCAGTAGTCAAGGAAAATTACCTTTCCACACTGCAGCTGAAACTCATTACCGAAGGCGACAGCAGAGGGATGAGTTGGAGCTGGACCAGCTTGGCAAAACCACCATTTTTAAGAGTGAGATGGTGGCCATATGCCTCTGCCCGGTTCCCATACACAGTCAAAGTATACATGGTCAAAATGATCTCAACAACATGGAAAAGCAGGCTGAGAAAGGTGGATGAAATGCAGTTTGTGCCAGTGCGAGGGATTGGCAACTGCACAAACAGAGCCACAGGAATCAACTGACTAGTTCCTCCAAGCCGAAGGACTCTTAAGGTAACACTAACTGGAGATATGTATCTTGTTGCAAACACGGACACAAATCACACTGAGATGCTGAAAAAGCATCACAGCTTACAGGCCAAACACAGCATGGTGTTGGGCACCACCGTTCATTCAGCCAAGCCATAGGGAAGCAAGGGAGAGTCTGGCACTGGGCAACTCTGACGACGAGAAAACATGACCTTTCAGAGATGAGTGAATGAACTGGGGCTGATTAATCTAACACAGGAAAATCTTAGCAAGATGTTTTCCTGTTTTCTCCCTCCCCTGCCAGACTTTAATCAATGGCCAGATTCAAGCACAGAGCTCATGTAATCACAAGACAAACATTCTTTCAATTTACGAAAATCACATGGACTGGGGGTAAGATAAAAGGTCTTTTTAGTTAGCTCATCCATTTGGCTCCTGGGTGCTATGCCTGCATCTCTCCTGTTCACCTAACACTCCCTTTTTCCTTTCCTGTCAAAAAAATACACAGTTTTCACTTTTGTTTCTGTACACGTAGCAGTCACTGTGCATCACTATAGATAAGCGTGGACTGGTTAAAACCATATGCAGTGGCATCTGAGCAATGCCTTGATCCCCCTGATCCAAAGCAAACAAACAAAACAAAAAGAGGTAAAAAATTGGTGGTGCTCATTCATTTCAAATATGCTGGGCTGCAGAGCTGTGTCTGAAACGCCCTGCTTAAATCTCCCAAAATGTGGAGCCCTGTCATTCTTTTGGATCGGCAGAAAGCACATGAGGATCACAGTGCCCTCTGAAGTGAGGACCTAATAATTTCCACGTATTTATCATAGGTGCGCAGGGCTCCAAAGCAAGCCAAGCACTCCGGAGACGAGGAAAACCTCTACCCTGTTGGGAAGATCCATCTGGACAGCAGCCAGCCGGGACACTCGCGGGAGGAGTGAACAGTAGCCCATCGTAGTGGCTGCCCCATGGCTATAAATCTCCTGCTTTCCCTGGTAAACGCCTGGGAGGAGGAAGAGGGAACCGGCTGCAGCTGACAGTAATGGGTCCCATTAAATTGTCACTTTTAAAGAAAATCTGAAACGGGAACAAACTTGCTCCGTATGCAATTGATCAGTCTCCCTGCTGCCAGGCGACAGCAGACCCTGCTCACGTGCCGTGGCTGGGGGCTGCTGGCTCTGCCCTCCGGCGCTGGAAGGGTCCCCAGCAGTCGCTGTGGTTCGCTGTAGCCGGAGTGAAATCGCCAATTGCATTTACAGCCAACCAAACCTACATTTTTTGGCACTACTTGCGACTGCTGTCTCACCTTGTAATTTATGTATCCGTTATTCTAGACAGGGGATCCAGAAACAATATACCTTTTCCCCTTTAAACATAGGTATTATGATACAGTTTTTATTGCATAGTAACTTTTCCCACTGAAATATATTAAATGAGAAATTTTAAGCGTGGCCATGTGAAATCATAAGGGACTTTTTTTTTTTTTTTTTTTTTTTTTTTTTTACACAAAAACGTCTTTTTACTTCTCAGCTGTCTACTAAATCGAGCTGTGGAAATTGTGGGGACTCATTCATATTATCAGAGGGAAGAACAATTTATGAGTAGGGGCCCTGAATATTTGGCAGACCAGCTGCAGCAGTATACCAATTAAACACTTACTATACCAATATAACAAAACCACCAACTACAGAATTGGAATGCATGGCTTCTTTAACACTACGAGAAGTTTTTGTAAGTGGAGTACTAGAGCTGCACCAATGTTACACTTAGAGGTGTCTCCTGTATATGGAATGTTCCTCTGAAATAATCAGAATAATATAAAATAGGAAGAAGGACACAACACGTATGTCCTTTACATGGAACTCAAGAAACAACGTATTCATACTTTAAGACTATAGCAAAATCCAGATACTAAGAGGGAAAGATGGGAACATGGGTATAATCTTAACTTTGGCAGTTTCTTATTTTTTGGAATGGCTACTCAAAAAGGGAAGATTTTTTTTTAGTATGGCATTTGTTTTGTTTTACAGAGGGAAGAAAACGAAGAATGTATACAACAAACCAATTGGAGAAAGAATCTGTAAAGCTGACTGTATTGGAAATACCAAATCTTGACAAATTACATCCAATTGTCTTTCCTGCTATAGCACAAGACTGAAATTTCATGAAGAGCAGCTCTGCAAAGCTGAACAGCTCTGGGATCCATGCTGCAAATTCAATTGCACTCCATTTCCAGCAGAAGCTAAAGAAAATACCCCTTTAGGAAATTTCCTCAAAGGAACACTTCATTCGGGATTAGAAAGAACCTCTGTTTCCGTTAGCAGGTCAATCAGAAAGCGCAGAGAGCAATGGAAGGTCACTTTCCAAGGCCAATCAAAGTATTTCTGCAAATCGGGAAGATAACCGCTTTTGAACTGGGCGATGGTTTACAATAACCAGAAAATATAGATGGGTGTATCTTTCAAAATAAATTCAAAGCAAGTAGCAAACAAAGAGCATCTGAGTATCTACTTAACATGTAAGTGAACAGAATGAGATAATGGATAATTCCATTTTGTACACTTATGAAACCTCTTAATTTTGGATTTACTTCTCTAAGATGTGCCACTCAGAAAATCTTTAAGTACTTGTTTAGAAAAATGTGAACTACAATTTAAAAAGATGCCTAAAGCAAGCAGAACAGTGACCCCAACCATCTCACCAGCACTGAAGTCAACACTTGGCCAAAACCACACTCAGCAAACTCTTCTAATCTTCCTCTTTTTTTCCAGGGAAAACAGTGTACTTTCTTGGAGGGTCCAGCTAGCTATCCTATTTCTAAATTCAACAAATCAATTTCTTGTATATCCTTCTCTATCAATGTCTCATTAACCAGTTTATTTTTAAGAAGTTCTGGAGTTAGAAAATGGCAGCTAGTTCATTGTAATTTTACACGTCTATAACTGCTGTTCAGTAAGTATAAATAAATATGGCATAGTATATAAAAAAAGGTAGGCTACTGCTGTTAATATCCAGATATCCATATTTCCTTATCTGCTGCATTACTTCTGCAAACTATACTTTTAAAGATCATATTATAAAATGTATTAAAGATGGTGGACAGCTGCATTTTTTTCCTACATTGTAAGAACTTTCTGGGTGTGCACAGGACAGCCTGTACTCCACATCTATACTTAAAGGCCCTTATACATGTGGCCCTTATATTAATGGAGAGCTATGAAATAGGTTGACATGATGAGAACAAAATAAAAGGCTTCCCCCCTCTCTAGTGAAGAAAATTGAAGAAGTAAAATCCATTAGAACCTACTTACAGGAAAATAAGAACACACTCCACATCCATGGCATGCAGACCAGGGGACTTCTCAGCAGACAAGCGTACCAGCCTATAATTGCAGCCCACCTGCTTTTGGCATCTCTGGTTGGTACGTCACGACATGATTTGCATAGACAGCCCTTTTACATGTACATATAATTTCCTTAATTCTGTTGAAGCTGTTACAAACCGTGCGCATGTTACTGATCTGGTGTGAACCTCAGCTCTCTCAGCCATCTGCTAACAAGCCACAACAGCTACAGGCAGGTGAAAGTCGGATAGAAACGTGACAAACACATCTACAAGGACTCTTCGCTACCTACCTTGGTGCAAGAAACCATGGCTCAACTCCAATAACAATAGGTACATACACACGTAAATTTGAAGTTTCTTCTTTTTACGGTGTGTATTCTCAGGTATAGAAAGAAACAGACACTGCCAGAAGAGTAAGACTCAACAATTTTAGTTTAGTAACAATAATGAAAAAAATGTAGCTGTTATGGACTGGTTATTGGCCAAAGACCCTGAAAAGTTATGCAAGGTCAGCAGGCATGAAGGCCACATCTATATTAGGAAATGCTCTTGGGGACACTTACGGGCACTATGGCTGGCTGACATACGATGGGAAAGTACCCATCTACATTAGCTAACTTCTTTGGCCTCTGAAACAGGATGGGGCTGCACCTAAACTGGCCACAGGAGATGGCCGCGCAGAGGAGGAATGCTAGCTCGTACAGCCAGAAACCTTCTGGCTACGCAGCACGGTAAAGCCGTGCCCCAGAATGGAGCTGGTCACTGATGCACCATAGATGAAGAGTCTGATGCTGCTGCTCTGTTTTTGAGAACGACTTTGCTGATGGTGTTGGGAATTTTGCAGGAAAAGGGAGTGCAAGATCTAACCCAAACAATTTTATGCCGCTATTTGACAGTTTATGCAAAATAAGAGAGTAGTTTCCAGTTCCTGTTTCCACAGGACATTAGTCCTTGTTCTCACAAATAACTAGAGCAGTGTGGTTAGCATGGTTAGAAAGTAATTTGGGATAATCTCTGCACTTTTATAGCACTGGCATCACTGCCAGAAACAAATTAAAATAATAGCAGAACTAATGATTCTTACAGCTTAAGATGAAAGTCTGGTCTATGACTGAGGGCAACGGGCAGGGTAGGAGGAAGATTAGCTGTACCCCCCTACAGACACTGCTGCTCTTTGTCCGTTTCTGTTGCTGCTTCCCTGCACTGGGCTTCTGCAAAGGTATAATCCACTACTTTGGGCCAAAGCACTGGAAATCAAACATGGCATTCAAATGTACCACATGATTTTCATTTTTATTATCTGTTGTGGTTGGCAATTAATTATGTTTGTTTTTCTTCATTTCACGTCAATCACACAACACAGAAAAGAGATTTTAAAATATATGGTAACACAAAATATTTTTTTCTGATCCCATCTATTTAATCATTTTTACTTGCTCTCAGTGGAGTTCAATAAATATATGCCTCCTCATTCTTAAAAAACCTGAAATAAATTCAGTGTTTGGTGAAAGTTCTATCTTACAAGCAAAGAGAAAAAATAATTAACAACTTACTGAAACACAGATACCAGCTTCTCAAAGTACATCTTGCTTTCCTTTTTTTGTTTATTTTAAAAACTAAAATCTCAAAGACAGCATTAAAACAATCAGGTCTCCTCTCATAGTATGAACTATATAAAAACTTCAGGTTTTCGTTACTGCGTTTAAATCAGTTGTGATTCATTTAGTGTCTTTCTGCATACAGCGCAGCTTTCTCCAAACAAATGGCTCTGAATAGTTGCTACACTGCAAAGTGCTTACAGTTTAAAATCAGCTGATATTAATAGTATGCAGAAATGTACCTCAAAATACATTTTTCACCCTATAAAAAATGATGGTTGATTTAGCTGAAACCAGGAGCAATTTTCCATGATTTGAGGAATTTTTCATAGCTGTGCATGAATGACAGTGTGCATCTCTACTGCTGGCACTGTCACTTACTAATACGGCTTAAATGGAGACGAATACAGCTTGATCATTCAAGCTGATCTATGTTTTTCTTTGAGCTGATAGAAGCTTTTACAATTGCACCACTGCAAACAATATTACTTCTTTCCCTGATACAAAACATACTGTGTACATATTTTCAACTTTACTTTTCTTACTTTTTGTTTCAGTTGTAGGTGATTAAAACACATCAGGAAAAAAAAATGCCAAATAAACATACGACATATTAGTTAGTGGGTTTTATGAAGTTTGCTTTTATTTTTCAGTGTTGGGTAACTGAGAAAATTCTATGTATGGATCCTTAATTCCCAGTAAAGGAGCATAAATATAGGCTTACATATAATTACATTACAGCTAGAAGCTAACATGCGTAAGAGTGGTGTTACCAAAAAGAACTGCTGTTTAAGATCCCTCTACAATGCCAGAACTGCCTAAGAAAATGCAAATCTGTCCTCACATGACGTAAGAGGCACTACTAAAAGAAAAAGGCATCTATCCCGAAGGACACTGTTCCATAAAGGGAACTCTGCTATGAAAATCCCTAAAATATTTTAGGCCACTCATCAACATTTCTTGCAGACCAAACCATAATATCCTTGCCATCACATTTCAAATAAACAAACAAAATCAAAACCAGTCCCACTCTCTGTCAGTGGAATTTTGTAAATCTGCTGTTGACCGACGCTGGTCACGGATTCACGTCCCGCAACGGGGGAACACCAACCCTCTCAGCATTCAGAGGGACATAACCGTGGGGGACATCATGAAGAAAAATAACACAGCTGTGCTTTGGGCACCTAACCCAATGGCTCATGGGGACAGGCTGCTCTGGAGGGTGACCCAGAGGAGATCTAGTTTAGATGCTCTGACTCAGCCATCAGAGGTGCTCTTCTCTCTCTCTCTCCACTGATGGCAAAGAGAACCCAGTCTTCAAAGTCAGGCAACTAATTCTGAGCCTCAAGTTGAGTGGTAGGAATGCCTCCCACTGCATCTGTAAGCAAGTGAGATAAAGCTGTAACAAAATGACAGCTTTTCTCCAAAGCTAAACATCCACATGGATCAGTAAATCCAGACAAAGCAAAAACTGTTTCATTTTCACTCTTTTTTTTTTCTTTTCTTCTCCTATGTGTATCATATCTTTTTTTGTGGGAGTCAGTCCTACAGAATTATAGACCTAAATTTCAAGGTTTATATCAATGCCTGTTTTCCATACTGCTTAAAGTCTTTGCAATAAAAAAAATATGTATATTCGAGTCAGGAAGGTGTCAAACAAATAGACATATTTTTGTAGCTGAAGACCTTTGAAAATATATTAAACATGGGTACGCTTTTAATTTAATGATCCCACGTTAGATGTGATTTTATATGAAAACTCTGATGGAAGGAAAGCTATTCTTCTTTTATGATAAAAGTCGACATGGGATCACTCGGCATTGAAGCAGAACTATCTACATTTTTGTCTGTTAGCATCGACAACAGGCAGAGAGGCACCTTGATCATTCTGACAAAACTGCTGCACCATAAGCCTGCCCTCTTGTATGGTGCGCTGTCTTCTCTCCTGAAACTGCTCTAGGCATCTTTGCTGCCCACCGAATTCAAGCCAGGAATCCGGGCAGGATTGCCAGCAGAGGAATGCCGTCTTTTAAACGCCCAGAACAAGGGACAAGGCTTTCAGAGACAGCTGAAGCTGCCAGAACACCAGCTTCTCCTCCTCGCCCACACAATGATGGCATTGTGTGGGGAACCCAGCCCACTACACTCGGTCTCCCTTTCTGCAAACCCGGCTACAATGACGAGTCAAGTCTGTACCAAAGAGCTGAGCTTTCGGTGACAGCCAGCCCTATAACCACTTGTACCAGCTGGATAAATCCAAGCTGCTCATTTTGTACGGAATTTGTTTGCGTGCGATCTAGCAACACCCAGAAACCAGGGAGGGGAAGGGGGGAAAAAAAAATAAAAAAAAATTTCAGAAGTCTTTAACTGAGGTCATGAAACACACAAGTAGATTCCAAAACCCGCCTCTGAAATGCCACACAGTTTACAAAATGGAAAAGTTGTAAATAAGCCAAATATTGTCAATGTAGTGTATTTTACACATAAAAAGACGGACTGGCTCTAAAATTTTTCTTACAAAATACAAATATACTGTGAAGGTCAGTTTGGTTTTGAGATTCTAATACATACACAAAGCCATTGACAGGCTATGATACACATAAGCCCTTTTGCAGCATAACACCCAGAAATAAACATAAAGCCAGGATTATTTTTTTAAACCAGTTTAAAACACAAAAAAACATCCTGACTGTTGAATTCGACTGACCAAATTGAGGAAAAAGCTTAGGATATCAACTTTCTGAAAACTCCCAAATTTCAAATTTGGAACGTAAGAAGTCAGGTACTCTAAATCTATAATTACAAATAAAATTTTCAGCATGAACATACTAAAATTAGAAAACAAGGCAGCCTAATTATTTAGACAGTTCCTAAACTTTCACTGTGGTTCATAAGTGCATAGTGTGGAACACTCCAACTACTAAAAACCTTAGAAGACTAGTATATCAAAACCAGCCGCAGAACAGTCTTTCTAGCGGGGCACAGTACTGAAGACTCTGGTAATAAGTAAGACAGAAGGATCACTTAAAAAAAGGGTGCTTAGAATACTGAGAAAGTGTTTGCCAAAGGAGGTTAGGAAGTTGTTCCCAGACATCTGAAAGAATAAGGTCCAAGGACGACAGTGAGTGGGAAAAGAGGAAGGAAGGACAGAAGAAGGGACCAATCTAATCACCACATGAGAAGACCACAGCAATAATGAAGGCAGCTGAAGGCAGATTCTGGAGGAAAAGGGACAACAAATCATGTGAAAAAATGCTGCTGATCAGAAATGATGTCTGAAAAAACTGCACACCGTGAGGTTACAGTTGGTGATGTCACAAAGACAGAGGATGGAAAGTTCTGTCTTCATGAATTCTGTGTCCAAGGTAGCAGTGAGGTGACCAAGAGGACACACCAAGGAAAGACGGCAGGGGAGATGTCAGAGATGGGGGTAACTTCGGAAATCATCCACAGGTTGGTGACAATTGCAGGAAGATAAAGTTTCCAGTGCAGTGGTCCCCAAACTGAGCATCATAAGGTCATAATGATCATCCACAGCTCTTCAAGGGCTCCAGGCTGGGTGTCCATTAAGAATACACTCTTTACGAGCAGAATATTGCCATGATCTCCTCCATTAGTCTACCATAAAACAGTTCAGTAGGTGATGCTTTTAAGACAGAAAACCAAAGAACTGAACCTGAGGGAATAGCATCAGGAAGTGGATAAAGAACCATTTAAGGAGACATTGAATAAACAGTAAGCAAAGTAAGAGGAGACTCTAAACAGTGCTGAAAGCCAGGAAAAATAAAGCCTGCTGAATCAAAGGTGGTCATCAACCCAAAATCTAGAGGACAGAAATCTGTCCCTTTGCACTAGACGGACACTGCTAATCATCACTGTGACAGCAGCTTCACTGGAGCTCAAAGGAGAAAGGCAAAGGAGAAGGAAACAGAACTAGAAGAAAACCAAGGGAAAGCCAGCACAGAAAAACAAAAGGAACGGAGCCCTAATTAGATAAATATGATATGAACAGAGTTTTCCATTTGTGTTTCCCTTGAGAAACAAGACTGCCAGGAGTTTGAAGGGAAAGGTAAATGAGTCAGAAACAAAAAAGGAAAAGTCTTGAGAAAAGGACCTCAGAGCAGAGGGAGGCACAATGCAAGAGGAAAAAGGAGCGAATTTAAGGTTTAACATGACAGAACAGAGACTGCAAATCAGGTGAAGAAATAAATGGTGGAAACAGGAGTGAAGAAAGAGAAAACGGCAACAAGGCCAGAGGAAAAGATGAAAAAAAAGGAGAATTAATACTTGACTTGGCTGGTATTTTAGTCTAGCTTCTTATGGAATGAGCTTTGTGTGACTCAGCTGCCCAAAAGTGAGGTTGCTTCTCCCCATCCCAACAGCTTTTGAACAGACTGGTTAGCTTCAGTGAAACTCCAAATCTCAAAGAAAATAAAGTCCTTTGAAATTGCATGGAAATGTATGTTCAGGTAAAGAAGAAATAAATTTGTGTTTCCTAACTAGACAAAAGGCTGTAACATGAATTCTTCCTTATTACTGCTCCCTGATTCACCAAAAAAAAAGAATCAGCAAAAGAATCACCAAAGAATCAGCATGAAACTCCAGCTCCATACCAAGCAGAAGCCTTCAGTGAAACATAGGCTCTCTAATAAACCTGGGTTAACCAACTGAAAAGCAGAGATCCACAGGAGACAACGCTTCCCCAGCGGCAGTGCTCAATGCTCAGTGCTTATTTAAACTTGCAAAGCAACTGGCTAAATTTTTGTATGAAGAAGGCTGGAGACAAAGAGAAGCATGAAGAACTGATAGTGGGAACCAAGGGTGAAGGTAGACTTGAGTACAGGCAGGAGGCCTGGATGGTTAGAAATAAGAAGTCCAAGGTGTCAGCTTTCTTATGGTACACGACCAAGAAACGAAAGTGTGAAAGCAAGTGTAGAGCAAAGATGAAGAAAATGAAAAATAAACCAAGCAGTCCAAAAGGGCTCAAGAGAAAAGGGTAACATTCTTCAGAGAAAAAGAAGAAACTGGCAATGTAGAGGTTTCTGAGGCTGTCTCTGGTGTTTTGGTCACGTACTGCTGTCGTCTAGCACACCACTTCTGCTGACCTGAAAGCTCAGACAACTTTCAACAGCAAATGTAGTACATGACTGTCCACCAAAGGGACCACTGGTTGACTCAGTGGTCTCATCATGTTCTTTGCCAGTTTCTGGCACTCACTAAGGAAGTTGATTCAATCAGTAGAAAAGATTCATAAACCCTAGTTCAACCTGTTGAAAAGCTAGCGTCAACTAACCCAAATATTACCAGTCTCAAGCAGCCAAGTTACTGCTTTGGAATCTTGTTATTTCTCATAGACTGACAGGTTTTGTATGTAACTATTTTTTTTTTCTTTTAACAGCAGCTATTACTAAGTGCTCAATTACTCAATCTTGCAAATTAGCAAATAAATGAACATGATTTTTTTGTTGGTTGTTGAATAATGGCTAATACGTTACAAGATGGATTTCTTCACGTATTTTGACAAGCGTGGTCTTGCTTTAATTATTTATGAAAATGCTTTGCAGTATGCCAATAAAAGCCCTACTGTATATTTTTGCATATTTTTCAAAACTAATGAAGTCTTAGGGACACGTGACCTTTCTGCCACAGTCTGCAATGACATCTGTGCTTAGAAGGAACGTGTGGGTGAGCAAATGACACCACCATTTCTGTTAACATCTGAGTATGATGGGATTTCCTATTTAACGAAATCAGCTACAGGATATTCTTACCATAGTTATTCCTAAGAGACAGTTAAATTTCAATAATTTCGTGTCATCTAAAAGGAAAAAATACAGATACAATATTCAAGGAAAACCTCAATACCAGAAAGAGGTTCTAAACTTAAGTGAGCTTAAACAGTTACTTTCAATACTTGAGTATCTACGGTTAGAAAATAGGGGAGAAAGTAGACTCCTATACTTTCCTGCCCAATGACGCAAACCCAGGACTACGATGTTTTACGTCACTGCAAAAGGACAGTACCATGGAAGAAGTTACAGGTTCAAAGGATGAAGTAAATATGCCTAACTGCACAGTATCTGAAAATATTGGAATGTTTCATACAAATAAACCAGCAAAATACCTTTTATTAATTTATTCCAGTAACTTTATTTATATGTATATAGCGCCTGTCACATTTTCATCATGCATTAGAATCTGTGCTGTACTAAGCACTACACAAATATTTTAATTTGATGGATTAATACCATAGGTCTCTTGTTTAATCATTAAAAAAGAACATTGCATTAGGGTACCATAACGAATAAAGTTAACTATGAGAGCATCTGTCCAATGATGTCTTGACTTTAGCATGGTTTAGCTGACACTGCTTCTCTGATGTGTATCTAGTTTTTAGACATTCTCTACTTTAGAATGGCGTATCGTATTACCACATCCTCTGGACAGTCAACTCATGCTCTGACAATCACGGCACTGGAAAACAGCTAGCAGATGTGCCAGCACTGTAGCCCGCCAGATTAAATTTTTGCAAATACCAACCTGCTTATCCTCAAATTCCCAATTTGATTTGAGATTAGTTAAGATCGTTAGAGACTATGCCAAAAATTTTCAGATGATCAGATCCTTTTCCCAAATTCTATCCCCTGGATATACAGAGGTAGTAGCACACAGAAAAAGCCAGGCTGAGAGCAGACCATGTGAATTCTCAGTGTGTACCTGACCTACAGATAGACAGTAGAGAGTCTCAAAGCGTTTTCACTTTATTCTTTGATTATCTCTGCATCCATGATCACATTCTCATGTTAGTCAATACTTACAAAGTCCCTGAATTACATACTTTGGCAGAAGTTATGAAGGGAAGTAATTCCAGGCACAATAGTCGTTTACTTGGCTTTACTCATGAATCATTATTAATTCACCCAAGAAAGGTACAGGTGTCTTTGGAGACAATCAAGTCACACCACACTTCATTGCTTTGCCCCTCTCTAAAATGAAATGTGGTTCTAGAAAAGGAAAGGGAGATGACGGCACTTACCTTACATCCCTCACAAGCACTGACACCATAGTGATATCCGGATGACTTGTCTTGACAGACAAAACAGGGCTTGTAAACTCGAGGGGGTGGAAGTGGTGAAGGAGGGCTCGGAACAAGTTCCTCAGAACTGGTGCTCTGAGTTTCAACTGCTACAAAAAAAAAAATAAAAAATTGAATGATTCATGAATGAATTTTAAATAACTGATTATTTACTGTATTATAACCATATCAAACTGGCCCATATCTATCTTTGTATAATAAATGTTCATTTGTCTTTCCTAGCAAAATTCAAGGGGAACCAAATAAAGCCCAGCAGTGACAGGACTACCTGTTGTAGCCTCAAGAGCTTATTTTTAAGTACTTGATCATTTTTCATGATCCATCTACTCAAGGCCACAAAAGCTTCAGCTCGCTTCAGATACAGGGCTTGAATCTCTTAACAGGCTCCAAAAATGGACAACTTTGGGATTATATTCTGGTTTTAGCCTATTGAATTGCGTGGGATCCACGTGTGTGTGCTGGATATCAACCTTCAGTGGGAAACTGCCTGTGGCGTTTACCCTTCCAGTCGGTACCTAATTTTGACAGAACTCTTACATCTCTTGCCTTTTCCTACAAAAGGTAACACTTTCAAAGTGCAATTCTGCCACAGCAGCATAGCGGCATGCACCAGAACATACAAAAAGAGACAAAATTACCCGAACAAGTCGTCTTTTTTTTCAATCTGTAAAACTTGCACAACCCAGCAATGCTTCCTTACCTACCTTAGGATACATAACATCAGGAAACCTCTCTGAGAAAAAGCTACTTACATATTATGACCCCACATCCCTTTATTGCCTTAATATTTCTAGATGGTCATTTGTTTTGAACCTGCTGAAAAGCCAGTTATCCCTTTCAAGGAAAGGACGTGAAAGCTCTACGATGCGAGATAAGACATGCGAACTACATCTTTCCAAAACATCTGCATTAGTTTTCTGTGATGTGCTGTCATCATTCCTCACATTTATTGTAGATGTGCAATACATTTTCATGTTTCACCTAGCCGTTCTGCTGCTTCTCAGATAAATCCCTCTAACTTTCAACAGATATACAGAAATGACAGGATCTGTGAACTCAGATCTATCCAGAAATATTAGGCACTATCAGCAGAGCTAAATCTCAAGAGTACTAACAGCAGGCCCTAAAGAATATTACTCAATGGAAAATCTTAGACAAGATTTACTGTACATGATATTTTTCAGATTACAAAGATGATACATTTGTATTAAACTCATGATTCATTGTCAGCTCGTGTTCTGCAGAATTCACAGAGGGCATCGCAGAGCACGATACAACTTCTGATTACTTGTGAGGGAAGGGCGCCTTTCTGCCATTTTTACTTGGGTTAAGCTACCATCAACTTCAAGGACGGACATTTCTTGAGGAGAAGATAAATGCTAGAGTGAAGTGTTAAAGGCTCTGATTCTAAGCAAAGAAGTATCTTTCCAACGGGAACAATTTATTTATATAGGTAACAATAATGAGGCTGTGAAAAAAACGGAAAAGTAAAATAACATGTGGCTCCATAAATTGTGATGTTAAGACAATGTCCAGAACTATGCTTATCTTTTTCAGCATTAAATACACTGAACCTTGGCAAACCAAAAATCCACATGTTCCTACTGCACCAAGCAAACTTTAATGAAGTTTTTTCTTAATGAAAAAAGAGATGAGAACGATAATTTCTTTTCAACAGTAATTTTTGGTATTTAAGTGAGACAGAGAGTGCTCTGTTATTGATCTCTGCACAGGCATCCTGCTTGAATCAATAATCTATTAGTACTTTTAAATTAAAGTTAGATTCATCAAATGCCCTTGAGAGGCCTCAAACGTTCTGCGCCCTATTTCATGCTCGTACATGAATTATGGTGGCTTCCAATCAGTCTGTGGAATGATAAAATTTTAGCTTTAAAACTCTAATACCAGCAGACAATGTGTTTCGTATTAGCTCATTCAACTCTCCCAGTCCATCTAAAAGGCAGTTTTTAGGCTCCCCATGGGAAAACAAGGTTGTGTCATTCAATAAAACAACCGCACTCCTGCAATCCTGTGATTTCAGTTCGGGGAAAGCAGTCTTTGAGGAATAATACCGGTACACTTCTGCTTTTTTGATTATTCATCCTAAACAAGCACTAAGCATCCAATAGTAGTGCTGAAACCAGGAACCATTATGTACAACAGAGGTCTGTCAAGCACCGGCCAACCACCAGGAACTGGCAACACCCAGAAGAGATTAAGCAACCAGCTCAGTTCATAAATACACAACATAGTCAGCAACTGAAGATGTGGAGATGCCGCTACAGAAGATTTTTCTGGACAATCTGAAAAGGTATATGAGAAGGAAAGAGCCAGTGTAAACCATAAGACCCTCCCTAAAACACCCATATATGTGTGTGTGTGTATATATATATATATGTGCCACTAAAATGGCTTAATCTATTCAATATAATACTTGCATCAGCTGAACAACTGTCTAGAGTTTGGTTTTTTTGTAAGAAAACCCAGTTTGGGAACATTCACTTTTGATCACAGGCAAGACGTACAGCTTTCTGGAGAAGGCTTGGACTCAGGTTACACACGCTCAACTCTTACTCCAGCTTCTGACTTACTATTCCTTCCTTGGATTTAGCCTTTTTAACTCCTTATTTGAAAAATATATGTACTGCCAGCATGGAAGTGCAGAAATCAGGCGCATCTGTAGCAATTCACGCTCAGCAGGCACAAAGCGTTATTTCTGTAAGATGTCGGTGGCTATTGGATGCACGACAGCAGAACCTGCTTTCTTCTATGCATGTCTGCACATGCAAGGTGGAAAAAAGAAAGGATGGGGGGTGGACGATTGACTTTTCCAGAAGAGGCATTTTTAAAGCAGCCTTAAAATTTTATGAGGAATTCAAAGCAGGGGGGGAGGAAAAAAAAAAAAAAGGAAAAAGGCAACTTCCTTCCATGCCCTGCTGTCTTGTCCTGTGGGATGTGACACTTCAGGGTCCCTCCTCACCTGAGAAAACAGAGCCTCAGTGCCGTCACCCAACACCTGAATGCCGCTTAAGCACACAGGGACTCTCAAACAATCGGTCACTTCACAATTCCTAAGATGTCTGAAATATTTCTAAAGGTTAGATAAAGCAGCAGATAAGATCTTTTAAAAGCACAGCGTGCTTTGTGAGAGCTAATTTACTGCCAGCTAAACCATGTTGACAGATGGAGGAGGCATTTTACTTTGTGACCAACTAGAAGCAGGCAGGCACTATGAAAGGCCTTGCGTTCTGCTAGAAACTCAAGATTATTAAGCTTGTATGTTAATGCACACTTCGGACAGTTGAGTCTTAAAAGAATAAGAAGTTGTAAAGCAAATGGCATTTCCTGGATAGCCTCAAGGGAATTTTGAATACTGAGCTCAGGGTCCCTGGTGGGAAGCAGCAATTTCAGCTAATTAGGGTGAATAGCAAAGTGTTGCGTTTGGTCAAAACATTCTGTTAACCCTCATTTTTGTTGGCACCAACGACAGTCTGGATTTTTTGCCTTTTTTTTTTTTGTGAATTCACTGCAGGAGTGCAAGGCACACAGCTCACATACATTAGGCAGAAAGTCAAAGGAAACGCCAAAGTTCAACTAAAGTACAAGTAATTAGAACCAGATTCTCTGCTGCTTGTATGTGTGCATTTGATTGTAGGAGTTATTTATAAGCCTCCAAACATTTGAAAAAATAACTATATACTGTAGATCATTTAATTTTTATGTCTCGTCTGGAAAAAAAAGTCTGCTTTTAATCATCTTCCAGGAAAGAGCCAGGAACTGGGAAAGTGGGTCTCAATTGTTTCAATACAAATTTCTCTCTTTCATGTGCCACATAAAACTATACTATAAAATTAAATCCAAAATATCATTGATTCAGCCCCCCCCATCCAATTTTTTTTTTAATAAAAAACTTCTTTGAATTTGTCATGCTTAAATAGTTTGCATTGTTACGAGGGTTGGTTGTTTTTTGTTTTAAACTGTTGTTTGGAAGACAGACAAGGGGAGAAGGAAAAAAAAAAGAAAAAAGAAAAAAAAAAGAGTGAGAGAGAAAGAAAACATTATGGTGGAGACTTGCCAGCCTTGACTTAGTAACCTGGCCATGACCCTCCAGCGAGTGTGTGTTTGACCCGGTCACACATGACTCTGGCTGCGTACTGTTGCTGGGTTATAAGTCCCAGATATTTTTACCATATATACAACAGGTGGGGATCACAGACAACAGAAAGAGGAAAACAAAGTCTTCCCTTGTGCGAAGACTCCCATTTTCTCCCTGGCAAAGAAAACAACACAAAGGAAAGAAGGCGGGCTACTATTTCACGTATCGGCACTCGCTGTGCTGGATCGTTGTTTTACCCCGGGGGCTGACGGGGCGGAGGTGGAGTGGGCTGAGGGCAGGAGGACGGAGGAAAAGGCTCAGGGGAAGCCATGTGCAAACGTTAATCAATGCAGAACGAATTACCAAATTGTAACATCAGAACCACAATCAAAAATCACTCCTCGTAGGACCGGGTATGCATCGAGGTTCAGGAGGGAATGCTTTTTATTATGAGTGAACACAACAGACCTGGACTAAAACACAGGCTGCCACAATAACTCCAGATGGAGATATTACTATCTGGATTTTCAGAAGTACTTAAGAAAGTATGTTTTCCACACTTGAGGGTTTCTCTTTTATTATTTGTTTGCTGCTAGCTGCACACATCTGCCTTAAAGCCATGATGTTAAATGTAAGTTATTCTAACTCTTGATTACAATTTTTCTAGCATTAATTTTAATCAAGTCATAGTTCATCTCTATAATACTGTCTAGGCCTTAAAAAAAAAAAAGGTATTATTAGGGTTGAAAGCCAAAAAAATCTCTAAGTCTTCAGGTTTGCTTTTATTCTGAAAGGAGCATTCCACTTTCAATGGGGACATCAGAAGATGAAACTTCATGACCTGGTTTCTGCTTGAGGGTGCCCATTCCAAAAGAGTATCCCACAGGTTTTCACTACGCGCCGCTCAGGATTCCTACAGTATGATTAAAATAACGACAAAACTAGCAAGAAGCAGAAGTTATGAAGCTCAGAAGCCCAATCTGCGGGGTCTTACTACTGGACAAACTGCATCCAAGGTCACATAAAAAGGTGCCTCAGGCCAGGTCATTTTGAGAGCCATGCCCAGGGCACAGGCTGCGGCTGCCAACAGCTATCTCAGACAAGGTGCAAGCTCCGATAGGCGCAGCTGAGTTGGCAGAAGTCTCTAAAGCCCGAGTGCTTTTGCTGTTACGACTCTTGTCAGTGAAAGTGCAATACAGACAGCTGGCTTCTGTCCCGTCGCATCTCGGAGAAGAAGGGTCCTGCTGAACTCTGCCCTCCGCCTTGCAAGGACAAGAAGCAGTTAAGCACACTCTCTGCTGCGATATCCTTACCCTAATGAAGTTCCAAGTACAAATTTGGCCGTTGCTCCACTGCAGGCAGACATACCATCAGGACAGTATTTTCTTCCCCCACCCTTTTGCCATCTCGTGTATTTAGACAGTAGGCTATTTTGGGCAGGGTCTCAAAATATGGTGTACAGTAACCAGCGCTGCAGGACCTTCAAGCGCTACTCCAATGCAAAGTATCGTGATCCAATGCAAAGATCGTGATCCTGCCAGGCATTAAGGTGTTTGAAAGAACGAACCTTGAAAGGCCTCCATAACCTTGAGGGGAGCCATTACTTGCAAAGCAGGTCCTCGGAGCACTTTCATTTTAACTATTTTAGCATCTCGGTGTTAAAACACAGACTAACTTCAGAGGATGAGTCAAAAAAAAAAAAGAAGTTTTCTTCATATTCAGCAAATGCCTTTGCCGTGTGTATACCAAGTTGTATTTGCCAAGTGGAATGGCAGAAACTAACTGTTTACACTTCTCTGCTGCATCTCCCCCAGTTTAGAACTGGGAATACGATGCAGCTCGCTCTCTCCTTCATGCCTTTCATCAACAAAATTGCCAAGTTTCAATTGCAAATCTGTAATGTTAACCAGCAGAGTCATGTAACCTGAGTCAGCAGAGTCAGTGGATACTGATCTTGGCAATACGATGGAACTATAGCCCTTTGAAACCTTTATTCATATCAGGTGATTAAGGCCAGGAAATAAAGTTCAGCATCCTACTACCAGCATAGCTGAACTATCCAGATTTGCTTGCAGTAAATCAGAAGACAACAGCATCTAGTTTTTGGTTATCCTTCTGTTCTAGTCTCCTAATACAACTTCTGTTCCTTAGCATCCGAGTTCTTCCTTTGTAGCACAGAGTTTCTTATTCCCACAAATATTCTCTATTGGTTGCCCAGGGAAGGGTGGCGATTCTTTTGTAACATACTTTTCCATTATGCCACAATCTGACCTCTTCATTAACCCATTTGTTAAGCATGCAAATTCAGTTACCTGCCTTTAGAGTACCATTTATTAAGGCACTCCAGGGGCCCCGCCTGCCAGAGCATCTCCCCAGGTGACATTGCTGCACAGATCACAGACACCCAGAGTGACTCTCCCTGGGTCCTGCTGTCCCCACCACGCAGCACAGCCGGCAGCGCTTCTGGTCGTGCCATATTTAGCAGATTGAATGATCCTGCTTCTCCTTTATCTATCTGATCTACAAGCATGGACCCTGCCACTCCAGTATGCGAATAACCCATGAGCATTCATATTTTTACCTCTGTAACACCAAAGCGAGAGAAGGGAAGAGCTATTCTTCTCACTTTAGAGATGGGAAAGAGAAGCACTGACAGCTTAAGAGCTTGATTTGCTTGGGTCTTAAATTCCTGGAAAAATGCAAGCAGTACCCAACTGGGATTTTCAACAGCAACCAAGAATCTAGCTGGAGCTCTAGCAGCGTCTTCAAAATATAGCCTTATGTGTCTTGCCCCAAGTTACACACGGGATACATGACAGAGCAGGGAACTCAGTTAATTCTGTGCTCAGGCCCTCTAACGTGGGGGCTCCGAAGCACCCCCAAGCCTTCGTGTGCCCCCTGCTCAGCTGCCGACTGCAAGGCAGGCCAGAAATGGGTGTCTTCTGCCCCAGAAAGCCACCACTGCTGCTGGCAGGGAACTCGGGAGGGATGATGAAAGGCTTGTCTTCATTTTCTGATCTCCACGGCCAGCTAAGAATCAGCTTTCTATGAGTCTACTCCACCATATATACAATTACACAGGAACGTCCCAGCAGACAACAGACCAGCCCTGAGAGGAGTCCTGAACCCTCCCCTGAAGGCAACTCAGCAACACATGGGTGCTGTGTCCCACGCAAGCATAAACAACACCAGAAGTGGCCACAAAAACCTCTACTCTTGTCTACACTGTACAAGCCAACACCAGCCGCATATACTGCCAAGATGTAAGCCTGAATCTACCAGGCTAGCGTTAATATATTGAGCATGAACAATCTGGAAAACACCAATACGCCCCAACCATACATATGTTGCTGAATGAAAACACCCTGAAACTTTTTCCTTGAAGCTCCAGGTCTTCTGGAGTTGTCATCACAACCACCTCTGGCGCTTCTCCCAGTAAAGCCAGGACTTCTGGGAACTACATATTCTACAGGCATATTTACAACAGCTAGCAGTAAAGGAGAACGAGGAGGCTGCAACCGCTCTGTAAGAGCACATTCATATTCTGTAGATTTGCTCAAGAGGATATTTTCAAACAGGAGTAAGGTTTACTCCGTTTTGCAATGCCTGGTTCTCAAGCACCAGCTCCACTAAACCCAGGGATAGTATGTATAACTAACACAGGACATCTGTGTTCACGTCACCTTTTCAAATAAAACGATACTGTTTTTCAGGCTGGTTGGTTGTTTGGCGTTTTTTTACAGTTATATCAGTAAAGCAGTTCCACATTTGGGTTTATGTGTCCACCTAGCCAACGAAAAGCATTTACACCTGAGCAAACGTGGGAGGCAGAAAGCTTGTCAGGATTAATTATATCAGGGACAAGAACTGCGTCTGGTTATACCTGTGTTACTCTCAGGACAGCGAGACTTAATTACGCGCTAGTAACTGAGAACAGGAGCGTCTTTCGCTAAATAAATGGCCAGGCAGACACCATGAGGGAGCCAGGGTGAAAGAAAGCGTACAGACAGGATGGCCGGAGGGTTTGGCAGGCACAGCGGAGTTTACAGGGCAACGGCTCATCACTTTGTATTAGGAGCCTACCTTCAAAATGAAAAAGAAAACATGTTAAATGAAAAAAATAAATCGTACGGAAAACTGAAGAAAAACATCCGAAAGATGCTAGCTCTGTAGTTTTTTCAGGTCGGTGAGTTTCTGCCTGGCCACCACCATGCAAAATTGCATCAGTCTCAAGTATAAATTCTGCATTATTGCAAAACTGAAAAATAGGATCTTCTTTAAAAAATATATATAATTGTGCTATCATCTGCATGAAGCTAGATTTTCCTTTGAAAATTAACTTTCCTTACAATTCAGGCCCTGTTTGCTTTACCAGTGAATGCCCAAGGTCAGATCCTCATCTGGAGTAAAGTGGCGTAGGCAAAAAAGCGACACACACATAGAGAGGATGAGAACTCTGGCCTCTTTATTCTTTATTTATGAAAATGGAGCCTATTTCTGTGGCCTATTGATACAACTGTGGTGTCACAAATTCAGCATGGTTTCCCTGCAGGATAAAAAATAAGAAAAAAGGCACACTGTGAAGGACAAAAGGCTTAAAAATAAAAGGGGTCTGATTCTTTTTTCAGATCTGTTTTACAGTGATGTCACCCCACTAATTCCAAGAAAGACTCTTGACTTGCAAACATAAATGGGAGAAAACTCAGACCCAGTATCTTCAATAATAAATAAAGATTGCAAGGGAAATGAAATAGTTACTACAATCTCTACACACATCCAGATATTTTACTCAGTCATAAAGTCTCCATTTATAGTTATTAAATGTTTTATAGTGTTTTGAGGACTTTTCTTTTATCTTCAAATCCTTTCAAGCATCCAAACAGAATAATCCAGAGTATTATACTAAAGGAATGATTGTATTCTTCAAAACTCACCTCCTATCCAAGTTGGTATTAGTTTCTGGTATTACTATGTCTGCCAAATAAATTTTTTATTTTCTATATATTCAACATGTTCTTATGACACCATTCATCATGACTTTTTGCTGTGGCTTGAATCCAGCAAGAAAATGAGTGGTTTAATATCTTTAATCACGTAATACTATTACACAGTTGTTCAGTAACACATGGACAAAGTAAAACTGTTGTGCTCTATTTGGAAATGCAGTAAAACTGACTCGCTCTATAATATTTTACATATCATTTTACTTCTCAAACTTTAGGACCATTAATTCAGAACATTTTGATCTTCAGGTGTTTTTAAATCTTAAAATTAATAGAGTGACTCAACAAGAACCGATTCAGCGATCAAAACTACTTCCAAGTAAGTATAGTAGCAGTTAAAATGCTCGTCATCCCAATTAATTTGTATTACAGCCACACTGCTGGATATCACTAATTGATTTATATACCCTACTTTCTATACCCATTTACAAGGGCAATTATGAACTCCATCACATATGTTTAAGTGGGCTACATTAGAATAGTATCTAGAAACTAGACTGCTGAGCTTAAAATCTTTAAGAATAGGTAAATTCTTCATTAATGGCTATGCCATCAATCCACTACAAATGGCCTATAACCTTTAAGGCAGTACACGGTACTAATATTTCACTTTTCATGGGCAGTTTGGGGTTGACTCCAATGATGAGCTCCACTGCTATTTTTAATTGTTTTTAAAATTACATATTATAGGCAGCAATAAACACTTACAAATTAGTATTATACCATCCACAGCTTTCTGCAAAGCATGGTTTCTATAAACAATTTAAACGCATACATCTGTAAATAATAAGTATAAGTATGCTGAATTTAATGAATAAGAGCACTAAAAGAAATTGAACAGTAGGGGTTCAGCAATTAGAGTAACTGCCCATTTTATTAAAAATGTATTGTTTCCAGCTTTCACTTTAGAAGGCTTTTATTGCTCTGCTAATTCTAAGTTTTGATTTCCGTAGGAAAGGAGGTCTAACTCCTTATTTTCTTTGACAGCCCCCCATCACACAGCGAGTCGCCTATTTTTACAAGGCAACGGACAACTGCAAAGCTCATATCTCCTTGCTTGGGATCTCACTCTCAGGGCCCTCACTGCAGAATCTTTTTTTTTTTTTTTGGCATTATGCCACCCAGAGGTATGATTCTTTATTAAGGAAGGCTTCATCCCACAACGGAGCTGGGATGAAACCTGCTGAACCAGCAAACCCCAGGCAGCCACCCCCTGGCCCCTTTTCCCAGAGGTTACCAACCCTCCGGCGGAGCAGCACGTGTCCAGCTTCCCAGCCACGCTGTTGCAAAACCGGGCCATTTGCTGAAGCTGGCAAGGCTCGGGGCCGTGAAATGGAGCCGTGCGTTTCCTCCTGCCGCACAGCAGCAGCCTCCCTCAGGGGACAGGGCAGCACGTAGACCGAGAAAGGCAAAGGTAGCTTCTTCAACCAAGCAGATATCCCAGTAGACACCTCCCATGCCCGTAATGTGATCGCAGTGAACCTCTGGGGTACCTCTGCTGGTATATAGATGTTTTCCATCCACATAGCTTACTTCCCTACTAAGCGTTAAGACTAATTTTTACACTAGCTTAATTGCACCCACATTGCTTCACTGCTGCAACTGTGGGGGTATAATTAAAACAATACATATTTCCATTTAGACATCAAATAATAACAGGAAAAAATGGCTTTCATCACTTGGGCTTATCTGCAACTAGAAGGGCAGTCAGACCAAAACTTAATCTCTCTGGCATCCTCCAGCACACATATATTTGCAACATCTGAGACCAAAACAGGGACAAACTCTGTCCTCCATCATCCCCTCAGCATGCCAGACCAGGACAGGGCATCACTAAGAGCAGCTCACCTCAACGTTTCTGATGCCATGAAAGAAATTCAAGTTTATGGAATATTTAGGAACTAAGCATCACCAATATCTTTTGAGGGGGCAAATAAAATATACAGTTTATCAAGCCGTAATGCTTGCCTGAGTGGAACTTCAATATTTCTGAACGGAATACCAGCCAGAAAAAAGATGATAACACAGCGGGGAAGGTACCATGAAAAACGAAGGCACTGCCAGATTTCCTTTCCTTGTAATTCAGAGTCCTTTTCATTGAGTTTACATGATATTTTGTATCTATCTTAAAGAATTTTTATAGGTGCAATTTACTATCCAGTGGTGCAGTTAACCTGGCAAACATCCCTCTGCCCCTTTCACGGCACGTGCAGCAGAAGCGGAAAGCTGGGAAGGAGCTCGGTGTCCCAGACCGAAGCAGTAGCGATACTGTGCCTCTGGCTCAGAGCACACCTCTACTCTCTGCCTAGAAGACCGAAGATCAATAAAATAAGACATTCACAAGAGACTGGAGACAAGATGAGTACCGCGACTGGAGAACATGTTTTCCAATACTCTGTTCTGCTATTTTCTACCTGCAGTGGATTTTCCTATTAAGCCCTTGGAGTGAGGAATGCTCATAATTTTACCTGTATGTTGTCTGCCAGTACCATTCTCATTCAGAAGAGAACTACACACATGCTGTACTGTAGGCAAACACATACATACAAACCGTATTTCCTAGTCAGCTAGTCTTTCTTATTCAATACCTACCTTCAACAGTGACTTGGGGTTTTTCTTTGCCCAGCTATGCTGCTCACAATTGACTGCAATAACCCAGCTTTACAAACAAGGAAAATGTCAGCTTTATACAGAACAAGACAATAAGGAAATACTTTCTTTCCAAAAAGCTGGACAAGCAATATTCAGCCCTGACACCTGATGTCCCAAGAAATGTAAGGCAAAACTTATGCTTTGAAAAAGGGAAGTTACTTTTTTGAAGTGAGATTCAATTTCAGAAGATGTCTGGCTACTGTGCTTTAATAATTTCAAAATGTCTATATTATAATTATCCAATATGACACATATGCATATGTTTCACAAAACATATTTTTTTAGGGGTAAAAAAAACCCCTTTCCTGCCATGTTTGAGAGATTTGGGCCATAATTTTCTGTAGAAATTAAGCTTATTTTTACAAATGCTCTCCCAGTTGTCACGGCTGGAAAGATGTGTTACTAAATGCAAATTCATTCAGTGCCATCTTCCCAAATTTGCTGAAGGACAGCTTTAGTGCCTCAGCTGATACTGAAAGGATTCTGAAGCCACAGCAAAGTATAATTGACAACACACTGAGGCTATTAAAAAAAATTGTGTATCGTAGTGAAACTGTCTGTAAGACTATCCATTTCACTTTAAGGCCCAGAAAACTTCCAACCTGTGGCACTAGTCCTTCATGAAGTGACTGTGACAAGACAGAGCAGTGATTTTAAGGAATTAGTAAAATATAACGGCTTGGGGTTGTTAGTTAGAAATAATTGTTTTTAATTTCTTGGTATTTGCACAAGTCTGACAACTGTAGAGCAGCATACAATTGCCCAAAACTGTGATAAACCTAGGTAAGTTTTCCACAGAGTAAGTTTACTGTGCTTTCCTTTACTTCCCTTTCTAAGGTCTGATCCTGTTTTGTCTTTCATTACATGAACCTCTTGGAAATTTTGGGAAATTAGTTCTTTTTACACACTCGAACCCACCAGATATGACATGTTTTTCATCCAAAGAGATTGCTATAAAGATAATAATTAAAAGAACGGAGTAATCTGTGAACCTAAGAGATGTTCTCTGCGAAAACTCACCTCCGACCAAGTTACCCTGGGATCAACCCCTGTGGGCGATCCCAGCACACGGGCAATCCCAGGGGGACAGGGGCACACTTTGGAAAGCTCTCACACCACCCAGGCACAGGGAGACCTCACTGTTTCACGGCACCCTGGGCATTTGCAAACCAGTTTGCCTGATCACTGCCTTCCATTGTTTCCTGAGATAAGCAGGGCCCCAGTGAACAATTAAAGCTTTCAATAAATAATCTGTAAGCACATTCATTTGATTTACTGTTATTTGATACAGCAGTTAGTTTCAATGGGGCAGTTACTATTGATCACATAAAGTACTACAGACAAACATGAAACACTTCCAGAACTCCGAGGATTATTACTCTTTATCTGCCACTCATCTGGGTTACTTGTAATGGTTGCGAAATTTAAAATCAATAACAACAATTAGCGTTCTGTATACTCTCAGGAATGAATCATGTGAAATATGTTTTGTTACAAAAATGAAAGGCTGGAGAGCTTGCAAACGTGAAAGACTCTTGCAAGCAGCAAAACTCTAAAATAATTTCTCCTGGTATAATAAAGCGTCCAATAAAGGGAGTAAAGAAAAGAAAAAATTATAGGTATTTTAAATGCACCTGCAAGCATACATACAATTATAAAAGAGTACTGGTAAGATTTTTCAAAGTAAATTGAAGAGATTTAGAAATACAACTTTCAACTAAGCTGGAGAGAAAGAGGCACCAAATTTTTCCTTAGAAAATTCCACTACAACCCCTACAATTTTATGCTCACTCCTTGACCTCTACAGGAGTTTTGGGCTGTTAACAATGGCAGGACTTGCTGCTATGTAGGGAATTGAAGGAAAAGGTCTGACTCCTCTTCCCGCTAGCTTTTACTGGAGAGTCTATCACCAAAAAAAAAAAGTATCTAAATGTAAGAAATGGAAGCAAGATGAAATTAAGAAAGCTGGAAACTGATTGTAAGGGAAGTATGTTGAAAAACACCTTTTCTCTTAGCTTCAGATTCATATAAATTAGTTGTGAATCTAATGAAGTGCCTGGAAATAACAGTATTTTGAGATCTCTGCTAGAGTAATAATTCTAGATAATTAAAATGCAAAGCAATAAGAGAAATGTTTTATCATTAAACTGTAACCAGAGCTCTGTGTGAAATCATCCATTCAGAAGACTTGTTTTTCATCAATTATTTGTTATTTATCTGATGTAAATATAAGAAGGTCTAATTAAAATGTATGACTCCTTATGCAGCTTCTTGTCATTAAGACCAATGAAAGCATTCTGAAGACCATAATGAAATAATTATGTTTGCCTTTAAGAATCCTCTTCAACAACACATGGCAGTACTACACTAAATTAAAACATCAGGAACTAAATTTCTCTTGCATCTATTTCCATTTTCACTAATTATACCCTCAAGCTTTCCAATAGACCAGGCCTTAAAATTCTTTTGAAGCTGAAACAGCCTAAGGAACAGCAGCCTTTTCATAGTAATGGACTTTGATGAAGAAACAAAGGTAATGCAGCCCTGGAAGCATTAATATTTCAAATAGAGTTATCATGTGAAAATATGTGTTTATTTGAAAAACGGGGAAAAGATTGTTGGTAAAGAGCCAAATACGTGTTCTAGGGAAACCGATAGTCTGATTTAATCTCATTTAATTGCGTCATTCCTTCCTCACCTCTTTTCGTCAAGAGTATTTTCTTGTTCTGCACAGAAATTAAGGCTAGCAAAAAGCATAACAAACACGGTATTACTGAGCAGTGTCGGTATATCACACTGTAACTAAGCTCTGCTTTCACATTTCTGTAAAGGTAAAAACAGCCCCTGTGAACAATTGTGGCGTTCATACTGGACTCCATTTCAGGGAGAGGAGAACAGTTATTTTCCCAAACCGCCTCCAGACATGCAGTGCTTCCTAACACACAGGTCGTGCTTCAACTGTGAAGTTTTGCAGGACCTCTCCAAAACACAGAGAAAGGAAAGGATTTGGATAAGGGGTGGAAAAAAAAACCACAAACCCAAACCAAAAAAACCCACAGAAGGATGTGAGTCAGCTCAGACTTCTTGCAGGCAGCCGAAGGCTTCGTTTCAAAACTTCGGAGAGATAATGGATCCTTCTTGGCATGGTCTCAGAGAAGTGAATGTGGCAATACATGCAAAGCGTAGAAAGATGAGCAGTTCACATACCTAACCTGCTTAGCATGTGACAATATCCGCGACTAGAAAAACACAGCGGAATGTGCTCTCCAAACAGAGAGAGGAGGGCTGAGGTTCACCAGGGGATGAGGACTTTGGAAAGTATATTCTTCTGTTACTTACCCCCCTCATCAAAGACACTTTGCACAATTATCTGAAAGACATAGGTGATTTGCAATTTGTTCTGCATTTTACATCTTGGTATTCCAAGTGTGGGGTGAAACCAGAAGGATCTTTATGAAAGACAGGTCTCTGAGACTTTCCAGCCAGCCACTAAGGAGGATCAGACATACGCCCTGATCCAGCAACTAATAAAATTTCTTCCTCAAATGAATGAAAAGAGCAAACCCAAACAACAAAGCAATGCAAAGGAATACTCTTGAAAGATGGGGGGAGGAAAGAAAAACCTCCTCAGACCAAAAGTTGAGAGGCAGAAATACGAACAACTGCTGAAAAACAACCAACCAACCCCCCCTCAGGACCTGATCTGAAGAATAAAAAAGCTCCCACAAGCCTGACTTTTTTAGCCAGCCCTTTGACTTGCGCCCCAAGCCAAAAATGCAGATTGGTGGACTAGTGGTCTCTGCTAGGAAGGGAAGGTTTGCAGAGAAAATAGGATCTTTGATTAGAACAACCCAGAGTGTTGCACAAAAAATGCCAGAGAGACAAGCTTTGGGGCGCAGAGGCATTTCCCTGCGCCTGAACCGGGGTCCTGGGGAAAGCATCCATCTGCCTGCGGATCAACCGCCTCGGCGGCCGCAGCCCCTGCCAAGGGTACGGTTTGGGCAGGTATCGCCAGGTGGCACTGTGACACAGTTTTCCAAGTCCTTTTTCTTCGTGTGCGAGTGAATGGTCAGTCTTGGAAAGACAGGACGCGCTGGTATTCATTGTGGGGTTTTGGGTAGAAGATGAGGAATTAAAGAGGGGCTCGGGAGATGGAGAGAGGTGAGCGGCAGAGGAGCCCCATCTCTGCCCACGGATGTTCCCTGAGCACCAGTGCAGGAGACTCCGAGACTCCCAAAAGCCACAGTACGGCTATGCCATGTCTGAACACCTCTATCCCAGATCGGTACTGGTGAACAAGGGAAATATTTAAATCAACTCAGATGCTGTTTCATCCACTTATCACACAGGAATCCGGGAATTCTTCTCGTATCAGTCACCAGCTGGCAGAGGAGTGATTCTGGTATAAGACTGGAAGATGATAAGTCTCGTAGGAAAAGAGATACACACCTCTATATGGTGTGCTGCTGCTCCACCAGCCAGCTTGGCAGAGAAGACCACTGTGATGGCCATTTCAGAAACTCACCACAAGCTGCATTCAGATGAAAAATCACAGCATTCAAGAAATATTTTTTTTTGGTGTTATTTGACTGGATTTTTGTGTTATTTTTTTTTTTATTGAACCATTCCTTCCACTGCTTGTATCTTACAGGCGCAAACGGCTTTCTAGGACCCACTGATGGAAATCTGAGCTAAATCAAGCTATGGCAGCTGTGTCCGGTTGGTGTAACACCGGGCAACTTGTTTAATTGCTCCACACCTCTGCTATACATCTTTAAAAGGTGAATGATCCTTCTTTCTTTCTAAAAAGAAAAGAAATTTTGAATGTTCATTGTGCTGAACGTCCAGCACAATGACATGAGCTTTTACTGGTATTTCATAAAAGTACTTGTATATAAATACACCAAAGACTCACTCATACGACCACTCTATGTCCGAAACTCTTATTAAAATCAACGGTGGAGGGTTGAGTGCATTTAAGTGCTTCACTAGATAAGACTCTAAAAGACAAAAATATACTTAATTTGTCATTTTATTGTTCAAAGATCCTTTCTAAAAATACAATGTGAGCCTAGAGAAAAATATTACGGTTCAATGGAAAGAGATCCTCCAAACCATTGAAAGAAACCACGCACTGCTAAAAAAATTCTGTTGCGAGACATTTCTCTGCTCTTTTTCTTAGGGGATGCACTTAGAGGGTAAAATGTAAGTCACTGAAAGTGCATAAAACGGAAATCCCTCCAAACTATGGATGGACTTCAACGGCATATCCTTAGTGGTGAAGATCCAGAGCGCTCTGAGAATGTATAAATACTCATTCAAGCTTTAACCTATTAAATCTATACAAGTGTCACTTGCATGTGTATATTTAACTTACATAGTTTTATAATATTCAGTTTATATGTGGTACAAGCAGGGGAAAGAAAAATCACCTTGTCCAAGGGGAACAGAAGGTATATTATATACTCTGTGTCTAGGATTCTTTACACAGACTTGCTGGATTATATTTCCATCTGTCTTAACAAAAGTATTTGAAGAAGCTGTAAGGCTCAAACAGAATGCTAAAAGAAAGTGGGGTCAGTTATATAAGGGCCGGCATTAGTTTGTTAAAAGTTTTTTTCCTACCCACTCCCAAATAAAGGGACAAAGAAGTGAACATTGTGGGAATGTGTTTCTAAACCACATGATATCCTTATCAGATTGTCATGTACAAGGGAGGTTCTCACACAGAGACCCCATGCTGGTGAGCTGCCGTGAGCTGCCCCGTCACATGATGCAAGTTCTTCGCTCCTATTCAGATTACTAAAATGAGCTGAAGGAAGCTAGATTTTCCCTCCCTCCCCCCCCAAATAAGCAAAACGCATAGTGACCACAGTCATATTAATTTGCTGCCACTGGGAGAACAATCCAGAGCAGCTGCTAATGATGAGTGAGTATACAAAGACGACAATATAGCTATTAAAATCTGTATCACAAGCTTGAAACTGTCTCAGATTAATATCTGATGAGTGGGCTTTAATGCAAGGAAGCAAACAGAGAACTGAAGAAATCTGTGAGTCAGTCAAAATACAGGGAAAAAAACCTCTGTTTGCGGTTTAAATGTGGAATTCTGCAAACTTGACGTGTAAACTTAGAGAGAGTAATATGCTCTTATAAACAAGTCCGGCTTTGTTTTATAAGTGTCTCTATTTCCACTGTTAATGTTGTGAACTCTGTCATTTAATTACTTTTTCATATAGTTTGGGAGAAGTGGGAAAGTCCTTTAAAAATTTTTAATATTAAATGAAGGTTCTAAATAGTATTTGGCCATTTAAATGTGTGGCCTGCTTTTAAAAGTGCTGAGGGAGCTCGTAGATGCTCAGCATATTTGGAAATGAAGCCATGAAATGTGGATTTAGGATGCTAACTTTAGGCTACTGTTTCTGACATTCTTAACTTTTGAAACACATTTGCTCCTGCAATGACAGATTAATAAAATCCCAGACCTTAGATTATTTTTTAAAAGACAGTTTAAAATCCACATTTTTGGATGAAAGTTGTTTACTGATTACTATTAGGAGGAACAGCTAAGATTAGGGTGACCGAAAGACTGCACAGAAGAATCATTCCCACATGACACCAGTTTGTTTATTTTGTACCTAGAATATGGTTCTCATAAAAAGGCAGCAGCAGATGAAAGATATTACTCTTGTTTTGCGTACTAGAAAATCCAGCTTTGCTACCCTCCTGCCTATACTCTCTTTTTGCAGTACAGAGAAAATGATTGTTCTGTTATTTTAGAATAGTTTTGAGCGTTTCATGGCTTGTGTTTTTGTGGTTCCATTTGGTTTGAAAGGGCTTGGATTTCAGCAAGAAGTGGCATGGGTCACACTGCATGGGGACAGACTTCATGCACGTGAGCAAAGGTCAAAATCAATCATAGCTTTGTATTTCCAGGCCTATTACTTTTGTCAGTTTACCCTGCCAGAAGGGGCTAAAATATTTGCTTCCCAAAAGGAGTAAACATCAATAGGGGGCAGGAATATAATCAGCTTCTCAACCACGCAGCAATGAGAAATGAGGGAAAAGGATCTCCTCCTTGCCGTATCCATAAAGCCATCTAAACGTTAGATGCAACATTTTCAGCAAAAAGTTGAAAGATTTCACAGCACAGTGACTTGAAAAGGACAATAGGCCTATTTAGGCAATTATTTTATGCAGGCTTTGTTATAAGGCAGCCCTGCTCAGTCCCAGAAAGTCTGGATAATCAAAAGTGTCCAAGTACAGGAAGGGGAAAAGTACAACCCCACCCTCCCGCACAGCCGCTGCCAGGACCTCTGGATTTGAAGGGTAAAGTCTATTTACCAAAGCTCCTTGGCCATTTTATACATCAACTGATATCCTTCCTCATGGGGCTGCGCGCTACAGCCTTAACGAAGCTCTGGAAAGCCCTCCGAAACCACAACTAATTTGGCCTCAGCCGCCCGCCCCTGTAAATTCACTGCTCAGAGGCTGCTGCCAGCCCTGCAAGGCAGAAACTTTGAGGGGGAGAGGGATGTTCCTCCCCCTCCCACTACTCGCACGCATACCAGCCCTGGTCCCCACGGCCAAAGAGATCTGGAAACTCATCACAGCTGTGCTCTGCTTTTGAGGTCTCAATACGACGGGGCACGGCGCGGCCAAGGGCGGCAGCCAGCAAGCCCTCCTGAGCACAATGTCCCTTTCACAACCCCGGCTCCCAAATCTAAATGCTGGCCATGTAACACAGCCCCACTTCATCGGCTGCGTAAAGGGCGGTGTGTAAATCAGACCTGAGCAAAAACAGTCGCTCGGGGTGTTTAGGGGAGGGAGGTGGACGTATAATCCCCCAACCGGGGCACCTCGCTCCCCCTGCGAAGCCCCTTCGCTCGGCGGGGCTGCGGCGCGGGCCTGACGCACACATGGTTAACGAAGACGGCTCAGCAGTAAGTGGGGATTTAACTGGATGCGAGGATGACTAACTTGGCTGCCTGAAACATTATCTCTCTCTTTCAACTCCTTAACTTCGCCGTAACCCTCTCTCGGAGGCAGCGGCCCGGCCAGCCTGGCTTTGTTCTGACAAGTTGCACCCCGGCTGCACAGACTCATTAGGCGAGCGGGGAGTCACCCAAAGATACATTGCTTTTCCTCCAAGCTCGTCCCACTCCAACCTTCACCAGCGAACGCCTCTCATCATTTCTGTCTGCAGGAGTTTCTGACAGTGGTGCGTGTCCATTAAAGTTTTCCTCTGCCAGCAGCTGAATCAGGCTAACTGCACCAGGGTCTACGTAGAGAATAGTTGTTCTCGTTTTAATTAATTTGAAAAAAAAATATCCCCGTGCAATTTTTAAATTTTTTTTTAAATGAAAGGGATTCAGAAACAAACACTTTTCATCGCATAGTCCAGGGCATTAAGCCACAAGTATAAAAATTTAAATAAAGACTATATCCCTAAGCAAATCAGTCCTAGCGATGTAGCTGTAAAGTTTATAGATGAACTTTAAAGAAAATAACCTGGTTCAAACAGATCTTGCCTTCTGGGCACTAGCAAACACACCTGCAGCAATTTGATACTTGGGAATGCAGATTACAAGTCCTTCACTTCAAAATGTTTGTTTTTAAATTCAGAAAGATGAAAGAAAATAAAGTACTGAACTCTCTTTCTGTTGAGCACAGATGTTTCCAGTATTTCCAGTGCTTGCAGGGAAGAAGAACCTGACCCAAAAATCGCAATAATCCGGAATTCAGAAGGAAAACGCATGCCTTCTGGAGTCCCACCTTCACGAACCTTCTGAAGGTTAATACCCGCTAGATCCTCTCCAGGCACACTTCCCACCAAACCGAAATAAGAACACTATGCTACAAGAGCCTCGACATCCTATTACGTTCTGCTGACTTATCCGTAACTTTTGCCTTCATCGAATTTCTTATTCTTCTAAACCTAACAAAATGTGGTAGGCAGTAGTCTTCTACTTGACATAATTAGCTGAAACACTACATACTGCCAAACAAACTTACTCTTGTTTTGGGCCTGCTCATTTTTTTTTTTTCCTGTTTAATTAACGAAGACTTTTTTTAAAAGGCTTTTCCAAGGCCAAAGAAAAATCACCATTCCTTGCATCTCTTTCTCTCTCAGGGCCTGTCCAGTTCCCACTTTTGCAGTATTTAGTTATCTCACATTTCACCAAAAGTTGCTCGTTTTTTCTCCTAAATTGTTGTCACTGCACTACGAGGGAGCAGAAAATTCTACCGTACTTAAAAAAGTACAAATTACTTATTCTTGCAATCTTAACTCTTTTGTCCGCTAAGACCCATTCTCGTCTAATTTGATTATACTGACCTGATTTTTATCTTATGAGAAAAGGAGCAAGAACGACTCGTGATTAGTAGTGCAGTCAATTCTGCTCTCGTTTCTGAGTCCATAATTTTCTTTGCAGACAAATACTTTCTTTTTAAACCTGTAACTATATAACTAATATCACATAGAACAAATACATATGAGCGCAAAATCAGGTATTTGCTTTTTGTGCTCCTAACACATCTTGCAATATACAGTGGCTAACGTTTGGGTTCCAACCCATAGCAGGTTTTTTCCTCCCACGGTGGGGGAGGAAAAAAATACCACACAAGTTAAGGTCATGTTTGGGTTGCGCCTTACCCTCTATTTTTACTTCGCAGACCCTGGTGGACTGGAAGATTCGTGATGCTGCAGGAGTGCGCTCGCTTAGTGAATCGTAACGGGATTAACGTACTGAAGATGAGCTGAAGTTGCAGCCCTACAGCATTCCGCCCTAACCCCTGCAATGGCCAATTTTGGCAGCGTTTCAGTCGAAAACCCCGATGCTGTCTGGGATTGTTGCTAGCCTGTTCAGAGTCTGCACTATCCATGTATTATTCCCTCAACAACCATTTACCTTTTACTCTACAATCACGTCTCTATCAAAGCAATATTTCTAAGGCCTAAAGCAATGGCTGCAGGTGTACTGCTTTTATGGCAGAGCCAAAAAAAACCCCAACAAAACAGACGAAAACCCCTATCTATTACACATCTAATAATTTCAAAATTTGGCTACGATTACATTCCATTAAATCACAGAGTTCTTCATAAAAACAGAGAATCAGGAAACACTTGAGTTAGAATTAAACATTGCTATCTTTCTATTTATACGCACTGGAGCAACCTTTAAACCATTAAAAGCTTTGTGGACCGCAAAAATTCTGGTTTTGTCATTATTTTCACGAGATGCAAGGAAAAAATCTGACATGCTAAGAGAATTTTAGTACTTTATAATCTGTTTACATGTATTTACCCCCACACATAAAGTGCTTACTCTTTCTTTAAAATTAAAAACAAAACTTGCTCAGGAAATCGAACAGAATTCTTCATTTGGATCCTAACTAAATTACTTTTCCACATTTCTATACCATTAACTTTCACAGTTCAAATTACAGCCACCATATTATGATTCAGGTTTCCGCCTGATTTTAAATTCCCATGCAGTGAAGATTAATCCTACTGCTTACAAAGTTACGAGACTGGATTCCTGAATGCATTTTCCTGTATTTTTTATTTACTCTTGTTAATATGAGTTTCTTTGATTAGCTAAACTTTGCTGTTATCAACACTTGTCTCTTATCACGGGCCCTAGGCAAATGACATATTTACCACTCATTCCATTCTGATAAGGGTAATCCTATGTTTAACTTGCTCAAGAACAAACACCATATATTTTGTTTTTAAGAATCCTGCTTCTAGGTATTAACAACATACAAGAGCAGGACATTTTTAAACTAGAAGTTATTTAAAGAATATTTTGCGAATGTAAGCTTTTTATGACAGCATATGCCTCCTACTCCAGAAAACTTTAATTCCAAGTTTCCGCAATATTACCGCTGAAGTTATACTAAAGTTTAAATCATGGAAGGAGGAAAACACATTTTTAGTAAAACGTCTGTTTTGGTTTTTTTTTTTCCCCCCTAACTGAAGCTCTCCCATAGCTAGTAACATTATTTTTGAAGTAAAAGCTTTGTTTCATATCACATTTGAAGCATTTTGAAAACAGCGCGGAGAAAATAAACATCCCATGCTGAACTTCACAGTCTAATTTTAATTGTAAAGACATCAAAACATTTGCAATGTTGTGGGCTGGTAGTCACTGATTTTTACAATTCTGTTTTCATTACTCAACCCACACAAACGTCATATGGTGACTGAAAACTTTCGAGCAGAGTGAAAAATACACTATTTCACCAAAAATTTCTTTAGTTAATTTTTCAGTTTCTCCCTCCGCCCCTTTGAGATAAACTGTATCGAAGGGAGAACTATTCTAATTCCTAGGTAACTTTTTAACATACCGTAAAACAAAAATTTCAAACAGAATTATACGGTTAATGGTGTACTGAGGTGCCCAAGAGCGTGCTAAAAACATTTTGATAGATAGCCAAGCCATTTATCTAAATCACCGTCAGAGCAGTGAAGCATCCTGCAAGCTTTTATGCAGAGTATAAGGTGACACTTTTTGGCACTTCTTGTAATTTCTCAAACTTGAAACTGTGGTGTTAAAATGCTGCCATTGTTTACCATCTATGTATTTCAGCAACAAATCAAGACCCTATAACGCAATGATACATTTTCAGAAGTGTCCTACCGCTAACTCTCAGTCCTCCGTTACCAGTGCAACGCTGCCTGAATCTCAAGGTATAGAAATAATTGATGGTTAAACTCAAAGGGTGTTCACAGCAAGTAGTTTTCTAGCAAAACAGCAACTTCTTAGAGCAACAAAGTGAAGAAGAAAGGTGGCAGCAAGGTCAGTCCAAAGAAATATTGCCTTTTCTTAGGAAACTTAAAACTACTGTCTAATTTTTGGAATGGCACCTACCCACTGCAATTCAACATCTTTGCAAGAAACTGTACGGAGCAACATTTTAATTGCTTGGCTGCTCTGCTAAAATGCACTTCGAGACAACATGCATCCCACTTATCAAACATGGTACAAAATTAGATTAAGGAAGCAAAGAAAAAAACTACTACAGAGATGTATGTAAATTTGTCCTTCACTGGTTGAAGTTTTGCAAGTATTTGCTGTATTATTTTATAATTTTATGTGTTCCTGATTGGCTCCACAACTGTTGTTAGGATCAGTATGCTACATGAGAAGGGATAAACAGAAAGCAGCCCGGTGCTTCTTTCCTTTTTCCTTTCTTGCCAAAAGGAGAAAAAACAGCTTGCAAATCACATTTTGCATAAGAACTCCCCCCCACCCCTCATTACCCCTGCGCTTAATTACAAGTATTTCTTTTTTTAAATACATGCAAATAATAATAGTAAAAATAATAATAATTAATAATAAATAATTGCTTTAAAGTGGAAAAATAACAGTTGGGACCTACATTGAGCACTGTGCCGGTGTTGCCACTCTGTTTGTGCCAATCCACTGAAGCATGCTTTGAGAGCCTTCTCCTGGAGCATGCAGGAAGACGGACTCGCAGTGTAGAAATCCAGCATCTGAGCAGGGCTCACTGCTAGGACATCCATACAGTCAAACATGATTCCCCCTGCACGGAATGCCTGCAAAAGTGCTTTCCTCTAGGTGTGGAGGAAAATGGCACATAAAAGTACACCCAACTCCATCAAACTCTGCCCCTTTTTTGGCACGTAGGCTGTTGGTCTTTTTCCCAGACCAGAATCATGAATTATGACAGACAACACAGCTAAAAGCCTGTAATTGATCCAAATGATCATTTACCATTTTCCAGGCTGCCCAGCCAATCCAGCAAGATGGGGGGAAGCGAGCCGCATTCCAAGTTTTAGCTCCCATCAATTTCCCCCCAAAATTTCTTTAGAGTCAAGCCCCGCTCCCGGGGCGCTCGCCGGGTGGGTGCCGCGTCCCGCGTCGTGCCGATCGCCCGCTTCCCCGGGATAAAACGGCTCCGGTAGGGACTCGGGATCCCCCTCGGACGTGAATAGATCCTTCTGCCTCCGAACAGCTCACTTCCTACTACTTGTGTCACAGGGAATGAAAGATTGAATTGCCTAATATATGCGAGTGAACTTTCCGTGAACCCTTCCCAGGCTGCTAACCTTCAAATGACCCAAGCGGTCTGACATCACCAGCTCCCAGGATTCTCACACGCCTTCACAACTCCCAGCAGCCCTGCAAAAAAAGCAGGCAGGCAGGCAGGCGGACGGGCGGGCAGGCAGGCGGGCAAGCAAGCAGGCAAACGCTAGCCACAGCCCTGCCGGAGTCGCCCCGCTGCCGCGCTGCACGGGCGGCAACGGCGGGTGCGGAACGGGGAGGCCAACTTGCAAAAAAGACCCAAAATAATAAAGTTTTAAAAAGAAAAAACCAAACACACCACAACATACCAAACACAAGGAGGAGGGGAGGAATTGAGGCAGCGATGTTTGCAGCGGTTGCAGCGAATGGAGGATTTTTACATTCCAGCTCAATTTGTTAAAACTTGTGTGCCCCCCCCCGGCTCCCACCACACTCTGTTCCTCCCCGGAGAGGCCATGAGCGAGGCGCAGGCGTCTGCTGCCGTACCGGAGCTGTGGACATGGGCTTCACCCCAACTTCTGGGGCAGTGGGGCTGGGTGTGGAGCAGCTGCCCCCTAACCCAGCCCCACGCACGCCAGTACGGACCCCCAGCCCACGCCACCAGCAAGGATGATGGCTGATACCAGCCCTTCTCCTGGCAGGGACCTCACGGGCCCGTCCTTCCTGGGGTGTGTGTGGGGGGTCAAATCCCATCTCTCCCCCCCATCACCCCTTACCCTCATTCCTAAATTCACCCAGGCGCTCCCAGGTGGGCCTGATTTCACAGGCGCCATCACCCAGGAGGGCCCATCCCCACCACCCAGCCTCGGGCAAGGAGGCAGCCATGCAACCCCTCTTCTTCACAGGCCCGGGGGGCCACCGGGTCCTGCCTGTCTCTGATTAGCAGAGAGGGGCCGGGGCAGCTCGTGTGGCCACGGAGGGGCTGTATCAGCTTTCAGAGGGCTAATGAGCCCCAGCTCCTCGGGAGAGGAGAAAGGCCACGAGCAGGTCCGTGAAGGAACGGGACCCACCCCAGGGTGCCGGGAGGGGAGACCACGGCTGCCCCCTCCACGGGGCAGGCAGCCCCAGCTGCCCCCTCACAGACATTTTGAAAGCATGGGGCTGCTCCCACCAAAACACCCTCAGAGGTCTGGGCGAAACTGCACTCGCGGCAGCCCTCCCCTCATGGCAGGAGTAGGTGTCAAGGCCTTCCCAGCACCATGCTGGCCCACCACCCACATCAAGCCAGCAGGGAGCCCCTCTGCTTTGTGGGTAAATAACCACCTTCTGCAAAGTCCTGCTCACAGAGAGGCTCCATCGAGGCCTCCACCAGTCCTTATTCCTACGGACACTTCACAAATGAAAAACAACAGCCTGGGAACACTCCGTCTGCCCCACTGGAAAGGACATGAGCTCAACGACCACGTGCGCGCTTTCATTTTAAGCAAACAAGCCAAGTGGCCTCAGCCCCATTGGACTGAGCACTGGCCCAGAGTGAGGTTTCCTGAGGCATGGAGGAGCCTCGCTTCCCGCCCCAAAGCTGGTGTGGGTTCGGAAACTGGAAAATGAAACCCTCGAGTACTGCCTGTTTCTTGAAAAGCCCAAGATGGGAGTGGGGTGGAGCGGGGGACACTGTGCGCAGACATGGCACACAAGTGGCGACCGTAAAGAAATGCTGGGGACAGAGTCACTCTGGCACCTGCGCAGCCACTTCAATGGATGCGGTGTCCCCTCTCCACAAAAAGTCCTTTGATGAACCGAAAGCTCTCTGACAGATAATGCCTGCAGATTGTATTAACTAAACTTTTCACACAGGTTCAAGAATTTAAAAAAAAAAAAAAAAAAAAAAACAACCCAACAAAACAACCCCCCCACACACACAGCACACGCACTTGTTCCCTGAAACTGATATACCCACGATGAAAACCATCGGCCAACAAAAAGACCTGCTGCAATCTGGAAGCGAATCCATTTGAAGAGATAAAAAACAAAAGCTTTTCTTAGCCTCCTTCCCCTCCGATGGGAGAGCTCTGGCTGTCCCTGCAGCAGGCAGCCTCTCTTCCCGCCTTCCCTCTAGGCAGAGTTACAAATGCTGGAGTTTTAACAGCGTCTTTTTAAGGACTTTTAAAGGACTTTCTGGGTGCGTCAGGGTGTCCTTCCCCAGCCCAGATTCCTCCAGCTGAAGAAGCCTCTGACACTCTGTAATCCAAAAATTATGCACAGCGCACATTTATCCAAAAAAACCATCCTTCAGGGAAGGCTTGTTTAAACCATGTCAGCACAGCAAGCGGCATTCGCTGTATTAAAAAGACAAGTGGAAAAGTGGCTAAATTTTTGTTAAAATCTCAGCTGGCTACGTTGCTACAGTTTTGTTTTCAGTAGCAAAGCTAAATTAAGACGGTATTTTCTAACCAGATGACACAAGACGCACGAGAAGTTTGGAATATGTAATGCGTCACCACAAAAATAACTGGAAAGGATGATACAAAACACAGTATGTTTTTTCAGTCTCCAATTTAGGGAGAAAACAGCATTTTGTGTGGACCAAGGCTCTCGGAACAGTTTAAGCTTATGCCAAGAAAAACATATTGCCCATGTGAGTTAGAATAAACAAAATCAGACAAACAGAAATACAGTTATGTTTATTCCATTAGCAGTCTTACAAAACTGTGTTTAAAATAAACTCTGCCCATTGTACCTCAAAATGTAGACTGGCAACTTCTGAAAGTAAATGTCAGGAAGTCACGCTTAACTGAATATGAATTGAAAAAGATTGCTTTTTCTCACTGTATCTAAATGAGCCAGGTAGCTCATCATGTTTCATTACGAATAATAGTTGTGCTAATGCTTATACTTATTACTAAAACCACATGTAATTAAAAAATTCTTCAAATAGCCTAATGGTTTGCTCGCATACTATTTCTGCAGTACAGTAATTTATGTATCTCATATTTTACTCTGAAATGGCATGATACTTGTTTTTCTTAAACAGAGTATCAGGAAAAGCTACATTCATAAATGGGGGGTATTTTCTAATTTAGATCAGGACTAACCATAATTAGTGTAATAACTAATAGCCCTCTAATTCAAATGTAATGAAACTTTAAGTTTTGCCACATATTTTAAATGCCTACCCAGCTCCTATAGAGGTGCGAGTAGGCAACAACTCTCCAATATCTTCCACTTCATCCGTGCAAAGAAATTGTGATATCACATCACCACTTTGATCTGTTTTCTCTCAGACTGCGATAGCAGAAACTTTACAATAAACATATTCTTAGCCACAAGTGAAATAAAAAGCCAAGTTCAAGTCAGAAATCTATTTCCTTTGGTGTTACTGTATATTTGTCAGTGTGACATAGCACATTTGAAACCCATAATCATAAAACAAAAATTTACAGCCAAGGTTTAGGGTCTACATCTGTTTCTCTGGTTTTTGTACTGCAATTACCCACTGGACAATTCAGAAAGCAGCACTATGAATCATGTACTGCACACATGTTTGTGCTGGTCACTTTTTTGTTAGTACAAGAGGCTGAGGATGCCATAATGTGCTTCACTAAGAGAGAGAGAGCATTAACTAGAATTAGGATGAGTGCACTGGACGCTCTAATAAAAATGACTTTACTAGAAGCAACAGAGTACTCCTGGAATATTACAAGCATATTTATAGGATGGAAAAATTAAGAAGTACATGCAAAAATTCTCCAAAACGTACCTCAAAGGAAGTGGACTTTTTTTTTTTTTTGCATGCATGCCTTTTACTATTAATCAAATGTAGCACTCTCTTGAAACAGTTTTGACAGCAGAGTAAATGGTTACTAGTGAATGATGTGTGTGTTTAAGCAGTGAAAGCAGAGACAAAGTGATGTTTTCTTCTACTCCCTAGGCAAGAGCTGACACTAAGCTTGCTGCCTCAGCTTTGATACTCACAGATTCCTTTGTGTCAGTTGCTGGGAGAATCACTGGCAGTTCACTAACCCTGCCTCACACACAGGGGCTTTGATTTTTACCTCTTCATTGAGAATAGATGTTAATATGAAACAGTACTTGTCTTGGCGCTTGACGCTTTTTTTTTTTTTCTTTTGTCCCCC
>VYZM01021124.1:108456-124488 GCA_013398915.1 Dromas ardeola
TTCCTTATTCCCCCCCCCCCCCTCAACTGGTGACACGGGGTTTCAAATCTGAAAACCTGAATCCCCCTTCACTAATAGTATTTTTTGGTGTTGGAGGATGTTTTCCTCATGTCTTAAGCACATTAATGATGTCAAAAGATTATGGGGAAGAAAATCACCAGGTCACAAGAGAATGGCTGAGTATTTAAAACTCTGAGGTAGTCCTGAGGAAATGGGTATCAATCCTGAGAAATAATTGCCCCGAAGAAAATAAAACAGTAAAATTACTGGCATAAAATGGCACAAATGATACAGGAAAACACAAAGTACAGTGAAATTAAGTCAAAAAGGGGTTTCTTTTGACTCCTATATGCTACTACGGCACAGCTCGCAATGACTGCAACAGGAATTTGCACGTAACAGGAAGAATTACTTCAGGCCTGAAATATAACAGCAACTGGCGAAAGACTGTTCAGTGCAGAGCAGTATTTTATTTTAGATGGGAAAAACAGAGTTAGTCAGCTCCAGACCCAGAACTCAGGCATGCAACCAGTCTGCAAGTCACTTACCGATAAAGGCTTTTTGTCCGTTTTAAACAGTGGATATGTATTTGTAAAGATGCCTTTAAAGCTGATTGCTTAACTTAAAAGCTATAAAAATAATTCACCTCCACAAACTTGAGCACACGACCATGTTTCTTAGAATCCATAGTGCATTTTACACTCCCTTGGCCCGGAGCCAGGGGAAAAGAACTGCCCTATATGATAAAACTGGAAGTGTATCTGGTTCAGCAATCCACTTCTAAAAGTGACTGCTACTAGATCTTTCTAAGGAAAATACAGGAATCCCTAGTGATTGGCGAAGTATAACTCACCCATAGGTCCTCTAATAGCCTGTTCTTTAACAGCAAATCACTTAAGCATTAAAGCATGAGATTTAATATCTTTTCCAAATTTGTTTTTGGTAATAGCCCTGATATTCTAGATATTCATATATAGCCAATGTCTTTTTGGATTATGACAAATTCGTAGCTCTGTGACACAGAAGGAGATAGTAAGTTATTGGGCTTTGAGACAAAGGAGGATAAATATTTTTTTAAAAAACACATCCATGTTGCAAATAAAGGAAAACACAGACCAAACCGCACCTCTCTGAGGCCCCAAAGGCTGACTGCTGTAGGCTCCAGAAAGGTTGGCAAAGAGGCAATGACATCATGTGCCTAAAGAGGGGATGACATGCATTTTTGAAGGCTACAAAAAGGAAAAGCATTATTACATTAAAAATTGGCTACATATTGAATCTACGCTTGCTGTTTAGGAGGATCCTGCAGTGCAAACACCCCTGCGAAACGGTTGCCAGAAGAAAAGGAGAGAAGCGAGGGGAAAAAAAAGTTTGTTTCATTTTGTTTTCTTTTTAAATGACCAGAAACTGCTGTTTCAAGGTTTAGCCAAGAAAGAGACTTTTACTGCTAGGCTATAAATCCCTCAAAACATAGAGTTATAATGGAAATGCTGAGGTAACTGGAGTGCCATGCATGGCACTGACACATTGCATTATATAATCCAGGGAGAATGAGGGCTGGGAGATCTATAAAACGTAAGTAGAGGCAAGATGTAGGAAAGAGCAGAAGAGCAAGTAGAACTATTGATATTAAACTGCAGAGAATACTACTTCTAACAATAAAGTTTCCTATATGCTGAATATGCTCATGGTTGGCTGAAGGTGAAAAAGCACAGAGCTCCATTAAAAATAAAACAGAGATTCCAAAAGGCTGTATGAGTAACTGTTTTGTTTCTGCCTTTTTTTTTTTTTTTTTGGGGGGGGGGGGGAAGTTACCTAACAAACAGTATTTTCTGTTGTTCTGTTATCCTGAAAGGTGTCTCATAACGTGTAAATAAATAAAATTAGAAAATGTAGAATAAAAGGAGTTCCAAACATAGACAACTTACAAACATAGTTGTAACCACAATTGGAATAGAAACTAGGACAATGGTATTTCTAGAGGTCCGCTGATGGCAGCTTAAACTCTTAGCGAAAAGTTAGCCCTAGTGACTTTCTTCCAACAGAAGACCAAGGTTACCGAGCAGTAACTGGAACTACAGCTCAGTGCAGACATATATCCTAACAAAGCCTAAACCTCACTTAAGCCCTATTTAACTTAAAACACACTTGAGCAGCATTTAGGGCTTGCGCTCCTGCACTGCGACAGCGACAACCCATATAGAGGGATCCCAGAGGCCAGCGACAGCGGAAACACACTTGGGCAAGGCTCTGGTCACATAAAGCCTGATGCAGATTGGATTGGATTATGCCATTAGTGTAAACTGCAATAGATCCACAGCTCGGCAGCTTGACACATGTATTCATGATAATCCAATTCCCACTTAGCTAGTTCCCAAACCTACGTCAAGCACTGAAAGAACTATCCAATATCCTATCTGTGGGCATCTTAAAGGGCAAAAATGAAGGAGTGACTGGAAAATGTGCTGGCATAGCTACCTGGATAGCAGAGGTAATGACAGGAATGACAATGTGGTAAGACCACCAGATATCTGCTGGTAATGATGGTGGTCATGCCAACACCTCTGCTCAGCCTGTTGCCCTAACGCACTGTACAATCACACCTTCGTTTTATTGTGCAGATGTACTTTCTGTTTGGGCAGTTTGGGGATCAGCCTGCAAGGATTTTTGCTGTAAATGAGGTAGGATTACCCAGAAACTGAGGTATGTATTTGGCAAATTGGTGTCCCTTTTCTTTTGCGGATTATGTGCCATCAATACTGTGTGAATTAACTGAGGGCACACATCCCCTCAGGAACATTGTTATCACTGTAACTTTATTGATGTAGCCTGAAAAGTAAACTTTGCTAACAGGGTCAGTTTTACAAACATAAAGGTTATCATAGTGTAACTACCGCTAAGCAGGTAAGGGATTCTGTATATCCCTTTTATGCTACAATAACTCTCCACCACTGCGCTGTTGCAGGTACAACTCTCTCAAACAGGAAAGGTTGCTTTCTCACCCTATGTTGTTATACCAATGTAACATTCAACCATAGACAACATTTCAGCAAAAATCAGACTGGGATGGACTCACTTGCATTCAGAACAAGCGGTGGCAGCATGAATGATGTCCAGCCTAAAACGCTTGCAAGACATTTACTGGTTTTCAGACTCTACAAGAATACACCCATCAAATGGTTCTTCGGTGCATTCCTCAAATTCTACTTGACTTCTGCAATTTAAGTCCACAAAGAAAAATCTGCATGGTCTCAACCTGCTTCATTAACCTAGTCCCATATGATTAAATAGATCTGCAAATTCCCATGCCCTTAGTCTGCCAGACTCCCACAATGGGCCACAGAAGAAATTGAAAGTCCAGAGATGACATGTCCAAGCTCAGGGAATTGTGACTGACACATGTGCTTTAATCAAAGAGGACTTACAGAGCTGAGCTGCAGTCAGAGACTGTGGTGCTCAACAGCATATTGACCCAGCCACTGTGCAGTATCATGAATTTTTTGCCCTTCTGGGACCTTTTCTGCCACATCTAGTGGAGGACGTGCAAGGTGGTCTCTAAGCACGTAATGCAGCATATCAGGCTTGACAGGTCTATAAAACTATCAAATTTGTTTTGCATAAACCAGACCAAAACTCTTCATTTTGGTATCTTGAGCCTTCTAACTGAACCATTCTGCATAGACCTTGCCATCACACAATCCTTTTAATCCATCCACAGTTTTGGGCAAACGTCTTCAAGAACAGGCTTCTCATTCGTGGGACACTAATCTTACATGTATTCTTATCAGGCTGTCAGAAGAACAGACTTCACCCGTCTTTATATGGAGACATGCAAAGAAGAATGCGTGGAAGGAGACTCTTTCCTTTGCAAAAATGGCTCCAAGATCTCGCCCTTGCTGCATCCATCCATTCTGTCTTTGGCATGAAGTATCCCAAAGGATATGCCAGAAGACACGGTTGCTGGTCAACTTCTTCACGGAATTACTGAGATTGATGGTTGGGGAAGGTAAGCTTCAAACCAGAGGAGGTTCAGGAACAAGAATTAAGCATGTGCACACTCCCCATTCTGAGACATGTATTGGAATTCTCCTTAAAAAGTACACCATCACGTTATTTTCAACCAGATCCTAAATGACTAAACTAAATGACAAGTTAGTGAATACATGTTATTTCAGGACTTTATAAAAGTTCCACCTGCGGTATTCCTAAATTTGCCTAAAACTTGTTAATTTATTTTATTTTTTAAAAAACCAGACTTACTAAGGGTACAAGCGCACACCACTGATACTCAAGCCTATTCTGCTAGCTGAACAATGCAGGAACATTATGTCACTCGGAGGCTGAACTGCGCAACCATGTAAGAAAGGCTAAGAGCTTTGCCAACACAAATTATCAGGCAGAATCTCACTGGAAAAAATGAGGCACAAAGATCTAAGTGAAGTGTAAAACTTACTGAGAATTGAACGACATGTTGACAAATACCACTCCACTCTCTTGCTTCCTATCAGGACCCAACAGCCAAAGCAGAGATTCCTAAGTAGTGTTTTTACAGGCCAAGCTTAGTCTCTCCCTCATCTTATCAGTAGCCTTCAAAGGGACTGTGGGTGGATCTCCTCCAGGAAAAAAGAAAAAACAACAAAAAAAAACCCTCAGAAGTGCCACCTCTTCCATACAAATATATTGGCGCAACCACAGAGGCTTTGCTTGAACTGCCAGACTTTGAGAAAACACACCTGGCTCTTCTAAAGGAGAAATTAAAGAATTCATGCTTCAGCCCTCAAGTCTTGAGTGGCCTTAAGAAGAGGAATAGCTAAAGAGAGAGTCTAATCAGGATGCAGGGAAAACCAATACTGGCTTCTTGAAATATCTTAGGCAGGAAGGAACCGCTTAGGGTTGAGGCATTTAGCCACTCTTTCTGCACAAGCAAATGGGCTGAAGGCTGCATGCACAGGTGAGAACAGAAAGGCAGGAGAAGGCTTTCCAGAGGATTGAAAGTGAACCAAGGCATGTGCTACTCTGAAGTTCTTTGAGAAATCTCATCTTTTAAAAGTTTTCTAATTTTGGTGCAAGAGAGGTCTTTCTACACACTAGTCAAAGTTGTCAAAAGTAACTTTTTCAGGGATAGATGCATGCCATTGTACTGCTATTTTCTGACTTTGGTGTGGAATACAATTATTTAAGACTCGGCGGGAGAGTATGAAAGGAGCAGGAGTATAATTCCAGTTCAGAAAAACTCCAATAACTGACAACACGTAAGAAACACAAGATAGATGCATTGTATTGTCGGGCTGAGTCTCATTGGCTGGAAACCCTGACTCTCCCAGCAGGACTCAGTTACATAGCAACTCCTGAAGGCAGATTAACCCTTTCCCAGTTAATGTATCTGGCATGATTTAAGAGACCTTTTTCCTCCTCCTGCTTCAGAGTAATTTTGTGGGTTTGCAAAAAATCTTTGGAAAAAATGAGTCAAATGCCACTACGGTAAAAGCAAAGCTATCTGACTCACCACGGGATGCTGATGGTACAATGAACAGCAAGTGCAGGGAGTTCAGATCAGTCTAAATTATATTTTATATCATCAGGTGTCATGACTTATGCAAAACATACAATGTATTTTTCATAAAACAGTTCATGCTTAGTCTGTGGGGATCCTATTTTGACTGCATTTATCAAGTACCAGTGGTCTCTTTCACCCAAATTCTGTCCACCCATTGACTTCTGCCTGGATAATTACTGAAGCATTAAGAAGTCCTCAGCTGGTAGAGATAGTACTTCATTAATATATATAAGAGAATTTTTCAACATCAGAGAATATGTTGCTTTCATCCAAAATTATACAGGCTGACTACTGTAAACTCTTTAGAAAACTCCCGCAAATCTTAGGATACTAGGGTTTTTTTTCTAATAGACTTTTCTAATCACTGGCATCAAGTAATTACATGAGAATCTCAAATTATTTCAGTACAGCAATTTTGGTGTGGTTTTTTTGTTTGGGTTTTTTTTAATTTTGTTTTAGACCTGCATTACATTTGTGTGTATATATATTAAATATAAGCACAAATATTATACAATTAGCATAATACTATTCCCTTTCTCCTGGTTATCAGGAATAACAAAGTTTGAATCTAAAAACATGAAAATCTAGGACAAAGACTCTTAAAGCTCTCTATTTCTAAAATGTTGTAATTCAGCCCTCTTAGTTTCCCCGTCTTGTGAGAGTGCGAGATGGACCCTGGGGACCAGGAAGGGCGCATGTCCTCACTCAGGGCGTACCTCGCACGGTCACACTTCACTGCTGTGAGCCACAGCTGTGTACTATTAGGAAAAAGGAGCTACTAGGTTTCCAGCAGAAAAAATAAGAGAGCAGATACACATTTCTGACCATCTTCTGGTCACAGCAAGTGAGAACCGTCTATCTCATTTCTTCTTTTCCTTCTTTTTACAGCCAAACCCAGACTCGCAGTACCGCGGGCTCTAACCAAGGCTAGGAAAGGCAGGCACCACTGACACTGCCCCATTTCAGACAAGCAGGGTAAGACTATACCTTTCCTTTCCTCTGGAAGGATCCAGGGACACTCTCAGCTGAAGGTTCAGAGGTGAAAAGCCTTGAATGAAGTCGTCTTCTGCTTCTCTTCCCTCACCCACCATTCTCACACACGGACACAGCAAGTCCTGTAACGCACACCTCCCACCAACATCTCTTCATGAAGGATATTCACTGCTCAGTAGCAGCTCCTGACCCCCCCATCATGGCCAGGAGTAGTCCGAAGAAACCAGAAATTTATTTGCTCTAACAACACAGAGAATCTTCTTAAAGGGTTTTGGGTTTTTTTCTTAATTGGTTTAAAAAAATAGGTAACCTTTGTATGTTACTAAAAGGGCTACCTACATGTTTAAAATATGCCTGGCTTTTCTAAACATTTTCTCCTCTGAAAGTTCATCTGTATTTTCTTTGTATGGTTCTCATAGACCCCTTGTGAGTCCAGGTGGGATAGAAAGATACAATTTTAAATCACATTTATTATTTAATTTGGTTTCTTGCATATCTTGAAAGCTCTTCTGCAATAAGTTAGCTGCTGACTTTATAAAACTAAGAGTATCCATATAGTGGATGAGACATTAGTCCAAAAAGAGGTACTTCAGAAATACTTTGTGGTCTAAAAACTAATTAGCAAGAATTAATGTAATTTCTTATTGTGGATTTTTAAGAAAAAGTTCATATTTTGCTATCATTATTCACCTAAAACTATTACTAGCGCCATTAGAAATGTAGCCTCTAAAAGGGGTAAAACCTGAAGGACTAGGTTCAATATGCTTACGCTCTGCTGAAAGTACCTTTTCATATAAATGCCAACACACACCTATCAAATATTTGTGTTCTTCATTAAACTAATGCCTTCCTGCATAACAAACAAGATGGTACAAAATATAGGTGTATTCCCACATCCTGCTACTAAGGTAGGTGATATCAAAATAAATTTGCAACCATATCATTATATCAATCTCCAGTATTACTGCATCAGTACTATAACCATAATTAACTAGCTGCAGGTCAAATTTCTAATAAATCTTTAGAAATTAAATGTATAATTTGTCAAAACCATATGCCTTCATAAATTGATTATTCAGAATTTAGAAGCTTTTTAATTAGGAAGAAATTTATGCAATACCATGTGTAATAATTACGAATCAGCTCTTCTGTGATATTTTTGTACATCAGCAAAAATTAAAACATTGGAAAACATTACCAGGTCATTGCAGTATTTCAATGTCAAAAGAAACGCACAGTTTAAATGTAGAGGTTAAAGATATTTTCCCGTATCTTTTACATCTTACATAGCTTTATGATCTCAGGACTGGAATCATTAACCAAATATAAAATCAATGAGAAAAAGATCTAATCTGACCATTTTCAAGCGCAGAGTCACTAAAAATGATTTATGCCACTGTAAAACTTTTTTACCATGGTTCTATAGTTTTACTAAACAGCATATATTCTAAGTCAAACTTCCATTTTATGCTACACTAAACAGTATTTTGCTTTTCGTCTCTTCCAGCTAAAATTCTGACAGCCTTTAACACTTTAAAATCGTCGCCTTCAGAACAAGCATCAGGATGAGGGGTACGACCCTGGTTTCCAAATAGAAAACTAGAGGAAAAGTAAGTTAAGCGATATTCGTTCACGGCACACAAGAAGCAAAAATTGTACCCCAGCTCCGCTGCTCTCCCCTCCCATGCTTTCACCATGGGCCTATTCAGACTCTGCACCCCCACAAGGGCTCTGGGTACTTCTATCAACATTTCATAGGAGAAGATTTTTTTTGACAGAGAACACAAAAGCTGCTTTGTTGGAAGTCTGGACACTTTTTTTCTACCTAATAAAAACATGAATAGAAGTGGGACCTCAGCAAGCATATGGCAGAAAGTCTGGACTAACTGAAAAAAGGGGCCTAGAAGAGTTTGCTCTCTGTCATTCCCCAACGTGTTTACTGCCGAATGTATATGGTGTAAATAAGGAGTATGCAGAGCGGGCCATAATGGAACATTGTTTATGTGCACATCCTGGCAAACGCATATACAGCACAGAGACTATTTCCAAGCAGAACATAAACACAAAGGGGGAGTGATGACAAACAAGTATTCCAAGGCAAGAAAAATGTTATTCCATATACAAACCAAACAAACTAAAGTGGTTTCTCCCCTCCTAGGATCCAACTGGCAGCTCTCAGCTGCACACACTATGTAGCTGTTAAAGAAACGAGAGACATCCCAGGCTTACTGGTTGGCTTTCTTTTTCTTAAGCGACCTTATTATACTCCCAGTATTAAAAAGAAAAACACAGTTAAGATTTTATTTAGCTCTCTTGCAAAAGCACAACAAAACAAAACAGTCCTTTCTTTTGGCCTGAATAAGAGCTGGGGAGATAGAGCTGAGGCCAAGAAAACACCGTAAGGAATTAAGCCACAGCTTTCCTATTCCGAGTTCCCACTGAAAGATACAGAGACGGGTCTTTCTTCTGGAGGTCTCTCCCACAAACCTATTACATGGCTTTAGCAAGTGACACCAGTGTGACAATAACTTAGAGGTTTTGTGCTGCTGGCAGAAATGTTTTCCTTTTAATCATGACTCATAAAAAGGAGGAGGGTTTAGAAAACCCAAGTCCCTGCAACTTCAAGATAGCAAACCAGGGGATGAACTTTTTTTTACGTGTTTACTTCTGGAGAAGAGAATACTGTGCTTTGACAGCTGCTATGTAAATAAATGGGTGTAATTTTATTCCTTTAAAACTAACTTCAAACACATACCCAACTAAAGGAAGAAGAAAAGATGACAAGTAGGAAAACAGACAGTAGAGTTACAAGAAGAACCACAGAAGTCAACTGATGAAGCAGAGCTTTTTACACGATTCATAGGCCTCTTTAGGATATTAGACACTAGAAGCAAAAGGCTTTAGTCAAAGATCATATGGGGTCCAGAACAAAAATACTTTGTGACATTCTTCACAGAAACGCAGAGCCAGCCTGTGATTTTAAACTATTTTAAGATACTCAGAGTGTGCCTCGTTTTCTCCAAAACTCTAGATTCGGACTCAACAAAGCATGAAATGTAAGTTTAGAATTGGAACCTACGCCTGCATGAAAAATTCATGCTAGTCTGTTAAAACCCGGATCCCAATGTCTCATGCTCAGACTTTATGAAGTCTTGGGGCTTGGGTGCATCACTCATTTGGAAGAGATAAAGCTCAGGCTGGGAATATTTGTAGCACCTTTACAATATATACACAGTCCTTTACCAGTACTGCATTGCTGTGTTCTTCGGTTTTCCTTTTTTCCAAAAATGTATCGGTTCCATTATACAAGAACAAAACAACCCTTACAAAGCCTCTCGCTGGCCACTGGTTTAACATTAATACTTTCGAGTTAACATCACACTGTAGAATCCAAAGGAGGCTTATTTAAATTATTTTTTTTAAATTCCCCTTGAACGCACAAATACGCACCTCATCCCAACACGACCTTACGCACGCCTGCTGCTGGCGTTTATATTTGGCCATTTGCAGAGCTGTACAGAGTCTGCACTGTGCTTCAGGAAACCACACATTTCTAATAATTCCTCTTGGCTACACAGACCACTTACAATGACAGTGAAGGTGCAGACAAATGCCAAAAGACAAGCTGACATGCTCTTTCCTCATTACAGAAGGTGTTTTTGGTGGCTGAATGCCTTCTGCATATTACTGTTGTTGACCATATAAAGAGAAGTTTTGTAATGTGCGCTACACGGGGCAGTGAAGCAGGACTCCACCTCCATCATGGAAAGGTCTTCAGCTTCATAGCAGCTCCTGCTATGGGCAACCGTACGGCAAAGAGGAAGATCTGTGATGGCTGTTGCAAAGCTGAGTCACAGTGGATGCAGTGATGATTTTAAATAAAAGGGTTTTTATTAAGGCTCCACATCTTATCCCTCACCCTTAAAAAAAGGTATTAAAGTGCGGGAAGAATCTTAAATAATTTTGTCAAATCTCTCAGCTTCATAGTGAGATTAAAAAAACCTTTTTCTTCTCTTTATCCAAGTTTCAGCAGTCAAATGAGCAACTCAATTTTCATTTAAGAAGAAGTCTTCAGCTTTAAGGACTCAGAAGAATGGCCTATAAACATGACCAGACTGGCATGTCAAAAGGCTAGGAAACTAAAGGATAAGGAAGAAATACTCTAAATTACTATTACTAAGCCTTTTAATTTGTATGTCAGTATTATGATTTATTTTACATTTGGGGCTGGTAACACTGAGTAATTCAGAAATACAAAAGTGAATTCAGGACCTCAAAAGAGGCAACAAAAAAGTACTGAAAACACTCTAAGACAAGCTTTGTATTCCTTACTAATTGTTGCCCAAGCTGTGCAATCTTGCACGTTGTTATTTACTAGATAACTACATAAAAACCAGTATTCTTTATATACTCCCCCCCATCTCCCCTTTAAATTAAAATTGAGTTGTTATTTTAACCCTACTCAAGTATGTAATATAGTGATGATTGTAAATCTTGATGATCATAAAATCCCTTTGATTTATCCCTCAGTTTACTATCCTTAAAAAACATAATCCTAAAAACAATAGAGGGGAAGATCTTACAGGCCTTCAAATGGTGGAGGGGGAGCAAGGAATGACTATATATGTAAAGCTACAGCTTCAGGGCTCATGACTTTCCTGTTGGAAAGCTTTCTGAATGCTGCTAATAAGGTCCTGACAATGGGATCAGAAGCATGTCTTCATTAAAAAAGGCCTTCAGTGTGGGAAGATAAAATTTTCCAGAAAAATTTTAATAAAAAGCTTATAGATGTGGGATCTGAACCTAACAACAGACATAAGTATCTCTAAATACATAGGAAAACATGAATATTATTAAAGGTGGCATGCCCATCCTGCCTGCCCCCCACCTCAAGATCTGTGGTCACAATCACAACAGCATGTTCAAAGCGCATGTGAAGATACCAGACCTAGCTCTCAACTATTAGTTACATACAGCAATAGCCAGTTCAGCACAGGAGAAAAAAATAAATATTGGTTTTTCTGCTCAGTATTCCACACCGTCACAGCCACAAGAAAATACATGGATATTTATGCCTGCATTTTAGCAACGTACACCTGCCTTGTCTATCAGCCTTAGACAAGACGCAGGCATCACTCTGCATGCCAACTGACCCACCAACCATTTTGGGAATCTGGATCCAAACAACATCTTAGCATAAACTCTCCCCCATGAATTCCAGAGGGTCTATGTACAGGCACGGCAATTCCTCTTGACTGTACCTACATTCATAAAGACAATGGGCCAGAGCTCAGGGCCAGAGCTCATTGCCAGCCCTGAGGCGCAGCTTGCATTCAAAGCATCTACCCCTACATTACAGCATTGGCTTGGAGATACCTATGGGGATAGTTCCTCACTCAGCTGACTCCTGAACCACGCCTGGCATTGCTGAGAGAGGAGACCTGTGTGCTAACTGTCAGTATGAACAATTCACAGGACACCACCTTGGGTCCATGCTGTGACCCTGCTTGTTTTTCTGATAGCCTTTGAACCCTTGCAGCATCCAAGCTCTAACCAGCAACAAGGGTAAGGAACCATGTCAGTAAAGAGCTTTGGCATGGCTTTTGCTGATTCTCAGGACTGTTCTCCACACTGCAGTGGTGAAAGAGCCTGCGTGACTTGGTGTGAGACTTCAAGCCCATGAGCAGTGCTAAATGCAGGAACTGTCTTTCCAAGCAGCATTGCTAGCAGAGGGCTGGAGTCCTCGCTAGAGTGCTCTTTGCTGTCTCTGGAACTGCCCTGTTTGGGAAAGAACTGGCTCTACTTGGCTAGCAACACTTACACAACGTTTTGATCTCCTCGCTGGACCCACCCTGGGAACCTGATCAACTACCTTCAGGACCTATGCAAAGTTTCTGGAAATTTCCAGTTGTCTCACCTGCTTGCCCATCCTTGGGTACTCAGACATCTTATATAACATTCCCTTAACTAAAACCACTGAATTTTTGTGTGATTTTGTAGTGCCCAATATTTAAGCATATATGCAAGAAGTCAGTGCCTTCTGTGACAGCATCCTCTTCTTGAGTCGAGATATGGAGAGATATCTGATGAAAGAGGGAAGAGAGATCTTTTTGTTTGTCTTTCCTGCACATAGCTCCCAAATGGGCTCGGCTTAGGTAGCAGTGATGCAATGCCTCTTTTGATAACATTCTTAAAGAGTCAAAAGTTAGGAAAATATTCTTTGAGCACACCAAGAGGACAGTTTATCACATTCTGGTCACCTATTCGGAGTTTAACTGCATCCACAGGATTTCTCTTAATGTCCCCATTGGGACATTAAATGGGAGCTGAGCTTACTGGTCACTTACACTTCAGTAAGTTTATTAAAAAGTGTGCAGTATTGTCATGATACAGCAAAGCTTTTGCTGGTCTCTCACCAGGGAGAAAAAGAGCGTCACCCTGGGTGGTAAAAATTGCTAGATTTCCCCTAAGAGTATGGTTTGTTGTTGAGACAATCCAGATGCCCAAGCTTATCACGCCAATAACAAATTCCCTTCTGGGAAGGTCCTACCCCATCTTCTCTCATTAGCTCAGTCCCAATTCTGTCTAATCATTAGCTAGTCATCTTAGTCATCATTAACGTTGCCCCTGTCTAGCTAAAAGAAGAACTTTAGCCAAAAAGGCAACCTTTTGAATGTGTGTTTTGAATGCATGTGAATGCATTCCTTACCCTCCCCTGGATGTCCTCTGTCAAGATGGAGACAGGACTTCTTCCAGGATGAGGATGTTGGTCACTTAGCCAAGATGCCAGAAGGAGAGGGACATGCTCCCTATCAGGTGTCATGAAGGCCTACCTCCCAGCACCGGCAGAGAGCCAAGGTGCCATGGCCAGCCAGTCCTCACACTCACCCTCTATCCCCCCCAGGGACAAGGTGGGTACAGTACACCACCACAACAGACTGGCGTAGAGCCGAGCACTACAGCCAAGGAAAGAAATCCTTTCAGTGGTCTCACTCAAAAGTACAAACCTCTGGAAAGTCAACTTCAGCTGCATACCTGATACTGAGAGACAAAAAATCTGGCATAATGATACACGACTGTGTAGCTTTCAATAATGGGGACCTTAAACAGTAAAATCTCTAGACCTAAACCTGTCAGAGGCACCACACTATTGTAGCACGTTAAAATGAGACCACCTGTTAGTGAACAGAAATGATGGCAATTACTTTATCACTAAATACAACTGTTCAAAATAAGACAGCTCTGGAGGTTGACAATCTAAGTTTAAACACCCTCCTGAGCTAATCACACTGCTCCTAGGGCAAAAATTATGAAAGAAATATGAAACTTAAGCACAAAAATGTCATATTTTGCAGAGGAATAATACGGAGTTATTGAGCAGAGCTTTTCTCAAATGATATTTTAATAATATAATAATATTCTTTATATTTTAATAATATTTTTAATATTTAACATATTTAAATATTTATTTCTTAAATAATAATTAAAATATTTTAATATTTATTTTAATTTTTGATCTCTAAATATGTAATCTGTCAGGTCTTTGTGACATTTCCATTGCTGATAAATTATGTTCACACGTATCAGGTAGAGGAGTGCCTGCTTGTTTAAAGTACTAATTGTCAATTTTAATGGATGGCTAGTAAGAAAATTTGCAATCCTGTGTTAGTGGAAAATAGCGTACAAAGATTTGTATGGGCAAAATTTCTTCATTTTTTTTAAAGCATTTTCCATAGCTATGTTATGTAAAGCATAGTTATGTTTTAAATTCATATGCTTTCAAAGCCAAGTGTATTCCACAAGAGTGAAGGATTTAAGAGTTGTGGAGGTTTTGTTGTTGATTTTAAGAGTTAGGGATACTGGGATTGCTCAGTCTGTAGGGAAGTCAGTGTAGTTTGAAAAGTGGATGGATAAACATCTTTATTGCCACAGCAAACAAAACCTGATACTGATTTTTCTTATCAATACTGTAGATGTCATGTCAAGTTACACAGATGTAAATCCACTGGAAATAATAGTTACTCTGAATTACTGATGGTCAAATATAGCAGAGTTTGGCCTGACATGAAGGAAGAAAAACAACAGTGCAACTGCATATGTGAAAGAAAATAGTAACACAATACTTTCTTTACTTAAGAACCCTATGAAATATTGAAACACTGACATAAAATAGTTTTTCTATGAAAAATTTGCTGCTGAATTTCCAGGGCCGCAAGCAGGTAGGCCTACAAGAGAGTAGGTTTTCAGATGGTATGATGTAGTATTAGTATGAATTTAGGCCAGCGCTTTCAAACCAGACATTTAAAACTAAGATAAATACCTTTTTAGGTGCCAAGTATTCATAGACCATAGACACATTGATAACCACTAAATTGGGCAGGACAGATGACGCTCCAGCAGTGGATTTTAGGGATGCAACCCTTGCCTGTGTCAAGTTAAGACAACTATGCTGCTGATCCACAATTACAAGAAGCAACCAGAAAAACTGGTGGTCTCTGGAAACACTCAGCCTCATAAACGTAAAAACAGAACAGCAAAGTTTGGTTAGTAACTTGGGCTATATTGATCTATAACATATAATTGGCATAATTTTTTCATGAGACCTAAACAATAAAAAAAGTAATGTCAACTCACAAAATACATGGGAGCCCTAAAAATTAAGAAAAAGGAAGACAGCAATCACATTTGAGCCAGGGGAGAATAAGCACTCTAAGTAGTAATGCTTTTTGTTGTTGTTTTAGTTTTTCTTTTTGGACAGCTTTATTTATACAGAGGATGAAAAAACACCACAGCAAGTTTCACCACAAATGGTTTTTTAAGGTGATCTCTATCTACTACAAAAGTAATTTACCTTTCCATTATCAGTCTTTAATCTTTTGGGGAGAATTTGAAGCACCAAATAAGTTTCTAATCTTTGCCACTGTCTAGGCGACGCATTCAAAAAGAAACCCTCAAAGCTCAGACTCCTTAAATCAATTACATTCGGTGCAAGGCTGGATTTCCTGCTTATTTGCGTTTGGCCTCGCTGCATATTGGTTCAGGACTTAGGGCCAAACTCAGCTGCAAAGATAATGCCAAACCAGAACGTTTCTTTTCCTCTGGCTGCCGAGGAAATCCCTGCTTTAGATTAGAAAATAACTAATGATTGTGTGTCCCTGTATGCTTTGGAGTAGGGCCCCTTATTTTATCTACATGGCAGCTACCTGTCAACGTGTGGTGCTTGGAGTAGCGCACTGGGAGTTCATACACACCAAGACTATCTAAACAGACCATTAAGTGCTAGTAAAGTAACACATGTGAACGACAGGTCAATAAATTTTAAACAACTTATGTTCACTGCAAAGACCTGGCTGTTTTAGAACAAGCTGTGTTTACATAAAATCAATTTTTACAAGCATCTAAATAATTAGGGAATATACCACAATAATAATTATATTCTAAGCTCAATATAATAGTTCCAAAGAAATTCAATGAACTCCTTG
>VYZM01021124.1:132284-192996 GCA_013398915.1 Dromas ardeola
AGGGGGGGGTGGGGGGGGGGCAGTGGAAAGCACGACAGAAGAAGAGATGGAAGAGAAGGATGACGTGGGAAGAGGCACAGCAGCATGTGTCACCGAGAAAGATCTGGAACTAAATGACTGCCACAGCAAATGCTACCCAACCAGTAACTCCAGTCTCCTCCCTGCACCCTCTCAGCACACCATTTCGCAACCTGCAGAAGGCAGCCTTCATCTTAGCATTTTGGTGCCAAGGAGATGTGTGCAAAACAGTTGTTTGGCAAGCACTGAGGTTTCAAATTCCACATGGTTGAATGTGTTTCCCCTAATAAAACATATTTATTAACACAGTGCTATTTTTAAATGTGATTTTTAGAAACTGTGTCATCCAAGAGGTACGTTGCAGGGTGGAAGGGTGGAGAGGCAGAGAGTGGGAATAGAGGCCCTCTGAGTGTTGCTCATGGAGACAAAGCTATTGGGAAAGCCACACTAGGGGAGCAGCAGATACAGTGCAGACACCAAAACCATGGGTGATGACGTTAGTGAGGATGCTGGTTATGAAGGCATGTGCAGTGGGGCCGCACGGTTCCATCAGATACCAAAAGGTCCCAAAACACTGCTGGACCAAGCCTGAGTTAAGTGCCAGGTGAAGGCAAAACCCAACACTAAAATTACTGCAAAGCTGGGCACGGTCAGTGAGTTAGTGTTTGTGAAATGCCACAGAAGGTCTACATTTCTCAGACACCTAATGATATCGTGGCGCAAAAAGAAAACTAAACAAAGAGCCACATTCACTTCAGCTCCATTAGAAACACAGAGAACAAAATCAGTTCCAGACGTGTGGGAAAGGACCAACAATTTCTAATAACAGTAATGCCAGCATTAGTTTTCCAAGAGAAAGAAAAAAACACGATGGAATAAAAAAAAAAAAAGTCACAGAAACCATAAAAGATGATGTTTTCAACAATCCAACTACCATTTAAAAAAATTATTGGAAGAAATCAAAACTAGTTTACTGAATTTAAAATCTACATGTCTGAAAGACTGACACTGTTTCAAAGATATTCTTGTATAAACAGTCAGTAATAACAGCCTATATAATGAGTATACAGTAATTAAGAAATATAGAGAGCAATAACTTAATGAGCACATTGTATTTTCCCCTAAGGAAGGACATTAGCACCGATAGATCCATCTGCATGCTTCACGCCTAGAATCTTGTCCTGGTGGCACGCTTCTCACATGCCTCTCTCCATACTGTTCTGTGAGAAGCATTGGTCAACGCAAGTAAATGTCCTTAAACTTTTAGGTTGGCTTACAAATGCGAAAATACTAGTTCACTGACATTTGATCTAGTAAAAAAGAGATTTGTACCTAGTCATCCTACGTATTTCATTCTTGTCTGGCAAAGCTAGCTGAGAGTTCTCTACTATTGAGTGAGCGATCTTACTGCCCTGTCAAACTGCTCACTCCCTACTCTCCCCCACGCTCAGGAAAGCAGTCTTATTCATAGCCAGAAAGAGCAGTAATAATCCATCATCATATACACAGTGCAGCTCCTTAATTCCCTGTTTTCTTTTATTTTACCTTCTCAGCAACCACTCCCTTTCCCTTCTTAGAGAAACCAGTCTCTCACTCCTCTTAGAGAAATGGCATCCTAAACTTCAAACACAACTGCCTATGCTGCCAACGTTTTTCTGGCATCCCCTAAAGCCATCAGGTCTTTTAGGGGCACAGCACTTCCCAAGTCAGCCTCTTGCACAGATTTGATGGATCAAGTATGCCCAATACTCATTCCTGTCAAATGCATCATACAAATACTGCTTCAACAGTGTTTTTATGAGTAGCACAGGAACAGATTTGGAAACAAACAAATCTTATCCTCGAGACCAGAGACAAGGATATTAAGGAAAAAACACTTTGGTGGATGTGAGTGTATGTTTTCCTACTTACTGCCCAGTAGGGAGGAAGGTGAATTGCTACGTACTTTCACAGACTGCAGTAAGATTTCTGATTCACCCTGCCAGGCTCAGACAGTATTATCACCTGCATCAATTAAGGTACCTCAGCAAGGGTATTTGCAAAAAATTTACAGTAATGGCTTTATCAAAGCATGAAAACATAAATGTGCCCTGATTTATAAGGAGGAAACAAATGATTAGAGTATGAACACATCCTTTAGGGTCATTTGCAAAACAAGAGTATATGTGCCGTAGGCACTTTTCTTGGTAGTCAAGAAATTGTTAGTCACAAGAGGGAAAAAAAAAAAAGCACCACTGGATTTCCTCTCCCCCTTCCCTTTTTTATTTGACATTTAACTGATAAACTCTGCTATTTTATTTTTTCTAAAATGAATTTGGGACACGATTTCTATGAATCTCTAGTTTTGGTATAAGGTCCCTTGTAGCAGCCCAGCTCTGAATTACTTCAAACCAGCTCCACCCAGACTGTCTACAAAGCCTCGCAAATAAGCACAACTACAACAAGGATTTTCATGATAAGAGCAGCCATTCCTTTCTCTAGACAACTCTCTCTGCTGCAGTGCAGCTTTTGTAAGAGGTTTTTGAAGCTTTTCACCTGTTTCTACTTTTCCAAAGCTCCCAGACCAGCCAGCCCCAGAGACTTCCACCCCAGGCCTTTATTCTCCATTACTGGAGACCCAAAGACAGCAATGCTGTCCTCTCCAACAGCAAAGCAAAGGGAGCACAATCTGACTTTCCAGCTGAGGATACTGTTCGACAATGGTATATGTTCCCGGAAAACAAAGACATAGGCACTGTATTACAGACTATTTCCAGGGAATAGTACAGAAAGTAGTTTTAGAGGGAGGTAGGATGCTGCAGGAAAGCATTTCCATCCCATATAAGAAAGGTCCCATGTACTAGTTGAGCCTCTTCAAATTTTGTGGTGTTTCTTCAGAATGAAGAAATGCTGAGAAGCATCAGTTTCTTCCTTGTATTTCTGAAGCAGCTAAGAAGTGAAGTCTGAGCGCCGAAGTCTCCACTCAAAGAAATTTCTGAATTTCAGGTGGCTAAGGAAAAGGGCTGAATATAATGTAAATGGATGGACTGACCACGATGATCGTCCATAGCACTCATTTCTTTGATGTCAAGGTAAACCCCGTCCCACAGGAACTCTGCAATAGTTCCTCAATATAGAATCAATGTCTCACAGAGTTCACATGGCACAGGAGATTGAAAAACCGTTTCAAATCATTCACTGGTGGTTCTCTTGCAGAAAATACTTCTTAGTTCAAGGACAATCAAAAGAAATCTTTAGGACCATATCCTTTGTACAAAGGTTTCGTGTACTTCTTGACTTTCCGCTTTCAGTTGCCCAAATGAAGAACTGGACGGATAGGGGAATTTGTTCTGTTAGACGCTAGTTTCCTGCAGCATGCAAGTATAGGTCTGCATCTCTGGAAGTAGGACCACAGTGACATCCGCTATATGTGGGTGGCTCCTGTGCTGCTCAGTTGACCTGTCCAATCCCCGCGCTCAAGACTGCACTCTCTAGAAGTCCAAGAGTTTCTTGGTTGCATCATTCACAGATCTCAGAGGCAACGACTGCTATGAGACAATGGGGAAAAGGTGAGACTTGAAGAATATAAATGAGAGCAGACAACTTCCAGCAACGGGTTTAATGCATGATGCGCTTTCAACAGTGAGGTTGGACTACTGTTGGAAAGCACCTGGTTCTGTTCAGGTCTCTTGTCTCAAGGCAAGCACCAATGACAACAGTCTTTGGAAATGACAGTGTTTAAGCCAGCAGAGTGTGTCACAGTCTATTTGCAGGTCTTTGTCACTGACACATGGAAGCTGTCAGTTTTCTTTCTTAATGTCTGCCTGAGCCTCACCAGAGCCCTTATGGGAGGACTGTGACAGTCCTTCTAAGCCTCTACCTTGAAACTGAGAATACACCTCTTTTATGTTCAGCTTTACTGCCTTGAAGTGCTGGCACTGCCTTTGACATCGGAGGTGATATTGCCTTTGGTTCTGCTAACAACGCTGGTATCAAAGCCAAAGGGGATACTGGGTTGGATCCTCTGTGCCAACTGTTGTGGTAAGGTTGTTTCAGAAGTCAAGTGTCTATTTCTTTCCTTTGAGCACCGAAAGACATTATAAAATTATTCCCATTTGGGTACCACGAATTGAGAATCTCAGAAAACTGCAGAGTATCTACTCGGTATATGGGATTTCCTGAGGCAGAAGAGACATAAGCTCCTTTTGCCCTCCAGGGCAGTTACTGCACAGCAGGATGGGTAAGGCTTAAAGACAGAGTATTTTGTGTTCCCATTTCACAAGGGCACTTTGCCAGTCTGTCCAGCTGTTCGTTACTTCAATAGTTAATGGCATTCAAACCAGAAGAACAGAGGATTGTAAATGAATCTACGGACTGTATAGTTCTTGAAGATTTCAAAGGAGTTTAGCCTGAGCTAAAAGCTAGCATGTTGGAAACCATTTAGACATCTTACCGCGATGGTCAGTAAGAGGAAACCAAAGTTTCATCCTACCCCCTGCCTTAAGTAAACAAGATACATGTGTAGCCCTGTCAGAATCAACTAGTCAAGAACAAGTCTCAAGCACATTTAAAACTGAATCTACACTGACACTGACTTAAAAGAGAAGTGTATTTTTGGTGAGCATATAGAAAACTCATTTCTCATTTACAGAAAGGGAAAAGAAAGGCCAATCCTGATACAAGCTTGCAGGTCGTCTTAGTGCTTGAGCCTTCTAGATGTAGAAGAGGGTTTGCTAAGAAAGGAAAACATGCTGGGGATTTGATCTATATTCCAAAAGGTCTTTGCAGTCATATAAAGCGACCCAGACTTATTATAGCTTCAAAAGACACACATAGTTAATACTGATTTTATCGAATATCATAATACTACCCAGGCTAGCATTGTTTTTGAAAGTATTTGCATAATGAATAACATGTCAAGCTGTGTAAACCTTTACATTCTTGGTTTCTCATCTAAATAGCTTTTAAACAAGGTCAACGGCAAAGCTATATATTTTTCTCTTTTTTTTTTTTACTTTTAAGCAGAAATAAGATTTGTTATTTTTCAAGCATTTATGGCCCCTCCTTCATTTTAAGCAAGGAGAAACGGTCCTGACATATTACATATGACATACGACATAATGGATTTTTGGAAGAATCTTTTGCTGATTAACCATGCAGTGAAATGAAATGCTTAATAGAAAACACTTGGCACAAGCTCCCTGATCAAAATGTCACCTTGAAAATGGCTCTGAGTCATTTGTCACTGTAGAGTTTACCCACGTTGCACAATACTGGCATCCCATACTAACCCACTGCAACCGCAACTAGACAGCTTGGGGTGATAAGAAAATTACAGGTATTACCTTTCTGGCTCTCCACAGGTAATTAGCAGCTCCCATAGGCTGCAATGATCTAGGAAATACCATGTCAAAGGCAATCCTTGTGCAAGTACTGACTCTGACAGTGCTTGACTATCTTTGGCCAAGGTTAAATTTGGGTCACCATACACGTTAATGTATGGAATCACGCATATGATGCCAAACAAGCTTCGTTCCGTGTTTGACCTTTACAGAGTATGTTTTTCTTGTAGTATCTAGAAATTATTTGTAAAAACTGGCATCTGAAGTGTGAATATAGTTGAGAGCTTTTAAAAGGAACTAGCTATTTTCAATTGCTCTGTTGCTATAAAGATGTCTGGGCCCTGATATTTTAGACAGAACAAGCTTCAGCCGAGAAATGACATCAACGTTAAGTCCGCACAGTGCCCCTTCTGATTGCAGGCAAAATGAAGATTCCTCAGACAGGCGACTCAATGCCCTCGTAAAGGGTAAAAGTCAAATTCTGCCCTTTTGAAGAAAAATGTTGGTAGCTGTCTGCCTGCTTTGAAAATTGCCATACACTCTCCACAGATATGGCCGAGAACAAATATGGTTAGTGTTTTACCCCTACATGTCTTTGCTTATTATTTTTATGTCATTCAGATTGCCTCAGTGCTATTGTGCATTTGAGAAGCTATATTACCCCTGCCTTTTAGGAAATGATACAAATACCTGGAACGTATGAAACATTTAGGTAGAAATGCCACAGTCTATATTTTTTATCCGGTATTTGTGGCATATGCAACAGAAATCAATACATCACAACATCCCCTACTTCCCATATTCTCATCACACACACAGCAAACACAGCCCCCACAATAAAACATGTCCCAGTAAGCGCAGTGGTACCTGGCACATTGCATCCCTGTCGTTCTGCAGGATTTCACACCTCCTTCCTTTCTGTCTCTGCTCTCTGTAGCCCATCTCTAGATGTCCATCCTACGTCTGAAATAAGCAGCCCCAGTTCTCTCTAAAATCTCAGCATTATTCGTCTGGTCAAGGGAATGGAGACACTTCTTAGCCCACTGTGCCGAAGCCAAATGCCCTGCAGCACTTTCTGCTGACAGAAACATGCACCAAAAGTGGGATTTACTGCATAGCCTGAACATTACACTACAGTACAACACAGAAGGATCCTTGATGGCTTTGTCAGTAAAAACAAAGACCATATTTCTATTTCCATGAGTGGCCTGGTTCCATAACCAGTATTATTGAGCATACTTTTATTTCTTTTTAAAGTGAGATTTTTATACCTCAAAAACTGAGAAACTTTGGTGCTACAGCATCTGTGAAAATGCTTCTTTAATTTTCCACGCATCCCTACATTTGCCATTTGAGTCAGACCATTTGATGGTACTTTATGGTGTTTTCTCCTACCTACGGCCCTGGGAATGCTCCAATACACAGGGGGGCTCTTGGCAAGACATGCTAACACCAGGTCCATGAGTGATTTAATAAGGCCTGAGTGGTCTTTTGTCTCTCTCCCCGAACAGCCTGTGGTACAGCGGGGAAAAAACCAAATACTTCCATCATCACAGTACTAACATTAACCTTTAGCTAATGAGTACCATAATTCAGGCCATTCAGTTCAGAAAAATCACGTGGAGATGTGAAGAGAAGGATACCAACGAGGATGCCTGGATGCGCCCACATGTCACTGGGAAACACAGGCATGCTGCGATGGACCAGTCACACCTTCATGAACAGTACCTATGCCACACGAACGGTTAGGAGCATCATTTGCTCTTACCAGCTTTATGAGTGTTTCTGTGCTGTGTGTAACCCACCGGAGAAAAAAAAAACCAGTCCAAAGCCATGAAGGGGCACAATCTCTCAGCAGAAATGTGGTAGCAATAGGAAATGTCCAACACTGGCACACAAACGAGCACTCAATACACAAATGCCCTCACCTATGCTGCTTTGTTATTGGCAATGAGCAGAAGCCATCTCCTCCTGCAATGTATGTCTCCTCCTCCCAAAAGGCAATAACTACTTGTGGAGGAAAGGCTAGCATATTCCTCAAAAATAGCACATGCCAATGACTCGGCTCCTTTCCCTGAACTTTAAGTTGTGAGAGAAGATAACCTACACTTTCGTGTACCCATAATTTAGTGAATCCGCAAAGGACTCTCAGATTTGCAGGACGATAGAGGACATGCCAGATTATAGATTCCAATCACTGTCTTTGCAAGAAAAACTGTGTTATTAAAGTCCATTCACAAAACACAAGGGACAATACTTTATGTCCCCGCAGCTGATTTTGGGAGGCTGTGGAACCTCCCTCCTCCGCTGATCAGGAAAGCCTCCCTTTCCTCTACAAACTACATTCATTCTCTGACCTGTGCATTCCCAGTTGCCCTTGTGCAAACACTGTCCTCTAGGTTTAACTAATTCCTTTCGCCTCCAGCAACCTTCTCCTCTGGTGTACTTAGCACACACCGTATCGCTGCTCGGCCTCTGCTGAGCACTTTGCTAGACTAAACACGCCAGGCTCTTTCAGTCTTCCCTCTCCACATCTGATTCTAGCTGACATTCTCCTAGTGCACAACGCACTTCCAGCCCTGTACCACATAAAATTTCAATTGTTCCATTTTTGACGTGTAGAAAGTGCTGAGCACTCATAATTTCTCTTTTTTGTTTTTAAAAAAATCACTGCCTCTAGATAGTGCATTTATGAAACAGTCTGCTACCGAGTTATACATATAAAATAACCTAACCCAGAGAAGACGCTGCATATATAAAAATTTTTTACTTCTATGGACCATTTGCTTCTATGGTAAAATGTAAAGCACTTGCTATTCTGGAATAGAGCTAATATTCACCAGGAGCTTTTTGATTAAGGTTTCTGATTAAGACAGTGTGTTTTACTATATAATACAGCAAAATCAAATGCTCGTATTATGTTGCCTCTGTACATCAAAGCTTGTCTCACACATCCTGTGCAATTCATTGATTTTATTTTTGTATATCTAGAATAGTTCATGTCACCGTCTGGATGTGCAAAACTAAAAAAAGACAGAGGGTGTAGCTTACAACTCCACTTTTTCTGCCATTGCCTTGAAATGCATATTAAGTTTAATGTGGAAGAGATGATCACTTAGAATATAACTCACTTTTTCTGTCAGTGTAAGCAGTACATCGGTCTGGTTAAAGAGACAGCATAGAAACCCCTTTGCTGTAGCACAGCAGTGAAATACGTGGGATAACGCCACGTGATACACAAATCCCTGAAGAAAGACTTCCTGCATTCCTTTTTAAGTTTATTTAAGCTTCTTTCCTTCAAAGATTTTACTTCATTCAGGAGAAGGTCAAGGCAACTCTCCTACACTCCTCCTCAAGCAAAGGAGATGAAACATCTACAAAGCGTCTGTATCGCCTAGATAAGCTTGGAAATTGGCTCTGTGGCCCAGAGCTTGTGTCAACTTTGCTGTCCCTGACAGAGGACAGCATACCATTTCTTACACAAGTTTAGAGTAGTCCCTGGTTCACGTGTATTGCTGCTGTTTCTTTGTCCTGTTCTACCCTTCTCATCTCCCTCTTGTCCGGCAGCCCTGTCCAAAAGGAGAATGTCCTCCTGTGGGTGATCCAAGCCACCTGAACCAGAGCTAGTGCCACCAACATGTTTCCAGCTTCTTTCACCAAGGGACCTGCGGTCTTCCAGAGGGACTGTCCATCCCCCTGACATCAGTGGTGTCCATCAGATTCATACCCTCTCTGAGCATGTCTCAACCCAAATGGCACCTCAACACGACTACACGAACCATTTACTTGGGAGAAAAGGTTACTCCCCTATCAGCCACTCTTTGGCATCTATCTGTGTGCACCCAGTGGTAGAGATGAGGCCAATTACTTCCCCGATGTAATGACTGAAAGAGGTGCTGTGAGATAAGGCCATTCCCTATGGCTCAAGTGATGCACAGCAACTGGGGGGACCTGACAGGAGCGTGTCCGTCTGTTGAAGCCCAGGTGCTGTAAGTGATTTCTGCCCATGGATGAGCACACAAACCTCCTGCCAGGACCCACAGGGAGCCTGCAGAACTCGTCTGAGGGCACAACTTGATCCTACCCATACAGCTCAAATGAAAAGATAATAAAATAATAAAAATCCCCTCCGCGTTCAACCACGTGACACGCAGCTAATGTTGCATGATGGAATAGTACAACTCGCTCCGTTTCCTTGGCCTCACTGCCAGAAAAGCAACAAAATTAATATTTAGCTTAATGTAGTGCTTTTTGTCCTATTTTTAAATCCCAAATAAACCTTGTTTGGAAAAAGCATTTCAGGAACCTCAGTGACACGGTCTCTTCACTGGCAGAGCCCCAGTAACAGCAGCGTTTGGTCCGAGACGTGTCCTGGGCTCCTCTTCCGTCAGGCAGTCTCAATAGATTTTGTCCCCAGTACACATTCACTTTCATGAGAACCCAAAAGCAACACTAATACAGGGAAAAATAATTAACGAAGGTTGTGATTATTCTATCTCAACTACTCGCCGCAGCACAGAAGCTAAAATGTGCCTGTGCAATCCCTGAAAGGAAAAGCAGCACAGTCCGCACGCAGCAGCATCACTCCCCGCTCCTCTGCTACGCATTCACTGGGAAATACCGATGGGAAATGCCTGATAGCAGCTGGCACATGGCACAACTGGGTGGGCTTACCACAGCTAACCCTACGCACAGAAATGAGATGGAGAAAATAGTGCAAGATGTTAGTTACTGTCCCTCCTCAATAACTGATAGACTTTTTAACCTGAATTTTCCCAATCAAGCTTTAATAACACCACCACCAGTTACTACAGTAGATATTTTCATGGCATATCATCTCCTCTTTAAAAAAAAAGAAGCAAACAAAAAAGAACTGTCCAAGGAGTTCACCCTGAAAAAATAAACTCCTGTAATTCACACAGAGCAGATTCCATTGTGAAAACATTCCTGTCCTCCTCAGGAATGTGAAACTGTTTAACTCCATCTACACACTGGGCTCCACAGCCTGGAAAAGACCCGGCCAGGTTTTGCATTTGTAAACCATGGTGAACATCCCACCACCCTCAAATAAAGCCACATAGAAAAAGCAAAGTAATAAGGAGAAATGAAGCTCTCATTTGCACTGTGACCCTGTGAGGGATTTTTAACTACGCATGCTAACTTTACTCTGGTTTTACTTACCTCATCTGAGCAGGGGGGAAATGCATTGGTCCAAGAGGAAACCTCAGCAAATGCAAAGGTGAAAAGCATGGCAAACGCTGAGTGAGAGGATTTGGGAAATTGCTGTGCGTAACTTACAAAATCTTGTTGATGTTGTGCAGTTGTCACTTAAATAATTACAGTATCAGCAAGTGCCTTCACTGGTAGCAGAAAGCAAGGTGGGGTCCTGACTTTGGCAAGCTGCGCTCGGGTCAGCACCGCGGCCATGCGTCTCCCTGACAGTCTGTCCCTACACGGCTGACAGGTGCTAGAGCAGGAGCACTACCAGGACAAGGTACTGGGACAGGTGTTATCCCTTTCCATAGAAATTAGAGAGGGAACGTGGCTCTTGGCGGCACATGGCCAGTGCTGGGGGAGAGGGGAGGCCAGGGCGGGCTCTGGCAGCAGCCCGTGTACCTGCAGCACCAGCTGTGGCCAGAAAACCGCGAGGTGTCCGAGGGGCTCTGCACTCAATGTTTTACAAATAACCTTTAATAACGTCTTCAGTAGGACTCTGGAAGACGTTGGCAATGGAGTTATAGGTGCAGAGGGAAAGGGGCACAAATGAAAAACCCAAACATGTGCAGAGAGATGCCAAGACCGGACAGCCCCTGGGCTGTGTTCAGACCTGACCAGTGCCAGAAGTCTTGAGAGCACACGGGCGAGTCGGCAGGAGCTCCACTGCACCCGATCCCCCGCTGCTCAGCACCCGAAACGCAGGCAGCACCCTGCCTGCCAAACATCACAGAATCATAGAATTGCCTAGGTTGGAAGGGACCTTTCCGATCATCTAGTCCAACCATCAACCTAACGCTGACAAAAACCATCATTAAACCATATCTCTAAGCACTACGTCTACCCGCCTTTTAAAGACCTCCAGGGATGGTGACTCAACCACTGCCCTGGGCAGCCTGTTCCAATGCTTAATAACCCTTTCCCCCCACCCACTCAGTGACACTACTCCATTCTGCAAAGAAAAAGAGTTTCTACAGGCTGAGAGGAACAAAAATATCCTGAAAATAAGAACATAATCTTCACATTTGTATATGTTGTGCACAAACAAATAGGTGTGCGCTGGTATATTTATGAGGTTTTAAATAGTAAAGAGCATATAGCTCATACATATCATTGCACATACACACATAAACCATGCAAGTATGTTAAGAAAAACTGAGCACTTGGCTGGAATATCCTATATCATCGCAGGCAATCAAATGCATGTTTTGTAACAGAAAGTTTCTGTAAAACACCATGGAAATCTGTGCATAAATCTTGCTCAATTTCAGAAAGTCTGGCTGTACACACCACTGTTTCATAAGGATCATCATTTATTAAAGAAATGGTTTTATATTTAATGCAAACAATAAGACACTGCATTTATTTTCATTATTTTATGCTGATTCCACATGGTATAAAAGTCTTTCTGTTATGGGGAGTTCTAAATCTAAGTACTGTATCCACATTCAGATGTAGGAGGATGTTCGTCATCCTTTGATAAACCTTGGGGCCCTAAAATTTCACTTGCATCAGAAAAGAAAATGTCTATTTTATTTCTTTACATATACTTTTTTCAGTATACTCATCCAGAAGAGTAAATATAGAATGTACTCAACAAATCACACTAACAGGAAAATTTTGTTACAAAGATGTAAAGACATCGTATTTTTTATAGATAGATAAATATGCATATATAAATATATGTATCTATATATATACGCTTAGTCTGTCATGGATCTTTACTAAGCAGGGATTTAACACAATTTTCCTATGGCAGGATCTCGTTATGATTTTAAAATCATAAATATGTGCAGAGGCAGTTACAGACCTTTTAATTTATTCTGCATGCTTTTACCAAGATTTGAAAGATACACACAAATAAGCACAAAGAGAGATAAAAGGAGAGAAGTTACCTGGCCTAACCTGGGCATCTACAAGTTAGATGTCTAGTTCCAAGCTAGTCAAAGCTCTTTTTATATCAAGTAGGTACTTGTAAAGGTACATCCTGCCCAGACAGGCACCTAAGGTGGATCGGGTCAAGAACCCTGGAAGCGCTTGTTCACTGCCTGGGGTTACAGTTACAAGTCAGTGTATAACTTTTAAAGATGTCTAAAAACATGTGAGGTAAATCCAGATGCCCACGTACGCCTTTGCAGAGGTGTGAGAAAAGCTATTTTCAACCCACCAAGACCTGCATGCCATGCCTGAGGTCCACCTCCACCTTCCTGCAGTGTGATGCCCACAGCTCCCAAGACGTCTCTTGGCCCATCTCCTACTCCTGAAATGCTATGGCCAAGGCCTGAATATACATCAGATGTGCACCATTAGCGACGACGTTTCCTGCATTTGCAGCGCATAAACTTGTTCCTATAACAGCTCTCGCTATTCTCCGTCATTTGGCTGGCGCTCAGTGATGTAACCCACTGTGAATGAAAGAAACCCTTTTTTCTCTGGCCTCAACAATGTGCCCATTTGTGAGCAAAGCCACTGCTTTCCCCCGCGGAGCTGGTTAGTAGTGATATTTTATTTAAAATTCTTGTGGAAGCTTATGGGCTGAAGTAACCATGATGTGAAAACCAGATGTCCAAAGCAGAGGAAAGATTCAAAGGGCTTTCAGGAACAGGGAGAGTCATAATTTGGTGTCAGAGACCGAGTTATTCCTCTCTACAATGGGTCCTGGCGATAGGCAGGGTAACACGGGGTTGCGTGTGGGGGTATATGTGATAAAGAACGTCTGCACTCTTGCCACGGAATGGGCCTGTGCTCAGACACAGGTGGAAAAGGGGATGAGCCGGGGTCTGCCTTTGGTCCTCACTTTCCCTGCCATGTCCCAGCACCACCACCTCGCTCATGCTCACGAGCCTCATCCCACCAACAAGCAGGGGCACAGCCAGCACGGCAGCAGCTCTAGGCAGCATCCTGCATCCAGCTGACGTGGCCTCAGTCACCATGTTGTGGATGTCATCGTGCGGTACTAGCAGCTGTAACAGACTGCGAGGCCAGTGGGCAGGGTGCCTCGTCACCTTGTTGCGGTCTGAGCTGCGACACTACTATGCGCGAACAGGCAGTGGGTTGCTGCTCCTCGAGAGCTCAAGAGTTTAGTCTCAAGAGCTGCTAGGTACCTCTACTCAAGCCTACCAAGGCCACTAAAATAAAGCCCCACACATTGTCATACTGAGAAGACCTTAAGCTCGGAGTCAACAAGGAGTCAATATGCTCTCCAACTACTTTTCTTGTTCAAAACATACACCTTATGACCTGTAAGATTAAGGCAGCACGGAAACTTTGATGGCAGGCTTCAGTAAAAAGTAGCATCACTTCTAACTCTGTTACCACCAAAACCGTAAGAATAATGAGAAGCCCAAAAGACTAGAGGGAGCCAGGTCCTTCGAACCCTCCTGCACTGAAGCAGGAGAGCAGCCCACCGCAGCTATCGATACAATTTGTGCTTCCATTAGAAGCAAAACTGCAGCTGGTTTAGGATTTTCTGAGTGTGCTGGTATGACTGATCTACTTATAAAGCCGACTGAGATGTAAGAAATGAGAAACTTGAAATGGCTCAGCTATAAAACAGTATCCAATTACATGTCAAAGCCAGCCTGAACGTTTTTGGATACATAAAAATTCTGAATACGTGTTGTTGCAACTGTAGGTGTTTCAGTTTTTGCCCAAATAATTTTGAATTGTTTTAAAAGTCTCCCTGCATGTCTGCCAAAGGATGTGCTCGCTGACAGGAAAAGCTAGTAATAGACGGCAAAATAGCATCAAACTCCTTCCCACTCAAAATGCTGGTGAGATCTTGTTTAAATGGGGAGATTATTTGTCTGCAAGTGCTGTAACAGAACTATTGTACTTTGATCGTGTTTATTTTAATACTTTAAGCTGTAAATATATCAAAAGGAGTTCTTCATTCACTTTTACCATGGGTATAATGAACGCAAATATGCTTTTTTAATAGTTTCTGTCTTTTAGCTTTATCCAAGCATTAAGAAAATGGATGCAGAGTTATTCCAGGATAACATCCCCGAAATGCATTTATTTTTTCCTTCCCCCAATACATAACAAAATGTGATTTTTACTACAAATTATTATAAGCAAACTGCTGGAAGCTAGTCTTTTATAACCTGCCGTTCTATTTTGATTGTAGGAAAATATGTTGTCATCCCTACTAACATACTCAGGTATAGAATCATCTATGTTCTTTTAACAGTTTCCTTTGAATGTGTGTTTTAAAATAGCATCCCTGTTCTTTGTATTTTTTTTCATATCTTTAGCTTTGTTTCCTTATTTTTAGACATGCTTTAATTAGATAAAATTTCAAGCATTCTGTCCACATTATGACTTCTATTAATTTCCCCTCCTCACTAATAAAACCTTCTTCCTTTTCGAGGTCGAAGAGTTAAAGAGTTGAGGCTAAACCTCAGGAAGTCAAGGGTTTAAGCCAGGACACTGCTGGCTGTGACCATCCAAAAGCGAGCGTTGCTGGTAACACTGAGGTAACACCGAACGCCCACTCACAGTAATATTCCCAGCAATATCGCCCCTTATGACGTTCGTCAATCTTCTTGACGTTTAGTAGGAGATGACACTACTAAACCTGGATGTAAACAGAAGCAAGGTGCATGCAAAGGTATAATTTATATTGGCCTTCAAATGAGACAAAAATGAAGAGCTGAAAAACGTAACTTATAGGTACATGTGGTAGTAAGGACCAGCAAAGATGCACTTCAGTATGAGCTGATGAAAACCACAGCCTAGGGACATTGTTTTCCACCTTTAAAACCACCTTATAACCCCCTCCAAAATTATCTTCAAATACATGGATACTTTTAAATTCAGCAACGCTTAATACTGCTTTAACTGCTCTAACAAAACCAGAAACACGCTGACACGCACACAGGCTCCCGCAGGCAGGGAAGTGCTCTGTATTTCCCTGTAAGGAGGGCCCTTCTTTAATAAGGGCTTCATCCGATCGCTGTCATTGTTCTAGATAATGGATTACCTACACATACATTTTCAAGTGTAATGACACTCTTGCTTATTAAAGACCTCTCAGCTGAAGGGGCAGAATATTATGAACTGGCCAATCCATTCATTTCCTTGAATATGTTATTCAGTATTTTATGCTAAACCAGCAATACACCATCCATTTTAGTACAATGATCCTTATGTTCAATAAAACTGAAGTGCTGGATCATAAATCATTATAGTCATTTATTTTACATTAGACACATTAGCCACTATATTCCATAATCTATTACAATAAGGTGGATTTAAATGTACCCCAAGGAACTGCAATAATAACTTGAGAACCAAATATAGCAATTATGGATAAAATATGCTTAACCTAAAACTGCACTAGCTGCATAGACTGCTGTGAACTTTAAATAAAATTTAGGGAAGATCATAACCGTCCTGGAATAAACAAGCAACAGAGGCAAATGGGAACACCCTCACTATACTTCAGATAGCTCAATATGCTCTAGCTATGGGGGAGGGGACAGTATGCTTACAAACCAGTGTCTATTAAAATATTATTATTCTGTTATCACTGGCTATATTATCTTCCCATCACATGAAAATTTCCTGTATTTTCCTGGTGTTTACATCCCACTTATGTTTTTAAATAGCTTTTTCCCTTGCTAGCTGTCTGGTTAACCTGTTTGGATCTACTGAACGCTCTTCAGAATCCCTCCAACTATTTTAAACATTTTTGGTAACTTTTCCATAACATGTCCAGACCTTTCTGGTGCTATTTCAGCTTCAGGCTCACCAACAATGAAGAGGAAAGCCTGTTTGTCTCCTCCAGACGCAGTGTCTCCGCAGAGTCTTAAAGGCCATTGGCAACTTTCTGGCCCCAGACCAAGAAGCAATCTCAAACGTTTGTAAACACAGTTTAGCATTTTTCAAAATTAGTGCTCTGCCAAGTATTAAAAATGGCCACATGCTAAAGTAAGTGATTACTTTTTTACAGTGAGGACCCGGCACTTTGGACCAGTGGGATTCCTGAGGATGTCTGCCGCCAGCCTGGTGCAGAGGAAAAAGGGCACCGAGGGCCATCAGGCATCATCTGCATGAAGAACTGACGTACATCATACCCGAACTTCACATACGCTGCTTTGCGTTTATAAAACCACGTTGCTTCCTGCATAAATTCCGTTATCCCTGAGAAATTTTTCTGGGTTGATTGCCTGTTTTTTGCTTCTCAGGAACAGAAATTACACTTAAGAACTAAATGCTCAGCGCCACCAGAATAGCTGCTCGTACCTATTGCTATTAATTCTCTATTACCCCAATTTCTCTGGGACGTTTCCAAAATAATTACTATTAATTTACATTTCTTAATTAATTTCCTAAGGGGCATATTAGTTGGCTCTGCAGATACATATGCTGGATGTATCCAGTAATATAACCTTTTCCAGTTATTCTGTTATATAAGCTTTATCTAGACGTCCATTTACATTACTTTCTTTACTTCCTTAGTGAATTTTTTTCCCCACCCATGGAGGCTAAACATTAAGGCTGGACACCGAGTGTAGCTCATGGAGCAGTTTCTAAAAGCAATCACACAGGTCCAGCTGGAGGCTGACAGGCAAACCACTGCTGCCCAAGGTGCAGCGCTGCTGCTGCCTACCCCACACCTACACAGACTTCAGTCTCCAGCACCTTTCACGAGACTTCATATAAGCAAGAGAAAATGTTCAGATTATTCATGACAAATCAAAAATAAAATTTTGCTTTGGCTCAAAATCATCAAATATATTCAAGCAAATAAGGGCATCTGAATCAAAGTAAGGCAGAAGCTTGCTTTTCCAATGATGTGTCCACATTTTACTTTGTATCACAAGAGCCATAGTGGCGAAGGGCATGCTGAATGAGAGAAACCTCAGCGCTCATTCAAATGTTCCTCCTAATTCCTATCAGACAAGAGATGCTCCACATGACCTGTTTGTTTTTGTTCCAGAGTCTCTGACTGAGGAGAGCTGCTGTGGTGCCACCGAGAAGGGAACAATGCACCCAGTTCTGTGTGCTTTGGAAGAGAAAGTAAATATTTTGTACATCCATTGTTGAACAAATAACTGTCTTTTTGATAAACAAGCACTGAAAATCTGTATATATCACGAGAAAGAATTCAACCCCCTGTGATAACCTTACACCACAGGCGTCCAGCAGAGCTCTGTCATAAGCAGCTGAGAAAGACAAACACTCTCCCAGCCTGCTTTGGCCTTGTGTTGCTCCCTACGACTCTCTCACGTTCACCCACACGTGGGATATAGGAACGGAAAGGAGAAGTGAGAGGTGCGTACCTAACCAAGTCACTGTAAATTTTTGTCTGAGGCAGGACAGAGCCTCAGAGGCAAGCTGCAGATGAACCTGAGTTCCTGCTCACTTCATGACCTGGGCCGTGCTCTGCCCCTCCACCAGCGCTACAGCCAGGGCGCCACGGAGTGCTGAGTAACCTGTACCTGACGCCTCCAAAGGGGAATCTTTTTTCCAAAGTACGGTGTCAAAAGGGGAGAGTGGTGCACGGCAAGGACCTCTGATCACTCAGGAATTATGGCAGCCACTGAAGAGTCCTGCCAAGAAAAACCTTGCTCTGTTACCGGGTATGTTCACAGAGTGCAAGCTGATCAAGCGGGGCCCTCCCTCCTTCTCAGTACTCCCTCAGAGAACAAATGGAAGAAGGAGATGAAAGCAACAGCAACAAACCCAGGTTGTATGGCACACACTGACTGAAGGCAGACAAAGTGAGGGTTGTATTCGGGGGTGAGTGCTGCCCATGCTGACCAGAGATGGGATGGCTACCTGGTGGCCACCATGGCATGCTAGATGAGAACACACTGCTCAGTATGGGCCAGCCCCATACCCCACTAGCCTCACGTCGTGCCACACAGGCACCACCCCAGCTGCTGCCGCAAATCTCCAGCATAACGCTGACTGCAAACTGGTGAGGAGCCTGCCTGCACGAGATGTGCGAAGGCAGCCATGCTGTCCCTGAGGCAACATGGCGCATGTAGTACCAGGAAAAAGTTCTCCATTTCAACTGTGTAAAAACATACCAAACTGTCTAGTGAGAGAGCACGCTCACTAATGGCAAGTACTGATCTTGTTTATGTGTAAGATGTTGTGCATTTAAAAAAAAAAAAAAGACGACAGAAGTTCTTAGGGTATTAAGCTCTTTTGAAAGCTGGGTCTGGAAGTTGCGACGCCTGAACAGCCCTGCCTATGCCCAGGGTACCCAGTTGCTGCCCCTTCTCTGCATGGGGAGAGGGTTTCCCCGCTCGAGTGAATTACACACAGCAAACAGGCCAGCCTTCCCTTCCCTGGCAGGCCGCCATGGGGACTGTGGCCACCATGCCGGCCTGCGCAGGAGGCTGAGGTGAGGCGGCCAGAGGGGCGGCCCTCCCTGCCGCGGCCCTCCCCGGCGAAGCAGCCGGCCGGTTGAATTCCAACAGCCGCTTCCTCCCAGCCCGGCTGGCAAACAAACCCATGGAAAAGTAAATACGTTTATCACCAGATTTCCTCTGCCCCTTTTTCAATAAGGAAGGGCTCGATGGCTTTTCTGAGTCAGAGCTATACTACACTGAAGCCATGACGATAAATAGGCGCTCCCGTGCTCATTCCAGTGACTACAGCCACAGGCGGTACAGGTTTGCATGGTTTTGGGATAAAATGAAAAAAAAAAAGAAAGATCCCCTCTGTGAAGGAGCATTCCCACCCAGAAGCAAACATTTGGTATAACGTGGACTGGCCCGGGAGAGCCAAAATGCCGGGGCAGGACAGCAAGATGAACGTGTCCCTCATGCAGTCTTGCTGGAGCCAGCAGATACGCAGCAGCTTCCTATTGCCAGCCATGTCCCCCCCTCACCAAACACGAAGGTCCCCTCGAAAGAAACCGCAGTGCAATTCAGTGAAATCCTGCTGTTAGCAGCAGGAAATAACTAGCGGCTCAAAATCACCTGAGCCAGGAATTTGGCCTTAAATTTTCCAATCTGATGCGAGCATGGCATCAGTACCTTTAAGGTCTCTATTAAGAAGGGGTAAAAACAGTTGGAGAAGTCAGGGTCATCTCTGGGAATTTATACGAGAAATGTTTGCTGTACTGCAGATCAAAATAGCATTTTGACTCATTGATCCCCTGAATGCCATAAAATCTGAAGCGAGATCCTTGTGCTTAGTGGTGGGAAAAATGAGTTTCTTTGGCTGCCTATCCTAACATAAAGAATGAATAAAATAAATAAAAAACAAAGGAAAAGAAAGGAAACATAAAGCTTGAGATGAGGTTACAGACAAGCGAGCAATTAAAAAAGATAAATGGACTTCAATTCACAAAAAAAACCCTAAACCTCCGCCTCGGTAGCATGTTTAGCTCTTAATCAAGTCTTATTACAATCGCATGCAAATGCTGGGATGGCAGGACATTCCTTCAAACTATGTTTTCATTAAAGATTCTGCTTTTTCCAGAATAATAGTAAATGACACGTGAACTTCATATGAACTATAGGTCATGAAAGGATTTAGTATTGGCATTTTTAATCTAAAAAGTCTGTGCCAGAAAATCAATATGTTTCAGTCGCAGCATTCGAATGCAATTTTCTTCATGTAACAGGGTTCTTTCTTTCACTCCTCCTTCCTCTCCCTCTCTCTTTCTCTCTCCCTCTTCTTTAAAAATAATGAATAATTCCCAGTTTTTCTATGAAACAAGCAGGCGCATTAGAAGGCAACGACATCAATAACACGTTACATGTAAACAGAAAATGAACAAAAAAATCATTCAAGGCCCCTTTCAAACCGGCGTGCTTTTCATCAGCGCTATTACAGGTTCCATTCACATTATCGGATTGAACCACGCTGCATAACCAAGGTGCTGACAAGCCTTGATTACCCAATAACTCCTGTATTCCTTTCAGGCAGGTTCACCGAGAGGACAGGAATGCGCGGCCTTCCTGTGGGGCAGGCTGCTTTCCAGCCAGACCAAGTCAATGAAACCCAACGCCCTCCCGCTCCTGCGCGCCGAAACAGCCCCTGCATTTCCTGAGAGGCAATTATGACTTTTCCCTTCTTTATTCTCAATTGTTTCGGATAACAATTTATTGTACATCGGAGGGGCCAATATAAACATTTTAAACTCTTTTCATAACACTTAGAGGGGGCTGCTAAGTCATCTCCGTAGTAAATCTGTTGTCGGCTCTTTCCCATGCTGCAGAGTCAACAAATCCGTCTCTCACCCAGGGCAGGCCCAGCCAGGCACTGCAAAAACAGGGGAAAATGAATGCAGCGCCTCGTACGTCGCGTCTCTACTTGCTCCGACTTTCCCTGCATGCTTGTTAACCGCCCACCTTTCAGTTTTCCCTTTGCACTGCACACCTCTCAAAAGACAAATTGCTCAAAAAAAAAAAAAAAAAAAAAAAAAAAAAAAGGGGGGGGAAAAACGAGCTCCATCTTCATAAATCTTCCTTCAAAAGCACACAGGNAAAGGGGGGAGCAAATTCGGGCTGCTGTGTTTTTTGCGTTTGGACTAAACCCTGCTCCAGCCTGAGGAGGGGCAGAGGATGCATTATGCACTCACTCTTTCTAGCAACTTAGGCTGGAGCACTAATGAAAAGCAGGAGACGGCATTGGCGTCCAGATGTGGGGTGCGGGCTTCTACCAAAAGGGAGCTGGAGCCATTAGGGCTGGGATCTGAGAGAGGCTAATTCCCTTGCCATGTCACTTGCCTAATTCCTTGCAGACAACTCTTTCTCCCTTCTGTAACAAGTATGCATGTATCAAAGGCAATCAAGCAAAATAAACATTTGCAATAAATTTATTTTTGGTAGCAATTTATACTAAACTTACTGTTATTTCTCCTTAGCTAATCAGTTCTTAGTCCTCTTCTATGTGTCCCCTGAGTGAAACAGCTGTGTTAGTATCACTTAGCATCCAGAACTGTGTGTGTAATATTACCCAAATTTCTCTAATTAACTTCTAATGACACAATTTATCTGCAGGTTTTTCTTATTATTTTTATTATTTTAAAGTCAGAGCAGAATTCAACTTTTACCTGTGTCTGCTGCACATGCAGCAAGACTTGTAGTACTGCATACAAAACTCTTGCCCAGCTCTGGCTCTGAGCAGCACCAGCTGCCCACCAGCTGTAGGACCGCGGGGACCTCCTGCACCGGGCTGCACCCTGGCATGGGCTCAGTTTTCTGACCAAGCCCTATGGGATCAGAGGAAGGGTGACACGTGTTCCTCCCACCTCTGCTCAACGCACCAAGCCATACCTCCTTCCAAGAGGGGCTTTAGAGAGACAAGAAAGAAGATATGGCTCTGCAAGCCCCTGGGATACCACAGCCGTGGGCGAGAGAAGGAAGAGCCGTAGGATGGAGCCAGAGGAACAAATCTTTGCTGAAGGTGTGAGAATTGGCCAGGGCAGCTCGTGGCAGAGACCTCTGACAAGCTACTGCCATGTGAGCCAAACACACATATTATGTTCTGCTTTAAGGCCTTAATATTGTGTTCCCCTGGACAAACAAACGCATGGGTGCATGGAGCCCATGAAGCCATACTTCAAAACTGCTGTCCAAATACCAGGTCTCTGAAGCAGCTAACACCACGATCGTCTTGCACCATAGGTGTGTAGAGAAAAACACGCACCCAAGTCTGCAAACACACACACTGACGTGCTGGGAACTTTTCTGCTGTAAATATCCACTGCCTAGTTCTCAGCTTTAATATTTTGTCTTCTTTTTCCTTGCCTACACATGGCTGTTATGTTCAGCTCATCACTATGTTCTATTTATTGTCACAAGCCTTTTAAATGGCAAATATTTTGAGCTGTCTGTGGTCCTGCCAGTTTACTTTTCAACACAGCAAATGGAGAGCTTTCTACTTGGTATCTCCTAAAACTGGCACAAAAAGCCATTTCCTACTCAAGTACAAACAAACAAAAGCTTGACCATTTTCCTTCCAAGCAGAGGAGTTACTCTTGCCCAACGAAGCACGCTTGATACGTTTCAGAAAACATGCTGCTTTGGGCATTTTCTCACACACTTGTGATAGCAAGCTTTACTTTAAACTTTTCTGCATCCACCATTAAGTAAATGGTGTCACACATGAACAATTAAAAAACTGTACAAATCTGACCTCACTTTTTCCTTCGATAACCACGGCTCTAACAATGCAACCACTAGAAATACTTCTGTATCTCAAAGCCAGTTGCAGTGACACAGATTAGAGAAGTAATTCTTGATATGATAAACACAATAGAAAAGGAAGATGAACAAAATGTATACACAACCTTCAAAAAAATAATCTCCAAAAATATATTCCAGCATAGGGCATTTATAAAAAAGGTTTGTATTTTACCTGTATCTACAGTAATTTGTTCCATTAAAAAAAAAAAAAAGGGTGATTAACTGAACTACTGGAAACCATAATAGCAATAGCAATGTATTACTCACCTGTTGAGTACAGAATAGACTTGAAATCTGTGTTATGGATTTGCTGGTATTTGGCTGAATGAATAACCAATGGGAACCTTAGGGCCAAAATGCAGTGAGTACTTAAGTCTTCACTTCATTGTTAATTTAGTCATGGCTTTTTATTTTAGTTACTCCTAGATTATATGAAGAAAAGAAATCAAAATTGCACCTTGTCATATTTGTCTGGTGTCACACTCCCAAGCTTAACAGTAATTGTTACAGACCAAATGCTCCAAGGAATATTTACTAAACATGACTCTGAATTGCAGTCTGTCTCCGAACAAAATCACAGTTGCGAACTCCAGCTTTACAAAATCTCAGCATATGACAAAAAGAGACCAAAAGTGAACTGCCAGATTTTTGCAGTTCAATCTCATTCTCTCAGGCTGGTACATAACTATCACGTCTTCAGCTTACATACATTTAAAATCTCCCCTTCAAAATTACCTGCATTCTTCAGCTCTACTGCAGCCCCTGTTCCAACGCCTACCAGAATGGAGACTTTATATAGCAATTTTCTTCAATCAATCTAAATGAAAAGACATGTCGTCATCCCCCTCCATCCATCACTTTGTTTGTTGCATGTTAAACTGTAACTGCTGTGGCCTTACAATCACTGAACAGTACATTTTTTTAAAATTTTCTGAGAAAGCTTCTTCTTTAATTGTGCTGAACAAATCGTAATGACATTTTTTAATAGATGCTTGGGGACAGTTCATAAAAACTCTACGCACCACTCAAATAAAGGTTTTATAGAACTTAACCAGATAAAGGTGAAATTAATCTTTTTTTTTTTCAAAAAGCTATTATTCCATATACTGAGATATCCTTTCTGCAGTCTGACTAAACATCACTAATCTGTTACGTCACCTCCCAGGATGATAAGCACGGAGAAAGGTGAAAAAGCAAGCTGGAGTGCGAAGTCAGCCCTGTACCACACCAGGATAAACCATCATCAGCCCGTATTCAAACTTCTGAATAAAGTCCATGAATGCTGCAATCCCAGGAACCTTAATGGGACAGGTTGCAGTGCTGAATTTGTTTTCCAATTTATAAGTTACTTTTATTGCCACTGTTTGATAATAAGTCTCTACATCAGGAAAGCCTTTACTAAGAAGATGTTATTAAGAAGTACTGTTGCTTCATTTCAGTCAGTGGCCTTTCAGTCAGTGCAGTGCCTTTGTCACTCTGCCATACAAGCAGTGGATGTAATGTCAGCCAGACAACCTGCTGTCTTTTCAATAAATATTAGCATCAGACATCAGCGATAGCAATCACTGTGCTCTCAAAAATGAAGGTTACTTCCCTCCATCAGCAATAAAAGATGACTAAACTGTACTGCAACACGGTCAAACAACCTGGAAGTCTCCCCTGAAAAAAGGAGGGGGCAGAACAGCTCTCTGCATCCAGGGGCTTAACGCACAACCCTGCAAAAGCTCTTGTGACACACAAACTCACAGCCCTCAAATCCCTATCACTCAGGAAAAAAAAGCCCCAAAACAACCAAACTGCCTGGAGAAACCCAGTCCAAAGCAAGTTTCAAATGGAAAAAAAAGTTGCAAAGGAAAAAGTTCAAAATCCACCCTGGACAGAAAGAGGAATTTGGGTCTGAGCCACTGAAGAGACTCCACGTTAAATTAGAGCAGGACCGCTGTTGGCAGCAGGACAGGTGACAGCTCTCTCCACATCCATTTGGATGGATTCCGACCGATTTTGCTTTGTAAACGTTCCTACATCTGCATGTCTTTCTCATGTGCCACTGCAGGTCCAGCGATGCTGAGCCACGTTACTTGCTAGACAGAGCCTTTTCCCAAACGCAAACAGCAGCCATCAAGAAGGTCAGCATTGCCTTTTGAAGCAATGGCAATGCACAGCTGTCCGCAGGACCAAACAGGGCTGCAAAAGGCTTTTTTTTTTTCATGGATTAGTCCCCTAGGAAAGAGTTTACCCCAAAGCAAACTGCTGGCAGCATGAGATGGATGAAACCTGCAACATTCAGCATGCAACAACATGCAGAAGGCAGCAGCACTGGAACCAAGCGCCGAAATCCTTTGTCACCGCACAGCAAAACTTTTCTTTTTAAACAGGGGAATAAAAGATTTAGTAGACTGTGTGACAAACAAAATGAGGCGAGTGTTTACATAGGAAAACCAGCCCTCTTGTAGCTGCACAAATAAATAATATTCTTTTTTCTTTGAAGAAAGAGCATATGCTCAACACTCCTTTGTCCTGTATCACAATAGAAAAACCCTTTGCACTGGAATATCTGAATCACTTCTTGGCAGTCTCTCAAGGTAAACAGAGTAAATTAAAAATGAATGTTTATCGTAGGCGCACACATACACACACACACTAGCAAAGTGGAGTGCTGTATTTGCCTATCAAACATAAGAAGCGATTGAGTCCATCAGTCATTCAAACAAGCAACTGGAAAGTGGAAATAATGGGACGACAACATCGGAAAACAACCTCCCAGAAAGAGATGAGTTTCCTCGTAGCCATTTGTCTTGTCTAATTAATCCCACATGTGGGACTAGACTGGAACATTAAAAAAAAATTAGGTACAAAATATTACTTTCACTGGGAAGCTTCAGAAGTACAAAAGAAACAGAAATGCTTTATGGTTGTGCTTTGCTTTCAAACCCCGCTTTTCACATCATCTTCTTAATCTGGGACTCTGCCCCTGTGCCTAGATGAGACTAAGATAATGTTAGCAGCGCAGAAGAAAGCAGTTGGAAAAGCTGGGGAAAATTATGTCGTTACCACCAATAAAACAAGATGTCAGTTTCTAATAGATTAAAAACCTGTGTATTAGGTTGCAGACTATTCCTGGGCACCCACGGAGCGGTCATGCCCAAGAGCACTTCCCTCTGCTCAAGACCGGTGAAAAGGGCATGACCTATTCCCTTCCACGCAAACCTTGTCACAGTTTATCCGCATTTTTGTCAACTCGGAATTAGACTGCTGTAACACACACTCCACAGGGCAAAACAAAATGCAGAAACAAATGCAGAATGTGTCAACTGCTGATTTAATGGAGTTTCATGCCAGGAGCTTGTTGCCCTAATGCGTACGGGGCTGCGGTATCTGTCCTCACTGGAGGCTGTGTAGGTATAGCGAGGTGGTGGGTTGAATATGTAAAACGTGAAACCCAACAATTTTTGAAAGGGATTTCTGATCCTGAGGATGGGGACAGACACACTTGACCAGGTCCACAAAACTGTGGCCATTTCTGAAAAATGTGGGTTTGTTTTTGTTAGGTTTTGGGGTTGTTTTTTTGTTTTTGTTTTTGTTTTTTTTTTAAGTACACAGCAGACACCTCCTCCACCACAGTGTGCATCAGGTAGGGTACCAGAGCTGAAATGAAAGCAGAGCTGAACGGAAAGCTCCCAACATACCAGGAAGCATCCTCCCCATGCCTCCTACTCTGCAGCAGACTACACGTGTTCCCATTTTGAATGCAACACAAGGAGAGCGGTGTTCCTCTACTTTTACAGGAGGAGAAAGGGGTGCAGGTTGCAGCGTTTCACCGACTGCAGCCTGAGGGGTGTGTGACGGTGTCTTCTACGATATTACTGATGAAGTTAGCAACATAAGAACATCCAGGACATTATTGCATAGCATTCTTTTAATGCAATGAAGTAAACTTGTATCATCTTTTTGCACATTAACAAGAGGGACGAAAACTATTCTGGCACTTCTTGGCACGGGTGATGAGAACGTGCCTGCTGGCACCATCTGCCCCAGAAACCCCCAAACAACATCCTACACTAAATCCCAAAGGGAAAGTGGTGCTGAACAAAGAACTGACAAGCTAACAGCTTCACACACAGCTTTGCACGCACTGGCAAACTATTTAGATGAAAAGTAAAACAAGGATTCAAATTCTGTGTTGGTCTTCCATCTAAAGCAGGCAACAGTGAGCTTGTTTTGGGCACACAAACACACATAAATGTGTGTGTGTTGTGCATATGCATATACATCTGTATATATGTGTATATATAGGCACCAGAACAGGTTGCCCAGGGAAGCTGTGGATGTCCCATCCCTGGAGGCGTTCAAGGTTAGGTTGGATGGGGCTTTGAGCAACCTGGTCTAGTGGGAGGTGTCCCTGCCCATGGCAGGGGGGTTGGAACTAGATGACCTTTAAGGTCCCTTCCAACCCAAATCATTCCATGATTCTATGTACATACACAGAACCCCTGGCGCCCGTATGTGAATCAGTAGTATATTTTTGTGAAAAAAAAAATTTAAAAAGCTTTTTTCTGAGGAGAATCTTAAGGGGCGCTTTCAGGATTTTGCTGAAGATCGATCCCAGTTTGCTCTCACAGAGTACTCCCCCCCCACCCAAACCCTCTCTTCAGTTTGCTTTCAGAAGAAGGAGATGCCCTCAATCACTTGATCCCTCCCCACTTGGGTTAGGGTGGAGGTGGCCCAACCACTCCACTCCCTTCCCCTCTCTGCTTCCAGTGGGCAGGGAGGATGCCCCCCAGGCCTGGGGACTGCACCATGCTGCCGGGACCTCGCCCTGCAGGAGTGTCCCATCCCATTGCAGCGCTTCTGCTGCAATTGCCCATGCTGAGCTGACCGCATTTAATTTAACCGCTCCCTGAAAACTGCATCAACTGACTTCTCCCATGCTCGCTGTCTTAGTTGAAAGACAACGGGTTAATTCCTATTGCAATATATCTGAACCAGATGTACTTTCCCCGCCCCACCCCCCCGGCAACAAAGAAAGGGGGAATTGCAAAGTTTTCCTTCTCCTTTGAAGGACAATCTACCTTTTGGTTATTGAGTGAACTCCAGCCTTCACATAAAAACGCCTTGGCGTCTAATTCCTTCCCTACTGTATAGCACTTCCATGTTTTCCTTTGGCATTTATAAGGGGTCTAAACATGATGTGTCTGTTAGAAACATTCCCAGCACATAACTGCCCTAAAAAGAAGTAGGAAGAAGACTACTAGAACACCTTAGTTAAGATACCAAAATATTATGTCAGAAACGCTAGCAGCCATAATGCCTGCCTTTGCCATCAGAAACCTCTTCAGGAGAAGAGTCAGCTCATAGAACCATCAGAAGAGTCTGAGGAATATATCAATACACATCAAGATTTAGAAAAAAACAACTGCAGAGAGATCTGTTCTCCCACCACCGCTAATAAATAAGGTATTAAATCGTTAAGATTTCAATTACAAGGGAAGAATGTGGCTAACCAAATAAAAGCAGGGGGAGTTGAAATAAGTAGTAGGTTAAAGATTAATATTCTGGCTTCAGAACAAAAGGATGCTCTTTTGTGGCACTGTGCTTATGCCTCTGAATGTAAACATTGTTCCGAGAACCATTTTTTCTTTGCCCAATCTTTAAAGGGTAATAAATTAGACCTTGGACAGCCATACAAGCTGCTACTAGATGTGAATGTGAATGTGTCTGTAGAAAAGGCTGACTTTCAATCAAAGTCTATTGAAAGAATAGTTGGATTTTCTAAAGAAGCATGTTGTGCCTATTAACCAACTTACAAAAGGGGCCATTTTCTTGATTTATGTTTGGTTGCTATAGAGATCTTGCAGTACAGACTGGCAGGTGAAGCTCCCATTTAACAATCTCACAGGTTTTTCTTAGCTGTACTCAGAGGACACGGAGCTACAGTAGGTAAAATCCAGCACACAAACATACCACATCTGTCAAACTTAAAGATCAGATTTAAGGCTCTCCAAGAATTTATTGTGAATATGGTAGAGTTATTACACAACCTTTGTCAACAAACATTTTATACCCTGGAAAATCTTATCACAGAAAGCTCCTTCACTCTGTCAGGTTTTGTCCCTGATCCGCTCCTTATTCAGCAGGTAATTACTGGTGAGCAGGATTCCAGCACATCACAGCACCACAGGGTTATCATCTATTCAGGTTTTTTTTGCAAAGCATACAACATATTCACGAGGAAGAACCTTTGCTCTGCAACAGCAACGCTGATGCTAACGTGTGCAAGGGGGTGTCAATTAAAAAAAACCAAATAATCCCCTTGCCACGAACCACAAAAAACCCTAGAGAACGTGCAACTGAGAAACAACATGTCACGTTGGAGTCAAAAAACTTTCTGTGTGTCAGTAGGTCACAGGCAATTCAAGACCTGGACTGAGAAATGCTATTTTGTAAGTCCAGGTCTTCTGCCTAAACTCTGATGAAAGGTAGGTATATGGAAACTAGAGTGCTGGAAGAGAAAAGGTAACACAATTAGCAACCTATGTGATGCTCCAAACAGTAACTTGGGGGGAGAACAGCAAATCTGCATGGCAGTATATGCTTCAACACAAAACCAAACCAAACCAGTATCTAGGATGCCAGCCATTCCTGTGTGGGTGCCTTGCATTAGCAGATACAATATCAAATACACAGAACAGAAAAAGATTTTAAAAAAAAAAAAAAAAAAAAAAAAAAAAAACAAAAAAAAAAAACAAAAAAAAAAAAAAAATTTAAAAAAAAAAAAAAAAAAAAAAAGAAAATCAAAACCAGAAATATGATTCTTAGTGTATTTAACATGACAAAAAAATTCAACTGTTCCTATGTGACTCTCTGATTCAACAAGAAATTTCCATTGGCCTACCTTATCAGAAAGGAATCTGCATTTCATAAACCAGTGAAGTCATTTGATTAAAGTAACAAATTTTGACAGAAGGCAGTGCCTTACAGCTGCCTTACTTATCAATATCTTCTACATTACTAGCACCGTACTATTAAAAGTTTCACACGAATAGACAGTGGGGGCCAAGTAAAACAAGAAATCAAAGCATTATGGCTCGCCCCCCATTTTACAGAATTCGTTAGAGAGGGTGTGGGCCTTGGGGAGGGCTGGTCCCACAGCCCCCCTGGGGGTAGACCCTATGCACCTGTCTTACTAGGATCTCTCCATGCACAGCCCGGGCCCCTTCACAAGCAGCTCCCGCCTCTTGCCAGGAGAAGCGACCAGCTTGGCTGCTCAGCCCCGCGCAAACCCATCACGTTCGCCATGCTCACCCAGACAAAAGTCAAACTGCACTGGACTCCCATGAAAAAAAAAAAAAAACAAAAAACAACAACAAAAATCCACAAATTTTTTTGAGCTACTGCGCAAAGGTCTGATTTCAGTTCCTGAGATATACGTAGCATCTCCGTAACGAAGAAGTTGTTGGGGGGAGATAAACAGCCACCACAGGGATGGCACCAGCATGGCACGAGATGGCTATAGGTGGAGTAACTTCTATGTGCAAAAGCAGTTTAATCCAATGCTTATCAACACACAGAGGTGAGAGTCATATACGGCATTAAAAGGTGTAAGAGAACAAGAGGTTATCTCTCCCTAAGGACAATACAGGTGTCTCACCAGAGGCAGATGGCTTGGGGGTTGAGGTTGGTCTGATCCTGTACAGCTGAAAATAATGAAGAGGAGCTTTGCCACCGAGTTCAAGGGGGCAGGACGGAGGCATGGGCAGGAGGAGGTCTGAAGTCAGGCAGGCACCCAGAATTCAGCCTCTCTGGAAATGATCTTCCCTTTCTGCCCCTCTCTTGTAGGAGGAAGCTGCAAAAACTTGCTTACGTTTAAAAGGGGGAGGAGGAGGCTAATTGCAGTAATCTTCAAAGGATTTGTTTTAATTTCTCCTGAAAGGACAGCAAGTCTTTCATTGTTTGAACATATGGCTTTTGGGGAGAGGGCTCCGAGATATTTCATTACTGGTCTTTTGGAATTTTGCTGATTATCGGGAACAAATACGGCCTTAACACCAGAGCTGTGATGAAGAGAGATGACTTCCTTGTAAAGCTCTCCGTTGTTTGCATCCTAGTAATTATTCGGCAAATGGATTCCACCTGTTGTACATCACCCAGCACATACAGATGGGACTGAAATATATCCTGGATTTATATTTTATTTGGACTAACAAAGCCAGGATTTGAATTCAAGGGGCAGTGAAGGAACTAAGAATGTTCTGCATCAAAGACTTGGAAAAAGAAATACAGGGCTTTGGCTGTGGCCCTTCTGCTCAGATTATCTCCAAATACTTTACATGCAGTGTCTCCTCCTAAGGAAAGCCGGAGCGATCAAATCCCTTACGCTGTGCTGTTGAACCCTGTGTCTCAGGCCTCCTCTTGACACATTTCTTTTACTTCCTGTTATTTATTTTCTACATTAAAATCACTGGCAATATTTTGACCATCTCCAGCTTTAACTCCAAATCATGATGAAGGCAGATTTGACCGTTAAAACAGTATTACACAATATCTGTCATCCAGATTGGACAGTAACTTATTAAACCCTGTTTTATTGAAAGTCTGCATGTCGGCATTTTGTTTTTATGCCTTGCATGTGTTTTTAGTGTTGAACTTGGCTTTTCCATGAATCTTATAAACATAAAATGCACAAAGACTGAAATTCTGCCCCTGCTGAAGTAATAGGATTTTTGTCACTAATGTCCATGGGGTAGGATTTCAACCCAGATTGCTAACAGATTTTTTTAAAAAATCCTCCACTTCTGCCTCTCTAATGTACACTTTTTGACTGGAGAGGGTCAGTGGGTAGGAAAAAATTCAGGCAGAAATGTCAGTTTTAAAAACACGTTCTAGACACCATCCCTGTGCACGTGCACGTGCACCCACATCTTCTGGAAGAGCTGCTGTCACACGAGATCCAGCACCACCAGTATTAGACCTGCAGTCTCTAAATCCCTGAGGATATGTCCAATAACAGAGAGATTCTAAACAGTGCAGACAAATAACCCTTAATGCAGATCCCTTAACTATACCAAAAGATACAGCATCTACCTTTTGTCATTCTACAGGATGTAGCATCTTAGGTTTTCATAGATCATAGAATGGTTTGGGTTGGAAGGGACCTTAAAGATCACCTAGTTCCAACCCCCCTGCCATGGGCAGGGACACCTCCCACCAGACCAGGCTGCTCAAAGCCCCATCCAGCCTGGCCTTGAACACTTCCAGGGATGGGGTCTTGGTCCAGGGTTTGGTCTTCAATATGTATACACGTGGCATGTATGTCTGCAAACACAACAGGATCATAATATCCATGCAGAAAGCTGCGGCATCATAGAGTAAATGAGTTCACTGTACATCCCCTCCCTTGTGACTGGTAACTTTGGGTCCTTTTCCGTTTCAATCCAGTTAAGACCCTTCCCAAGGGCTGCGCATTGTGTTCCATAAAGCAATGGGGGTGGGGAAAGAGGCCACCTTCTCCCTGCTCTGTGCAGAAAGGGCCAGCTTTGGGAATCTGGACTCTTCATTCCCTTGAAAGTTTAACAACTGACTCCAGAGAACACCAAGGGCTCAGTGCGCCCACCAGTCAAAACTTGCGAGTTTTAACATCAAACTTTGCAAGAGGAAAGTTCTTAGGTCATTTCTAAAGGTGTTTTGCTGTTTAATAAGCACACCTCCTCACTTTGCAGGAGGAGGATCATGAAAAAAAGTTACAATAAAACTTAAAACCCTCCAAAATATTCTTAAATGGCTTTCCTATAACCCATATGGCATATAAATGAGTATAGGATAGTGTTGTGTAACGAGTTTATTGGCATACAGTTGGTACGGCCAGATTACTTGTCCTTTTAGTGCGTAACCTTAGACTGCAGCCATCTTAAACGCATGCTGATAAATTGTATGCATACCAGTCCACTGTGCGTTATTTGCTCCTCATACACACACTTCTCTTAAAGTATGTAAGTAGATATTTGCATATAAAATTCTGATGGCGCACAAAGGATTCGATTTATGCATTCCTTTGTAAACCCACCAAAAGCATTACATTTTCCATCGTTGATAAAACCTCTAGGCTTTTAAACTCACAAAGGTATTTTTACAATTGTTAAGCTGCTGTTATGGCCTGTGAGGGTTCATGGTCTGGGAACAATGGAAACTGGAGTCTTATGTTTATCTTCAGGCCAGGACGGATAGAGGCAGCAATAGTATATGCTTTCCTAAACTGACCCGCTAATGACCTGAATCCTGCCCGGAGGGGTTAGTATCCCTTGGAGTAAGAGGATATTTAGCTCTGATGCCAGTTCAACCTACTACTCATTTAAAAGAAATTGCCTCGTCCAAGTTAAGGGGCTTAGACCCTGTTTTCCAAAATTAATCATTCATACAGCGTGTGTTTTTCAGACATATTTGCTTAGAAACATAGATTTACTTATGAAAAATACCTGTATTAAAACTTGAGTAGTCTTGTAGTGCAAAAATGAGTATGGCCAGTGCCAAATGTAGAAGAAAACTTCAGTACCCCGAAGATTTAAGAATGGGTTTGACTGCTTATTACTTTCAGTAGTCTAACCTCAGTACGTCTGTTTTGTGCATCAAGACAGCCATCTTCTTGTGTCCCTGCCGAACCCAGGCCTTCCAGTGATACCAAGTTCTTTACTGACTAGGTTCCTCCCTTAAAAGGATGGAGCAAGCAGTTTGGATTAAGCAGAGTGACTTCACCCACTCTTTGGATAAAACTGATCTGTCCTGAGGTTATAATAAATTCAGCTACACTAAATAGCCATTTTGCTTTATCATAAGCATGTGCATTTTACATGTTTCTGATCAAGATCAGAGATGGAAAATGGCACAGGATGGCTATTTCCATGATATCCTCTCGCACATCTGGAGATTAATGATGCAGCGTTCCAAAAGGGTTGTATAGTTTGGAAAACACCCAGAGGTTTGAGTGCTTACTCACAAACCCAAACGTGCAGCCCCGCCAAGCACTACCAAAATACCACTCTCTCTAATTTTCTTCATTATCACAGGGTAATGATATGACCAGAATTAGTATTTCCTGGAGACTATGCTCTTTTCTTTATCTCTGCATACATCTGCCACTCAGCGTTGTCCAAATTCAAAGCAGCACTTGCTATTACTCTATTACAGGTTTTCCTCGCATGCTAATCCCCTGGGAATCTGGCATCCCAGTTCACAGCAAACCTTACTCATGCACACACGCAAAACAAGAACCCAATTTACCGTTTTACAGCAACATCAACAAGAATTCAAGCCACGATAAAATTGCATGTTTAAGTTGCTCGGCACAATTCCTATCCAGATAAAATCACCATTTATGCCAGCCTGAAAAAGTCCGCAAAAGAGTTTGTTGAAATTTTGCTCCTAAGTCACTTCAATGCCTTGGAAAATGTTCTCCCTTTCCAATTCCCAAATGGAATAAAATAGGTTTGGTGTAAAGCTGATGTGTGTTAAACATTAACTTTTAGGCAAATTCTGCTCTGCACATCCAAATGTTAGCACCTTGGGCGACTCCACACCTCTAGAGGCAACATTTGCCTTCTGCAGCATGTAGCAAAAAAAATAAATTTTGTACTTACCACCATATTTATCACATATATGTATTTAAAAGTATTTAGTAGTCAAGTCTTTTTTGAAGATTTTACAGTAATTTCCTTGTCCCTCAAAAACTTTTCAAACGTACAGCCTTAAGTGCTTTTGAAACCAAATTCAATCACTCCTAGAAAGTGCATTTAAAAATTGATTTGCTACTACAAATGAAAAGCGTGCTACATGCCACCTGCTCTGTGCCAGTATGCACGACGAGTACTAATAAATCATAATATTCAAGGATATCAATGCTAGTTCTTTGACAACTTTAATCGCTTGCACACACACACCCTGTGCACGCAGCTAGGTGATCCCAGCAGGAGGGATGAAGGTCAGACCAGAATGCTCCAAGCTTTCCAACTAGACAGACCTAATGCACCTGCACCAGCTGAGGAAACACCTCCTCATCTCCCCACAGATGGACAACGTTTCTGCCCACTGCCCTGCTGACTCCTACCAGCCACCATGTCAGCTCCTGCCCATGTGGAAGTGGGTGCAGCCTGGGCTCTCCAGGGCTGCCCAGCACCCTGACCCGCAGCCATGGGTGCTCAGCAAGGATGGGGACACACCTGGGCACCCCGATGGCACCACAGGGGACAAAAACTCGCAACCTGTTACTCAAAGCCCCCATCAGCCAAGGCCCTATAGGCAGTGCTTCTGAAAATATGCCCGTGCATCTTGGTTTGAGGTTGGAGATCCCCAAGGCAGTCAGTCGGTTGGTGACCTTTACATCGGCAGCTCCAGCCTGGGGAGGTGGTGGGGCAGGACCCACACCGGCACGTATGTTCCCCTGGATCCAGGTGCACTGTTAATAAAACTGTCTTTCCCACAGAGCCTGCAGAATAATACATTTTATATTCTAATGAAGTAATTATTAAAATAGGTAATTATTGAAATAACCACATCAACTCCCAGTCATTAAAATCCTCCTAAACAGAACGGCATGATGGCTTAGGCTATTAGAAAGCTTGGCAGCCACCCAACGCCTACAATAGCTTCTAATTAATTGATCTCACCTCTAATCTGCTATTGTTAGCCTAGTGCTGATCATTTGTTTGGCCTACAGATCCTATTGCCCCTTTCATTTGATTGTATTTGTTACTGTACCCTCTCTATCTCTTTCAATTAAGCACAGGTTAAGTGGTTCAACCGCAAGAGAATAGGAGATAATGGCACCAATCAAAGTAATCTCTTTAATTTGCTAAATGGATTACAGGGAAACCCCAGCCAAAGTGAAGTCATAGCTGGTGGCCTTCACTTGAACTATACACAAAGAGTATCTAATTATTAACCCACCACATGCCAAACTTTACAGATACCCAATAAAACAACACGGCATTTGGGTAGTAGCGGGGTTGCTCTCATTGCCGAGTTTTCCACTGTAAAATTACTTTGACTGCAAAAATCTTTATATCTGTGTCTTTCCAAGTACGCCATACGCCGTACTTTCAAGTGCAACATATGTAGATATAACAATCAAAACACTGCACTGCATACCAGTCAAGAGAGTGGATTTATAATCTCTTTAAGGACACGCTCATGGTAGAGTTCATTTTTCATATTTGTACTATAAATGCAAATTCAGCTTTGCAGTCAGTATTGCTTTTGCTTTTGCTGACTGTAGAAGTTTTAATAGTAAACAAGCTTTGTCCTTAAACTGGCAAGTGGGTTTCTTCCCCCTCTCCTCTTTCTTCTGAAGTGTTTTTGAGCAAGCTGTCTGGCAAGAGAGCTTCACGACCAGTACTTTGGCTGAGTGTCTCCCTGGCTAATCAGTCAGGCAGTGAATTCAAGAATGTGAGCTGCATGAGACGGGGGGTCATTTCCTTGCAGTGACAGGGAGAGCGGGGCATTACAGAGGAAAAAAAAGGTAGGAGGGGACAACAGGATTTCACACAGAAGGGAACTCAGCTTGTTGGAGAAGCAGAACCTCTTAGGAACGATCGGATCTCTCTGCCTCCTCAGAATGAAATGTTTTTATTAGTGGCAAAACAGAGATTACCAAGTATAAATCTATTGTTCCTGGCAGAATTCAACTTGCATCAGATGACGGGCCAGTAACACGGAATATGGTATCATTTTGCACTTCCATTTTGCCTTTGGTTGGTTATTTCAAACAGAATCATTACGTTAGCCTCAAGCAGAACATTTAAGAAGTGAAATCTCGGTATTAACTTAAAGGAAAGTGAGGTATATGGAGAAAGAATAATCTATATTCCAGGCCGGATGACTTCAGAGACAACAAAAAGTCCATCAAAAATGGAACAGGACTCCTACTTTCCAGACCTGACACCCAGCCCACAAGAGAGCACTTACTTCTAACATTAGCTAAAGTTGTCTTGTACGGTCAAGAGCTACGGTTTTGATTTCTGACTTAGTTTTTTGCATCCTCACTTGTTTCGGCACCAAAGCTTTTGCACTGAGATTGCCAACTTTTCATAGTCACTTTTGCGATGCTGGTGGTTCCAGGTTGTTTCCATGCAACACAGGCACGAACAAAGAAGTTATATATACATCTCCACATTTCCAGTAATGCTGCTAGCACAGCCCGCCCCTGTTCCAGTGAGATGACAGCTTTATATTTCATAACATGTTTTTGTTTGCATGGTAACTGGCCAGTAACTTGGCATTCTTCTGCCGTTCTGCGTTTTGACACCAGTTCAGCACTAACGGCTTAAAAGCCGAGCACAAGCTTCCTGCGCTGTTGAATTAGCAACTACTTATACGCGCTATAACCTTCAGCAAAGCCTGTCTAACAGCCGCTTGTATAGCAGCTATGGTTCCACAGGAAAATCACAACTGAGACCAGGTTTGTCACCCACGGTCACATAGAGGTATATGCTATCTTCCTACCAAACTAGTTACACAAGGGAATCGCTTACTCTGAACGTGTCGTGTATTTTGTTAAAAAAAAAAAAAAAAAAAAACTTTATGGGTGCAGTTTGGGGAACAGGGTGAGGTGGTGTTCTCATTTTCTACTCCCCAGACCTTCACCTCACTATACACAGTCCTGCTTGCTATGTCCTGGCCTGATGCACCCGGGAGACTTCCGTGGGCTGACTCCACTCACCTGGCCAGTGAAACCAGGGGATGTTCTCCACGGGGTGAGGGAGCTGGACTGGCTCACAGGAGGGGCCCTGCAGCACCAGCAGCTGCAACCAGCACAGACTGGGAGCCAGGCTGGGGGAAGGGATCCCTCAGCCACCCTGTCATCTGCCAGGTATATTTGTCCTCCTCTTTTACATACCACATGCAAACAGGTCAAAAAGACCTGCGGCCCATTCCCATTTTTACTTCCAACAAGCCCCCTTACGGAGATGCACCTTCTGCCCACAGGGATCCATTGTGCCTGCATATGCACACCTGACTTAAAAATACATGACTGGCTGACACCTTCAAGCATGGAGGAAATAAAACGTCTGAATTTCCAAATGCCTTTGCCATTTGAGAGCACACATAAGGCTATATTCTGCTTTCCAGCTGTCGCAGCTCTAACAACCTTAATGGATTTAACAGCACAGATAGAAATGGCCTTCCAGACTTTACTCTGAAAAAAAATATTTTGGTGTTTTAAATTATTCTGTTTTTCAGGTAATTCATAAAGATTAAACTGGGCCAAAGGGAAGGTGGAAGCTTACCCAGTAGTATCGTCGGGTTGGACATTATTCAGAAAGCACAAGCTTTGGGGATCTGCGGTGCTGATTCAGCCCGTTCACAGAGCCAGGGGTCAACCCACAGCTCCGCTTCTCTGGAATGCAGAAATATTTATTCACATCTGGAAACGGCTCATCTGCACTGGAAACTTTTCTAATATTTTCTCTTCTATTATGATACAAAAGCTACCAAGCAATCCCTTTTTTCATTGTTGTTCTATTTATGCAGCGGTCTTCCCCTCCATTTATATACCTACTTTAAATGAGTAAGCCGTGCTTGTTACGAAGTAAATCAAAACGCTTTGAAAAATGCCAGGGTCGTCACCAATAATACAAATTGGCCCATAACTATTGAGGCCCTAGTAATCCCCCCTCAACAAGTGAGCCAAATAAGAAACCAGGCAAAGCCCTCTCATTTTAATTCCACTGAACTATTGCTATTAGCATGGAGGCACCCCAGCACACATGAGTCCCTGGCTCGAGTGACGGTTTTCAACACCACCTTAATTAAACCTGCTCCAAGCAAATTTAATCAGTGCGGTGAACAAAATGGCTTCTGAAAGCAGTGAGCAGTTTACATTAGTGTTTCCAGCACAACTGTCAACAGTGCTGCGAAAACATTTTGCTAAGCATCCATTGGAATTTCTGGTTAAAAAAATAATCTCCTATTGCAACCATTCGAGCAAACCACTTTAGAAAGATCCTGAGGAGAGTGAACACAGGGAAGACACCCGCACCCTGCACCCTAACCCTTCCAGTCCTGAGGGGGACTTCTTTGAGCATCTGAAATCCTCCCCTATGTTTAATGTCAGTGGTAATTTTCCAGCACTTAAATTTGGATCACAGACAAACCTATTCCTCTTTTTCCGGTTCTTTCCTAGGTGTCTGCTTGCGGTCAGGGTGGAAGACAGATTGCGGGGGCCAGACAGACCCTTGGTTTGAGCCGGCACAGCCTTTCTTACGCTCATACTGCAATATGTTTCCCACACTACCCTGTCACAGGCAGTGCAGAAAGTATTTGCTCTTTCTTCTGGCTGTATGAAGTCTATTATTTAGGTAATTACGCTAGGAACTGTACCAAGTAAATGTTTTCTTCCCCTCTCTGTTGATGCGAGACAAGGTTCAAGACTGATGATAATTCTATGGCCTTTCCATATACGTAATGTAAATCTCACTGATGGATGTTTTGCATGATCTCTGATTCAAAACAAAATGACAAAAAGACAAAAACAAAAAAACAACTCCCTTTAAAACCTTTCTTACCTAAACCCCAACTACTGCGGAAGGAAACAAGAAGCAATTCTTTCGTCGAGCAAACTTCCACGCTACCAGCCATATGGTGTGCTGGGCAAAAGGCACAGGATTCCCCCTAAGTAACCCATCTGCTGGTGGCGGAAACAAGGACAGGAGGATGAAGAAGAGGAGATGTAGGGCAGTGGTACAAACTCTGATGTCCTACTCCCAGAGACCATAAGGAGAACGGGGACGCCAACCTCTTACAGGGTTGGAGTCAAAGCACGCTCTTCATGCATCACATCGTTGGAGCTGATACGCATTTCCATCGTATTGCTCTAGGACCTTGCTGCCACGTACCCTATTAAAATGAATGTTCTTAGGGACTACAGCCCTGTTGCCGTTTCTCAGTAGGGACATGTCTTCTGCAGTCGCTACAGAGACAGATCTTTTTGAATGCACAGTATTAGAGAGAACATCAAAAGACACAGCTACATCCAGATTCAAGTTTCATCTTGTACAGCGTAGTTCACCTACAAAGATGAACATACATGAAGATCATTGTAGGAAAGGCTCTCTACAAGGACTACTTTCAGCAGCCAGGCATAAAACAACAGGAAATTTGAAAAAAGTCATTAAAAAAAATCATTTAAAAATAAATTGTCTTTTAATTTCAGTGGTCAAGTCAAATATCCCATCTCTGTTTCAGTAAGCACGGACTTCTTAGGATCTATACAAATTCCTATGCTTTTTAGCCAACGTATATTTAAAAGTTTAATACAACTTTGGTAGGAGTTACACACAAATGAAAATACCTTATGCGTAGAGCTCTCTGCCAGAAAACATCTGCTAAAAATCCTCGATTTAAACTTAGGCCTATGACAAGCCAGGTTACTATTACAATCACAAAGTAATGGGGAATGCAGGAGAAAATGGCAAGCTTTGGTGCCTTTCCTACTAACCCTCCACTAAATCAGTGAAAAATACCTTGAAGGGTGTAGCCTTCCCTCCTAACATTCAATTTTAATCTGCAGAGGAAAGTCATATTCCTAGCTCAGAAAAGACAAGCTCTTTTTCTGTCTCCAAGTGAAAGTATTCTCTAAATATGACCCTAATTACCAAGTATTTCTGTTTCAACCAAAACTTGAGTTTTTTAGCATATCAACCCTTTGCAATTTGCAGTCATCTTAATGCCACTATGCTGTCTGAAGGGCGGGTTTGCGCATATAGATATATGCGCTGGACAACACAGTAGCAAATAAAATGTTGTTAAAACCTGGTCAGAGTTTTTAGACTCAGGATTTACAGAAAAGCATTCCTGCCACACAGTCCCATACGGCTCTCTGGGCTGCCTAGTGTGGCTTGAAGTGAAGCAGCTCCTAGCGCTAGAGAAGGAAATACTATCACTCAAAGACACCGAAATAGCCACGGAAACAGACACCATGCAACAACACAACCCTCCTGTTAACTGTACTGTAGAAAAGCACCCCTCTTTGAAACTCTTACACAAAAATCAGAATTGCTCAATAAAATACTTTGTACTACTAATGAGAGAGAAAACCAAACAAACACTAAATCTTTCACAGCTTTCAGGAGAGCATGTAATGTAACTTAAAAAAAGCCAAACAATTTCAATCCTCGGGCTTTAAACACACTATTCACATGATTTCCTATGTAAAATTTAAATCCATCAGTATTTAAATATTTCCCTAAACTAATAAGTTCCCTAAATTAATACTATTCTAGAAAAGTTTGTTCAAACAACAGAAAAACCGAAAGCAAGTGGTGTCAATTAGATAGCAGCTGAAGGTACGGATGAGTATTAAAATCTAAAAAGTATCTAGAAGTTAAGACTATAGAAAAATATTCATGTAAAATACTCTGTGAGTACAATCTTTGAGGAAAAATAACGTGTTAAGCCAAGTACATATGGAAGCATCTAAAATTACAAGCTCTTATTCCAGCTCCTGGTTATTCAGTAGCTAATCTGCACTGGAAGAAGGTAACTAAATACAAATGAATTGTTAAGAAAAACACCCAGTATTTGCTTGAATATTTAACAGCTGGAACAGCTGGACTGGATTACTGAACAATGAAATTCAGTGTGCAGTCAGGTAGTGAGGAGAGAAAGCTCCCTGAACAAAGCCATAACAGAAGAAAATAAAATAATAAGTATTTATAACAATAATTTCTTTCTTCTTCTTAAGGAGCTATTAAATCTCACACTGAATGTCCCATTTCACAAACACAAATGAATCAAATCCACATTCCTAGAAGCCAGTTTCTTTAAGCCTGCTTTTTAAAGGTGAATGGTTTCTTAATTTCATTTTATAGTGACAAGATAAAATGGGATTTCTTTAATTATTTTTTTTTAATTGTAATTGAATTTGTTGGATTCCCAGTACTGGAAGGACACTAAAGTTTCTGTATGCCTCTTATTTATTTAAAAGTATAGGAAATCTCAGGAACTTTTTCAATCACCCCTTATCTATACTGGCTGCCGTCGCTCTGAGAGAGGGGTTTATCTTGGATATTCACCCAGCACACTTTTTATTGAAATGGTGCGAACCTGCTCTGAGGCTCTCTGTAATATATGAAAGTGCAGTAAAAGCACAGAGGCCCGGACCAACTCCTGGGGGACGCGGGACTGCAATATGCAAAGGTGTCTCTGGATGAGGAGTTGTTGGCTCAGCGGTGGGGAGCAGTGGGAACAAGGCAAACCATTTTTTCATCTTTCTGGTCTCCACAAGCTCATGGATCATCTCCCCACCAGATAACAGCAAGTGAGATCCAATCCACCTAATTTAGAGGGACTCTCTTGCATGGGAATATTACACGCAAGTAGTATCCTTTAACTCTTGCTTAAGCGTTAGCTACCTAATGGCGATTCCATTTGCAAACTTTCAAAAGCACCTTTTTTCTTTCCAGCACAGGGAACTTGAGTGCTTATTTTACAAGGGCTGCATCACCGGTATCTAAAATATAGGTGAAGTTAGGTGGTACGCGCCCCATATGTTTTCTGCTCCGGGCTTGACTTGGATTCTCTTCTGACCTGAGGTGCCATTTTTCCCTCACCCTCCTGCTTCAGAGAGATGGCCTGGACGGTCCTTCCACCTCCAGCTTCTGCCTCCAGCTGCTCCGTTTCCCTGATCCACTGAAATGTTTGCTGTTCTGGTATTGGTATTCGAGTGGCTCTTCTGGTATTGGTATCATTGCAATGGCCAAGCACTCCCACACCAAGGCCATGAGTACAGGGTAAATATCCCAACAGACGGATCGCCAATCAATCAATGAGACCAGCCAAGTACAATCCCAACAAACATTTCTTAGAAAGACCCAACGCTTCACCAGGATGACTGAAACCTTGGAAAACACAGCAATATGGAAGACACTGTTGAGTTCAGGTGGCCGATGCTGTGCCAGAAGACCCATCAGAGCTGCTGCAGCTCCTCAGGTGGAATTCCTTTATGTTCAGGCACTGACTTGCCTTGCCAAATATTTCTGATGTGATTTACATACCTCAGAAAAGATCCCAAACTTTGCAAGTTAAGCCAAACCGCAAGCCCAGCCAAAGCCTCCACCTGCGCAAAATGTTTATTTTTAGCAGCTGCAGGCCTAGGGGAGCCCAGCAACAAATCTGACCTGCAGCTGCTCATCATGCCAACGCTGCGTCAACAAATGGCAGGCTGGCAGCGAAAACATTAAACATAGCGCTATCTGATTTATTCAATGCACTTATAATCAGAAAGGAAACAAACACTGGCACACGTGGGACACCCAGATTTGGAGAAGACTCCCGTTCATCCATTTGAGAAAGACCTGGCTCGCACAGCCTTAGCTGCAGCGGCAATTTTCTTGTTGGCCAACTCCATCCGTGCCCATTCTTGGATCAAGTTGTTTGTTTACTATTTTGCCAAGGAAGCTGGTGCTTAACAACAGTATCTCATTACAGATTTTTCGCTGGAGGTCACAGGAGGCAAGGGAGAATGAAGGAAAACACTGCAAAAGCACGGATGGAACTCACACCCACAGACCTCTCTTTACTCCAGCCTCGGGTGCAGTGAAACACCGTGGGTGCATCGGTGAGGAGCCACGTCCGAGCAGCACGTGCAGCTCAACAGCAGAGGGAGGTCCAAGCTTGTGTGGCTTTCTGCTCCCACCAACGATGCCGAAGGAGGAGGTGAGGAGCAAGCGTGCTGGGAAGGTGCGGCGCACCCAGCATCCCTCCCTGCCCTTCTGGGCCATGCAACGGCCCGGGGAGCAGCAGAGACATGCGAGGAAGGGAAAGACGGGGAACGGGAGAGTCCCTGTGCTCAGGTCAGGACAAAGGGGCAAAAGACGACAAGACCCCGTGGCTCTGATCCATCCCATTTCTGTACAGCTGAGACACCCTGAGCCAGCACTAGTCTCATCTCTTCTCAGGCCAGAGGTCGGGAGACGCAAATTTGCATGGAAACAAGACCTTTGGTCAAGCCCATCTTCCACGCAGGACCCTGTGCTACCCCTAACCCCAACACAGCAGTACTGATCTAGCCCAAACCCCAGTAAGGACTGGAAAGCCTCCCATCGATCCCGCTGGCTGAGTCAGCCCTCGCAGCGCTCCCACCAGCTCAGCTCTTGGAGCGGCTCGGGAACCGTCACCCCCCCTTTCCCGGAGCAAGAGTGTGATGGAGAGGTGAAATATTTGATTTCAGGTAATGTAGAGGTTGTCAGCCGCTTGCTGGCTTGCTTTTTTTTTTTTTCCAATATCCTTGCCAGATTATTCACAGCTAAATTTAAACAGCGAAGAGTGTCACCGGTGAAACAAATACGAGGCCAGGCTGCATGCCACCTTGTTACCTTTGCTGTGTTGGCTAAGTGAGATTTTTTTTTTTTTAATTTTGCCATGCTGACTGAGGATATACTTGCAACCCCTGAAGCATGCGGCCGGCGGGGAGGCTCCACTCATGGCACTCCTGTTGGACACGCGCTTGCCTGGATGCCAAGGGGACTTGTGGTCCGAGGGTTAAATGCCAGCTTTTCTCCTGGCTGAGAAAAACCTCACTGCACAGAAAGCAGGGATGACATGCAACCTCTGCATAACCTGGCCCCTCTGGGCACATACCTTGAACAGACAGCTTAAAAAAAGGAATAATTTTAAAGCTCTTTATCTGATAGACAAGCTATTATATACTAAAAGAAGGGAAACATCAGAGACAAAATCCTGAACAGTGCTGACTACCCACAAATTCCATTTTAAAAAAAAAAAAAAGCCTAAGAAAACAATGAAACTCTTCATCCTTAATCCTGGATTTATATATGTGTTGTAATTAAAAAAAAATTGAATTTCAAAGCCATTTGGAATAAAAGGGCAGCTCAAGAAGCAGAGTGATACGGAGATCTATTGATACAGAGATCTATATACAAAGCCAGAGATACATAGAAACATCAGTAGTATTAATACCTAGTCTGCTTAATGCCAGCAAAACATAACCACCAACAGGTGAATAGCATGTTACACAACACTAACCAAGTTTTTGTATATTTGGTAAAGAAATGGTACTTCGGTGGAAACATAAAATAGCAACAGCCTGGCAGGGGGGAAAAACGCATTCATCCTCCAAAAGGAAATTGGGAAGAGTCTTTCCTGGAAAACACAAGAGCTCTTTCAAATCCCCCATTATGTTTTGTTTTCCAAATACCTGGTGAAGGTATTTCCGGCCACCAGAATGCAGGTCTGATTTTGGCCACCACTGTTAGCAGCCTATGAAATAATTGATGTGTTTTATTACCCTTTCTTTGCAGGATTAGAGAAGGGAGAGGTAGCAAGAAGAAAGGCTCCTGCTGAAGACAGGGGAAGAGATTTTCAAGAGAAGACCAGGCAGGCAGCACAGCAGGTCACCCAGAAGTGGCCATGCAAATCTCCCCCCTCTTCAGGGACAAACTGGAAAAAGCTGGGACCAACCTGGGCTCATCTCGGAGCTGGCCCTGCAGTCAACAGGGTGCCCTACCAGAGCCCTTCTGGGGTCCCCTCCCACCCAAAATAGGGGTGATGCCAAGTCCCGTGTGGGGTTGGTGGCCCTGGAGCAGAGCTCAGGACACCTGGGTTTAGTTTCCAGCTCTGCCACAAATTCCACACGTTACCCTGGGCAGGGAAACCTAATCCCCACGCTTCCCTTCTCCATTACCTCCGCTCTTCCTGTTTGTCCGTCTCCTCCAATTAAATGTTGAACTCTAAAAGCAGGGGCTGTGTGTTCATATGGTATTTCAAGCAGTGTGGCTTGATAGGATTTGGCACATTCATGTGCAGTGAAATAAATCAATCAATAGTCAGAAGAGTTACGTTACAGCATAGCGTGGGCAGAGACGTCTACTATAGGGTCTACCTTTAGTTTCTTGGTTTGCTTCCAAGAACCTTAAGGATAATTTTGCTTAAGTACATAATGAAAGATTAGGGCTAAATCTGTAATAAACATGAAAATGAAGTTATGCCACACAATGAATAGTTGTTATTGTCCCACTCCTAGTAAAAGTTTATTATGCAGAAAAGCCTTCTGGAGGCACGGGTAGCTATTAAAATGCCTGTGCACCTAGTTCTGGTTTCACTGCTGCACAAAGCAGTGGGCTCAGCAATCCCTCTGCAAGACGGCAAAAATAAATGTCAGCTGTTTACTGAAAAAAAGAAAAGAAATGGGAAACGTAGGAATTAATTTACGCAGCGAAACAACTGCTCCCATTTGTTTCGGTGGAGCTACTGTACGGTGAGAATGAACTGTGCTTGTTGAATTTTTCGGCCGTCAGTGGCTCATCGACAACATGCTGCACCGTGCCCGACTGCCTGCTGCCCAACCCTACCCCTTGGGTCCTTCTCAATAACCGAGGGCATCGTTTCAATGTAAACCCTCCGCCACCCCATTGGTGGGGGACACCGGTGTGGCGAGAAACCTGCTGGAAATGACAGTGAAAAACGTTCCAGCACCGAACAGCAAAGCCATAGACTCTCTTAAACTAGCCGTTACAGCGTCTGTATTTTAATTTTAATGGCAAATCTTATGGAACAGACATGTTGGAAGAGCAATAAATAATAAGTTATTGTACCCGATCTTTCATTTCTGAATAGTTAAGGAGATTAATGTACTCGTCTGCATTACTACTCTGAGCTATGCTGAAACAAAACCCCAGGCAGAGTACATTCTCCACTACCGTTGACGTACCAAACCATGGGCATGCCTTACCACATGCCTCCACAAAACATGCCACAGCTTCTTGTTTGGATTGTCTTCATTAAATAAAAGGTAGATCAATAAATAAATTTAATTAGCACATTAGAATAGTCATTATTGGGTCTTACACATAACGGGGGAAATCAAACAACTTCAAAAGAGATTTGTTCAATTAACACAAGTCTTTATAATGGCACTAGAATAAGACCGTAACACAGATCTAAATAGCCTAGACCGCAATTTCTCTCCAGATCATATTGGCATGCTGACAGCCATACTATCATTAGAGGGATCTGTCTGCACTGCCGTGATATCCCTAATCCCCTGTTTTGAATATTTAATGACTACAGCGACTGGAAATCAGTGCACCATACTTCAGAGATAATTCCTGTAGTATTTTCAGAGATAATTCCAGGGACGGAGTAATTCCTGTAGTATTTTCAGAGATAATTCCAGGGATGGAGTGGCTGTATTGCTGCAAACTATTTTAGTTCCTGTTCCCACTCAAACTTCTCAGTGTCTTTCCTGTGGAAACGTCAGGAGATCTGGCTTTGTTGTAGACAGACCTGGCTCCGTCATGGAGTTACCCATAGCTGCAGACCCTGAAATGCATTTCATCACCACAGAGCAAACGTAACGCTGGGTTATGCACTTCCCCTTTGTCCTTTGTGCCCACAGCCGAACCAGCAGCCCTGCCTGGCCGCATAGTACATGTATGTACCGCATGGAGAACAACTCTCAAATTAAGGAAATTCAGCACAGAAGAGATTAACCTCTTCAGTATACTTTTTTTTTTTTAAATAAAAATAAAATAATCTCTAATAGAATATTTTACAAGAGAAAAATCAACAAAGGTGCTCCTCAGAGCCGTCACCTCCACTGGGTGTCAAACCAAATCCTAGAAAAAAATTTCAAGGAAACCACGAGCCAGTTTTACTTCAGAGAAAAACACTGAGATTTTCCTTAAAAGACAAGCAAAATTACCTACACATGACCAAGATGCTGCAAGCCTTTCTCATTAGGACACTAGCTAAAAAACAGTCAATAAAAAATTCCCACATCTTTGATTTGTCTTGTCTTTTTTGAGAAATAAAACCTTTCTGGCAAAAAGGAGGGAAAAAACCCAACAAAAGCATTTTCACAGGCTCGCAACAATTTTAAAGTTGTTGAAAAAAAAAAAAGCTTTATTGGAGTTTTCAACACCTATGACCTCATCCATAAGCAAAGGCTGAAGTCTGCAGACAGCAATTCTGCGCAACACACTCGTTCTTTTAATATAGGAATCAAATGCCTAATGCCAGTGCTCAGTAGGGGTTGTGTTCAGGAAAAACCAGGCAGCTCTACTAGCTGCTACTTTTCAACATACATAGATATCTATGAAAAAAATGGTGTAACTGTAAGAGAAAAACAACAGGCATCTTTCATCTTAACCTACTGTTAATTAAGCCGCTCATATAATTTATTTCTTGGTAATTTTACAAAGAACCTAAGCAACAGTGAACTCAGTTCAGCGTGAAAAAAACCCACCCTTTTCTTTGAAGGTTTCTGCAAAATTCTACCGCATGTGCACAGAAAAAATAACCTTGTCAGTATAAAATGCCTTAAAGGAATCTCCCATGAAAACCACAGCGAGGATGTAGACTGTTGACTGAAAAGATCAGCGCAGTCTCTGAAGACAGTATCAAAGGCAGAGACTCTAAGCAACAGCAGATTTAGCAGATCTCTCACTTCCATCTCTTCACTCCAGGACGCCAGCCATCTCAAGAGACCAGCTCACATCAAACAGAGGGAATGATCAGCGATAGGCTCGAAATTAAGCTTACATGATCTCACAAAAGACTGGGGTGTTTTTGAGAGATAAATACGCAGCTGAATTTTGAACCGAACGCTGACAGCGTCCTGCTCGTCTCCATCAGCAGCTTCGACGGGAGCGACGGCAGAGCTCCATACACGCAGCGCTGAGGATGCTCACCGGCGCCGACTGACTCCTGCCTACACAAACACCCTGGCTTATTATTTCTCCCAGTAAATAAGCAAAATATTTGACGTCATTTATATAAAGAATGAGGAAGATACAAATTCAAGAGGTGTCACTGAGAAAGACCTGGATGGGTGGAAAGAAAATGCTATGGAGTTTGGGGCAACGAAGGAATAGATTCCAAGAGATCACGTGAATGATAAAAACAGGGAGCTGCAGTTTCTTCTGAACATGGACCACGCCGTAACAGCAACTCAGACCTCATGGGGGGTGTAGATTCTTGGTAACATTAAAGAATATCTCCTACTTCTACAAGGCAGGCTGGATGCCATCGTTTGGCAGATGTTAAACTTAAAATCTTTAAAGTTATAAACCAGTGGTTTTAAACACTTACTCAAAATATGGTTTTAATGCAAAACCTGCTCTCACACAGTGCAGAGGTGTTGTGCTCCAGCAATTGGAAATTTGCTGGTTTGTTGGTTTTTTTTCCTCCCCTGTAGTACTAGCAGCATTGTCCTAACTCTAGGTCACAACCAGCAATACATATTTTCTAAGATAAAAATGCTAGCTTTCCTCTTTCATGATTGCACGATGCACACTGATTAAACATTTGTTCTCTAAAACTGGAAATGTTATTTTGCATCAGGAGGTTTTGATTTGTTTTGGCTTTCGTTAGCAGTTTGCCTCGCTGAAAAATGATACAGGAAGAACCAAAACGTACCGTACTTATACTGTACATGAAGATAAGGTCTATCAAAAATCTCTTCACTTGTGATGGATAACCTTACACAGCAGGAACAAATACACAAATAGCAATACTCTGAAGCTGTCTCCTATTCACACGCTCAAATCCCTGCACCTTAGACATGTTTATGCTGTCTGGAACATAAAATGAAAACGGCAACAGATCCCATCTCAACCCCACTGGGAAATTCTGGGTCAGCTGCTGGAGAAGCCTCCTGTGTCATGGGGCAGTGCTTCCCCCCATGCAGGGAGTGCTACCTTATTGACTGGCGGGTGGAGCAAGAGAAGAAAGCAAAAAGGAAAAAAAAAAGAAAGAAAAACACGAAGAAAGAGGAAGACTATTCATACACAAGACTGTAAACCTCAGCGTTGCTGGCAGAGCCTCATGAAGCTCCCAACTTCTCTCCCAGTGAGAAACCCCGCACACGCAGGAATGCCTTCCAAACACAACCCGGATGGCAATTTTTTTTAAGTATAAGCCTCCCTATGCCTCAGTTCCACAGCTGTAGCATGGAGACAATTATAGCCCTCACCCCACTGAAGTCTTCTAGAAAATAAAATCATATGTATTTGAGGCTACCTGACAAGATACACTAGGACTGATTGTCACACAATGGTCTCAAGAAAATTAGTATTATCTCAGAGAAAGCTTTCAAGAACATGCAACAAATACTCTTCATCTACAACACAGTGAGTTACCTCCTAATTATTCACTGTGCTCAGAAATACTTTTTTTATCACTCCTTTGATTCCTGGCTTTTCAAATACGCGTCTTTTCTCAATTGTTTCCTCCAGGCAAAAACAGTCCCTGGGTAAAGTAAAAACATGACATCAAATAGAAATCAAAATTGCAGAGAACGCTGGTGTACAGAGTAGTTATTGTGCTAGCTGGAACAGCCTGATGCAAGAGCTGCACAAAAGCCCTGTGATAATATAAATATAAAATCCTAGCGCAGACAAAGATACACGCCGAGGCATGATATAAATGAATGCCTACTACTGAGTTACATCAAGGCTGAATTTTCCCCTGGAGTCCATGATTGATTAATTCCTGTAACTTTGGTACCTGAAAGACAGGAGATTTTTCTTGGTAGTAAAGAGCCTTATAAGATATACTTAAACGGATTATGTTGATACCTTTCATGATGTAACCCTAATGATAATTTAATTGAAAAAGTGCTTTAAGCCATAATAGCAAAGACGACAGGATTTCCTTTTTTCACTTTGACAATTATGGGCCAGTTCAGAACTGCTCTCAAAATAAGGAGGAGGATAAATTTCCAATCAACTTAAAAGAATGTGTCAAATTCTGCATTTGTTTTCCTCAAGCCAAATGCAGAAACGTACTGGCATCAAAGCCCACAGATTTTCTCATCTCTTTCCTCTTCCATCACGGAAATCGCTCTACTTCTATCCATGTGCAAGCGTGCTCATCATGGCATCTCACCTCACACATCCTAGTTTTGCTGTCTGCTCCTCGGAGCGAATAGCTCCCCAGCGATTAAGCAGCTGGCGGGCAAGGCTACGTGACTTTTACCTGTTGTTCTCTAGCTTTTCTCCAATCCTGTATCTTTCAGCACTTCACATACATTTTGTGAGATGCCACCGGGTTTATCAGATTGAGAGCATCATGCCACTAACGAACGCGGCATGGATCATTATCAGCATGTGTATTCTGTTACTACCACTTTACATACTGCTACTGGAGATAGAGTAAAATAATATATATTTTTTTTTTATGACCATTTTCCTTTCCATAGCTGTCCTGCTGACTTACATACTTCTCACAGCCAGCCTGCAAGGTGAGCATGAACCGGGACATGTGCTAAAACCGCCTCCGCAGGGACAGTGCTCTTGGGAGGGTGCGGAAGGACGTCATAGAAGTTTGTCCATAGTTCCATCCTGTTTCCCCGGCTTGAAGGGGGCGGAAGCTGAATTGAGCTGAAAAAACTGATTTTTCTGCCAATATTTTAAAGAGGGCAAGCAGGATGAGCTAGGTATTTATAGATTGGTTGACCTGGTATTGATTTCAGGCAAAATAATGTAAAAGCTGTTACAAAAGCAACCAGTAAAGAATTAAAGGATGGTAGCATAACTAACAGAAATCAACACAGTATTATGGAAAAGAAGTCTTATCGCATAAGCTTGTGTCATGGTTTTGGCCAAAGCAGCCAATGGCCGGCAACAGATGCTCCCCACCAGTCTCTCGTGCATGGGGAGGAGCGGGAGAGATAGAGATTTACGAGTTTAGAAGCAAACGAAACTACTTTAATGAAATATTAATAATAAGATAAAAAGGAAAATAATGAAATAGATACAATATATACAAAACCGTATTTAAGCTCCCAGGATGATGTCACCGGCAGGCACTGGGGAAGTCCCAGGCTGGACTCGGTGACGAGTGGGAACCGGGTTCCAGAGTTGAAGTCAGGACCACACCAATCGGGATCAAAGGCAGATGAACAGACAGGGTTCTCCCTGGATGTCAGCCATTGAAGGAAGAGAGTTGACCCTTTGATCCCTCAGCTTTTATACTGAGCATGGGGCAGATGGGATGGAATACCCTTGGTTGGTCAATTTTTGGTCACCTGTCCTGTCTGCTCCTCCCCACAGGTGGGACCCCTCTACGTCCCTCCAACAGGCAAATAATGAAATTAGCTGACCTTGGTTGTCATAGAAATAAGTATAAGCAAGAGCCTCGCTGCATACCATTCCTTGGCACAAACTGTCTTATCACTCTGAATGAACCGTTTTAGACGCAACATGCTGTTAATTTCAGAGAGTTAGAAGAGGCCTAGCTAAGAAATAAAATTACTGAACAGAAAGTTGGTTCTCTTTTACCTCAAACCAGGACAGCTTGGTATCATTTCAAGTACGGCTGGCAACACTATTGGGGAAATAATACACTTAGACTACTGTCAGGCATTTAAATTAGTTTTACATGACATTCCAATTAAAAATTATCAGTGGACATAATCAATGGAGAAGAAAACAGATTAAAAGCTGGCTGACGTATCCCAAAAAGTAATTGTAAATGGGAAACTATCAGCAATTACAGAGATTTCTAGGGCAATTTTATATGGATTTGGCCCCAATCCAACGTTGCTCAAATTCTGTCAGTAACTGGGGGATAAAGTGAGTAATACTAACAATATTACTGACAAGGGTTTCTCAAAGAACAGTACTAGCTAAGTGAACAGCAGACCAGATCAGTTCCAGAGAGAAAACCACAATAATTGATAAAGCAGGCTCAATCTCAAACAACCAGCCTCCCGGTATCATCTCATTTCAAGTTCACACATGTACAAATAAAAAAATATAAGTCACCCACAAAGGACACGGCATACACTTGAAAAACTGTGGCTTAAAGGAATTTACAGTCATCGTGGCTGACCAGATCAACATATACACTTACCACGCAACCCACTCACAGGGAAAACCATCTTTCACATATGGGAACTGGAGTAGAAGGTTGATACTTGTGACTGTAAATAATGTAAGTGAAGCATTTATTGCATAGCAAAGCTTTTGGCACCAACTTTTTCAAAAGCGGGTTGCCCAGTTGGAGATGACTCAGAAAAGAGCCTACACAATGATCTGTGCCCTGTCGTACTGTGAAAGAGTAAGGTCTCAGTTTGTTGAGGAAGAGAGATGGGAAACACCTCACATTATCCAGAGGAAGAATCACAGACATGCATAGCGATGAAAGCTCCAGGAGGTGAACTCAACAATGAAGGAAAAGAAAACACAAATAGATAAATTGTACCTCTCACCCCTTCTCTAATACTGTCTTTTTATCCAACCACTTTCCACCGGCCCAAACCAGAAGAACAGAAGGAACGAAGAGGAGGAGAAGGCACTGGGAGGTACAAAGCAATGTGTACTAAGATATGATGCAGCTAACCAGGTACGAGTGGTGATGCTGCAAACAGCAGGGCACTGACGGTGTCCCTCCTATAAACAGGAAAGCTTTCTTTCCCAGCTATTCAACAATCATTTCCTAAAGAAACAACACACTCTTCAGCCACAGAATTTAGTCCCTATCCATAGTAAAGACAAAAACTATGTATGTGCATGCACTGACTGGTGAGGAAGCTCAGAGAAGTTTGTACCCTCAACTTCCTAGTCCAGAAAATTTATTTGTACTACAAAGCAATTCTTTTTATGATGATCTTGTAATTTATTTTTCCCTCCAAGGCAGAGATGTCAGCACTGCTTAGGCAGGAAGGGTCCAGAGATTCAGGAGAGTTATCATCTAGCCATAGCCATACAGTCAGCTTTTGGTCACCCAATAAAGTGGGCTCTTCACACTTGATTCAACTATGAGGACCTTGATCACCTACTAACCTCAACCATGATGGTACTAACACATCTGCCTTTGCTTCACAATTATTCTGCGAAACAAAGTAAACAGCGATGATAATATAAAGTATTATTTAGTCCTTTAATAACTGGATAGCTCCAAAGGCTATCCAAAAGGATAGATATCATTTTTCAGCCTATCCTTTTCACCTAAACATTTAATAGGTACCATTGACTTGCTCAGGAAATTGTTCAATCTTTCCTTGCAGTTCCTTGCAGGTGCTCTGCACCTGTTTTTGTAATATGAGGAAGAAAAGGATGAGTTAAGCCCAAGAGAACCACAACTGGCATTACAAAGCCATAACATGAATGGTACAGCCCCAACTTCAGCTTTTCAAACAGTCCTGCATTCTTAAAGACATCCTAAAGAGTGAGCATTATATGAGTCTTCAGTTTATGGACACAATGTCTTCCTCTGGCATGAGTTTGGCAAATACTTGCATGCTCAGGCCTTTTCATTCATTGGCCTTTTAGACACCCCCTCCTGTATTTTCTCATTTTCATTGCTGCACATCCCCTTTACAGATAAGCAGCACTCTTGCACAGATACAGAAAAACAAGTTACTTTGTCTCTTAACGTATCTCTGATCTGCTTATCACCCATGCTTCTGACAGTGAAATCATGGAGGCACAGAAAATCAGCATGAAAAGTAGCATATTAGAGGATGAAAGAGAAGCATTTAGAAAAACAAAAGAAAAGGGGACAGAAAAAGCCAAGGTTAGATCTAGACATGATGTGAACAGAATGAGTATGCCCACAGGGCATCTGAGGATGCAAGCAGTAGGTGGTCTTTAGAGCTCTCATCTTTATTCCCAACAAACTAAAGGTGGCAGCTGGAGAATGCAGAAAGCCTACGGAAAATGACACCACTGTTAACTTTGCTGTTAGCGTGTCCCACCACCACAGTTTGGAATTCAGCTTGCAGATCTACTGGCCATTTGTCACTGAACAACATGTCCCACCTTCCTCCTCCCTGAGCTCATGGCTGAAAGATCCCACCCCTTCATGCCAGCCTTGGTGTTCATCTGACCTGGGCCATTGATAGGGCAATTTAAAAGTGAAATGTTTTCTGCCAGTTTAGATCCCTAATCTTTCTTATATCTGGTAGACTCCCTTTTCACTGGCTTGGTTCTCTGAAATGGCTCCCCGAGGATGAGAGGGCCACCAAAGGTAGAGATGGGGCTGGAGCAGCACCAGAGCCACCAGCCCAGCCCCAAGCAGAGCCACAACACGACACCTCACCCTTGCTTAGTACGAGACCCTGTTTTCTAACAGGATCACATTCATTACCTTACAGAGCATCTTCCGAATGAGGATACACTACATTTTTGAGTGATCAGTCAAACCCAAACAATCAATTACATCTTTTGTCAAAACTGTTTACTCTTTCACATCGTGCTGGAGTCATTAAGAACGAACACCAAGCAGGACTGGTTATTTATCCTCCTCCTCTTGCCCTGAAAGGGAATTAATCTTAAACTTTCCATTTAATGATCTCAATAAAGGCTCACTGTAAATGACAGCAGGCTGCACTGACAAATATTTAAAAACAGAAGGGCCTCTGAACGAGAGTTTAGCAACACACAACTGTTCCTCAACATGCGCGTCAAGTGATGCCAAACCTCTGTGGAAGCAAGGTTAAAAATGTGCTGCCCATCACTCTTGCGCTACAGAAAACGCACTGCAATTAGCAACCTCTAAAGGTTTGTTCAAGCCGAGAAAGAAAGATAAAAGTGAAAGGAGCAGATTCAAAAGCAATTGTTAAAACTGCTGGACGACCCACTTTACATTCTCTCTGCATCTATGAAGAAAACTCAATCCTTCTTGTCAAAGAAAGGCAATTAATGAACACATTGTAAGTAACCTGCCCTACCCCTCCATCACCCCTCTCCGGAAGCCGGCCAGCAGTGAGGTGGGCAACCACACCGCAGCTCCATACAGGTGTTAGACAAAGCCACATACCCTCCGTGCAGTCATGTATGACACCCTCAAGGTGAGAAATGACCCTTCATGCGGTCCAGGGTGGGACAAGGACATCCCTTGGCTTGGCCCAGCCATGGTCCTCAGCAAATCCCTCCCTCTCACCACCGTGTACCACACTGACCTTTCCATGCACACCAAAACAAGCAAATACGTTTTGCCAGAGCAGAATAAACCAGGATGTTTCGAACTCTGTTCAGGGTGATTTTTAGCAAAACGCAAGAAGGAGATGGGGCTCAGGCATTCGGAGAGGCCTCTATGCATGGTGACCCGCCCCGAAATATCTAGTAGACTTTAATCTGCGCTGCTTGTCTATGTGGGGCGTTTCTTTCCTTCCCATTCCCCTCCAGAGGAAAAAGAGAGTCTATTCTTAACATACTTCAAGAATTTTAAAATCCCATTTTAAAACCAATGCTATTTTAATCTTTATTTTCCCTTCATTTCCACTGCTTCCCTCCATGGATCTCCTTCCACTCGAGCAAAGCTGACAGCTCCCCACAGCAGCGAGCCATGTTGACGGCCATCATCTCATTCATATGCACACTCAGAGCACTATAAATCTGCTCAAATATCATCCCTCCCCCGGGGCAATGTTTTCTTCCCCAGAATATCTACGTTGCTAGCTGCAGAAATTTCTCCTCCTAATTAACTTACAGGTTCCAAATACCACCAGCTGGAACCGCAGTGCACAGCCTGGGCACTGAAAGCAGGGGAACCCAGCTGAAGGACAAGGGTCTTTGCTATTGTTTCTTTGCTTTGGTGCTTTTTTTTTTTCTGGTTTTCCCTTTCATTTAACAGCCAGCAAGTTGAAAACTACTGGACCCTTTATCAACACGTGAATGGACAGTGAATAATCCATGAATTGAATGAATTGAAACTATCCACACAACTCTTCACTGATATTTTTGTTGGCCGTGTCACATCACGTTATATTTCTGGTGTGTCGTGTTTGTGCCTGAGTCAGGGTGCAACCTGATGGATGAACAAAGCACGATGCAATGCAACAGGACGTACCGGTAAGGTCAAAAAACCCCATATGACTGTTGATTGACGGCCCACCACTAATTTGGATTTAGTTAATTCCTTCTAAAAGACAGGAACAAAGTTCAAAGAAGGTTAAAGTGCACATGCAGAGTTTAATAACCTGTTAACACAATAACCTGCCATATATGACTATGCAATAAGCTGAGGGAATTTGCCAGAAACACTTCACTTTGCAAACAATATTTACAGCAATGCGTGATTCATTACACATCTGTATACACAGAAAAGGGCAGTGTTTCTCTAATAAGAAGGCTCCAAGGCATGAGCCGAGCAGTCTTAAGGTTAAAAAAAAAACAACCCTAAGCAGCAGCCAAATCAGAAAATTAAGGATATCATCTTTTTAATTTTTGTTGATGAGAACTATTTACTATTGGAGGCAAGTTCAGGCTGGCTGGAAAAGAGAACCTGATTTCAAAGTAGCGCCAAATAACAGCAAGGAAATAAAGTGGCAATTTTAATCTTAGAACTTTATAAACTGTAAAGGTCAACTCATTAAATGATCTCTGCCTTTAAACTCCTGCTTTTTCAATGGATAGGTTTTGCGTTTATTGGAATTTTTTTATTTAAAGTAGACAACAAGGCTGATCTTAATTTTAACTTAAAACCAAAGGCTGTTACAAGTCAGCCACAGTGCTGTCATTGGGAAGAGAGTCACTAGGCTTCACTCTCTTCGGCCCAACGTACAGGTGAAGGGGTTGCTCCTTCAGCTGCTTCTGCATTAGCACAAAGGAGCCGTGTTTCGCTGGCAGCTTCGCCATTCTCCTGGAAAGCGAGCTGGGACCTCTGCGAGCCTAAACCAGGCTCAAGGAAGAACTTTAAAAGAGCAATTTGTATTCCTTACAGCAGTAAGGGAGACCCTAACGTTGAAGACGGTGTGATTTGTGATGATGATCTTAACCCAGCACCACTTCAAGAAATAAATTAGTTACTGTCTTTTAAGGCCATTCATACTTTGCCCAAATAAGGCTTCAAGAAAGTTACAACTGAAGTTCTTCTGGCTTGGGGTACTGCTTTTGCTGCCTAAATAAGCCCATAGAGCACTTAACCAATAAAAGAATAATGAGAGCAGCAAAGCACTCCTTGTGTTATACCAGTATGTGCATGCTTTGGATCGGGACAGTAAAAACATCACGAATGAATGAAACAAGCTATAGCAGTAAAAAAATAAAACTCCATTTTGCGGCAGTAAGAGAGAGCTCAGTAGGTGCTCCTGCAAATACAGTCTTGTTATCCTACTTCTTTATCTTACTGACACAGGTGCACAAGCAGAAGCGGTTGGTAAAGACCTTAAAGGAGCCTTAAAGGAAAAAAAGGGGTGACTGACAAGTCCCATGAGGTCCACAATCACGCTGCTCGGTCTGGTTACATAGTAATACAAGAGAACAAATAGTAAAGCAACGTGGGACCAAATTTCGCTCAACCTACTCAAGAACCGTCCCTTGGTTTTGCTGAGTTTCTTCTGTGACTGGGAAGAATTTTTTTTAAAAGCAACTTGTGTGCTGCATTTCAGCATCAGCAATGCAGATTCAAAAGCACACTGAAGTTCAGACTCCCTTTAGGTTTCCCTGTCTTGCACCTGTAAACTGGATGCATCCGAAAAATCACTCTAGAAAACATTGCTCACGTATAAAACCACGTTTCAAAAATGTCCATTTTATGCTAATATTCCCTCCAATCCTACTACGAACGTGTCCTATGGAGTAATACAATCCTATTATATTACGCGGACCACTAACAACTACATTTCTCTGTCTGACAGTCCCTGGAACTGGTGCAAGCCCACTGTGAGCACCTCACACTATCACCACTGCGATCCAAAAGCATAAGCAAAGTCATCCAATTGCCTTGCCCCCTGGAGTAAATCTTGTCCTCAAGACGACTCCCGTGGGAAGGATTGCTTTGCTATAGGATCTTGCAGACCAAAGAAAATCAATGGCTTGATAGAGGAAATGGAGGGGTTTAATTTTTGTGAGACAGTGCTTTTTAAACATATATATCTTAGCGTATGTGACTGGAACAGGAAGATGTACCAGGGCGACACTAGAAAAACCCTTAAAATTGCAAATTTTGGCACCAAGTTTTCATAAACCCTTTCCCCACCCCCAAGAATTATATAACGGGCACTCGGGCAGGAGATTTACAGCTTCCTATTCAAGCCCCCCGGCCATCAATCTAAAGAATCAATTCCTGCTCCTTCCAAACGGAAATGCAACCAAAGGCAGACCGAATACACCTCTTTGCAAATACAATCGCAAAGTCGGAGCGCGCAGAAGGTACCCCCACCATTAACATACTTATGAAATTGGGAAGCTGCATCAATCTTTAGCAACATACTTTGCCTTCGCCGATGCTGCTCCGAAACAACGCAAGGACTGCGAGATGATTTTCTTCACGAGTAGCACCATACTTGGAGTAATACATTACTGGTGGGACTCCCCTGATGATGTATTACACTAATGCATCATTAGGATGATGTTTCACACTGATGATATATTGCAGTGCAACATAATGAGAGCAATAGCTCACTGGGTGCATAATCCTGCCAGGAGCTGTGCGCCTGCAGCTCTCTGACTTCATTTGCAGTTCAGGGTGTCCAAGGCTTAGATGGATTAGACCCTCAGATACGCATCGGCTTAACGGATGGCAGAGTCAGAGAAATGCCAACATACAGGTGGGTGCAGTTAATTACGGGATACAACGTACAGTATGCTAATATCAAGGCGCACTTTGGCATGGCGTTTTTACACCTGTGCAAAACATCTTCAAACTAAGAAGTTGCTGTAGGCAGGGCTGCTGAAGCCGCTTATTCTTATGCTTGCCTGCAGCCGCCGTTGTAGCAGGCTCTGGTTGCTTATTGCATTGATAAAAATACTAAGCTTGTATTTTCCATGCCAGATGTCTGTTCGAAGGAGGGGGAAGGTCGGGGAAAGGGGGTGGTTGATTGTTTTTAATCAATAACTTCAGTGAAATCAGTTCTGTTCCGCTGTTTCTATGACCCAGACCAAGAAAAAAAATGGGTAGTTTTGCCAACAATGAAAGATTCTGGTGACCTTTTTTCTGACCTTTTTTTAACAAACAGAGCTATTTGATCTGTATGAAATTTTAAAAAGACCTTTGCACTATGATCAGTGTCACTGACAAGAAGGCAACATTTTAAGATTTGTGAACTCTTCACCGTGAAACCATATACAATGTTCAAAGGGAGGGCAAACTGATATATAAACAAGGACGGAAAAAGCCAGTTTGAATAATAAGAGAACTTCTCTTCCAGTCTCTCACAAAAACATTAACATTTACAATTGAACCACAACTTCATTACTTACTTAGTTTTCGCTTCAATACCTTTGGGGTTCTTGACTAAGTCTAAATGTGCGCGCACGCACAAAAACATAACCAGGATCCTGCATGCAATTTCCAACTTTGTAGGTTCATTCAGTTCTGAAAAATGTAACAGCATTTTAGACAACTACCTAACGTGCTCTGCACGTTCATCTTGCAGGTTCTCCTAAATAACAGTCGTCCACGGCGGACGGACCAGACGCCTCTCCGGGGAACATCAGCTTCTCTGGTCACACATTCAAAAAAAACCTTGCTTTCATACCTTTCTCCTGACAACTGTAATCAAGAAACCACAGGGTATCTAATGAATCAGAAAAGAGTATAAGCACTTCAAATAGCTAAATAATGATTTAATATTTATTTTTTTTCCTTCACGTGTAGCCTTTCAGACTGCCTGACCGATAGGGCTCTGCCTTGTAGATGCTGTCTCCAGCCCATATAGCAAACAGGTTGGGAATACAGAGGAAAGAGCTGTATTCTTCAATTCTAGTCTTTCAGCCAGTTTGAAGGTGCCTCTGCACCAGAAAAAAAAAAAAAAAAAAAAAAAAAAAAGACGACACAGTTTTAGGAGACCACTTCTGATCAGCCCCCCAGCACATCCTGGGATAAATTAATTTCTAAGATTACGCCAGTTGAGCACCACGCTGACCTACAGAGTATAGCCTGAATCCACTCATCAGGGTGGCGGGTGTTTTCCAAGCAGGGCGGTTCCCTCCCCATCGCCCAGGGAGAGAACAAGGACCACAGCAGATAGAAGGGGCCAGCACACACAAACCCAACCTTGTACCCTGCAGCAATGAAAACTACCCCTTAAACAGGCTGCAAGAA
>VYZM01021124.1:193055-212998 GCA_013398915.1 Dromas ardeola
AAAGGAAAAAGACCAGAATGGCTTCATGCATTTCCTCCACCAGGCGCCCATGCAAGGGCCAACCACGTCCTGGCCATAAATTCTCTGGCACGGGAGCATTATACCAAGGGAAAGGAATGCCTTTCCATCCGTGTATGTCCCCTCAGGCGCTCACTTGATAATGAAACCAGTTAAGGTCTTTGGGTTCACAATGTTATTATAGTCAGATAATATTTTGTTTGCAGCCGAGCCTGAAGAACTCCTAAGTAGCACATTACAGGCACCATACACCTGTTAAGTCATGGCGTTTCTTCTCTAAGTGGACAAATCTGTTTTAGCCATCTCTAGAGATTTTCCGCTCACAGTTAATTACGAAGCACTGACTGTACTCATTTCCTGATCTTAGAGGGAATCTATAACAAATCTATGCCACAGGTGAAGCCCGTTCCCCCCATCCCTCAGAAATAGTGGCAACCCTTCTAGCGGCCCTGGCTGCCCCAGAGGCCCTTCACCCCTTTCCCCCAGCCATCCCGGACCTCCTGCTCCAACACAAACACTGCACAGAAAATAAAAATCTCTTTTTAGGAAAGAAACCCGTGGGCTGACGGAGCCAAACACTTCAGAAAATGATTTATTACAAACATACCTCTTGAGAACAAAAACAGCGGCACAGGCGGCCAGTCCAAGGTCATTCTGCAGAGCCCTACGGTGAACATCAAGATGGAGAGACCCAATTCTGGCTGTTTTGCAGCCAGTGATGCCCATGTAGAGAGCCACGCAGCACGGCAGCAGAATTTGATTCACTCCCTGCACAGGCATACATGGCTACAGAGATGGTTACTCGCTTCCCAATGATTTGGGGAGCAATTTTGTTTAAAGTGATTAACAGGCTCACAAAGAAATTTGCCCCTTGTTGGATGTCAAACTCGTTGGAGCCACTTTTACCCTATGATACGCATCCCAGTACACAGTTTGGCTCCAAAGTATCCTTCTGCCTTGTACAGTACAAGATATTCTGAAATCAGGTCAGGCAAGATAAGCATTCTGGGGAAAAAGATAAAGGAAAAGTAGTCCATCCTAAGAAAAAGTCATACTTCGTTGTGACAGCAACCTTTCTGCATGCTCCTCCTAGCAAGGTGATGGCTGATCCTGGGCACAAATCCTTCGAAACAGATCTCCCTGACCTTAGAGACATATGTTAGGTCAGTGGTTCCCAACTTTCCGGACCGATAGACAATTGAAAACGATCAACATTTTTTCTCAAATCGTCACACACGCTTACCATCAACCTTGTGATTGGAAACTCGATAAAGGTGATGTGACTCAGCAGCGTGGCTCTCATGCCTTCTCCATTACTCTTGCAGGATGACCAGTGCTTGGCGGACACAGGCAAAGAGCCCCCCTCGGCAGGTGTCATCTCCGAGAAACTTAGAAATTGAATTTGTTCACTGGCTCCCACATTTTTACAAGTTGTTTTACACCAAATCCCAGGAGCCAGCTGCTCCTGCGTCATCATCCAGGCACGAGCCCCCTCCTAGACTGCGCTCTACCCTTTTCTTGGCTGCCAAGAACCAGCCTCACCTTCCTAAAAAACGCTTCTGCATCCCTCTCACCTCAAAGACAACATCTCATTGAAGATGCCACCCTTCCACTTCGAGGACAAATACAAAGCAACTTCTCCAGTAAGGAAAGAGGGAGCAGAAACATTTTCTGTAATTATATGTATGGGATAAAATCACATAAGCACACGAACACCACAGCAATCAATTACATAAAACCAGACACAACCAGACAACTTGCAGGGACAAGAAAGTAAAGAAAAAGATTTAAGGGAGAGCTCCTGGGTGATGGGCAGGCGGAGTGGGGCAGGCGGACTGTGACTTGAAGCTACAAGTAAGGAAAGGGACTTGGGGTGTTGAATTCCTTTTGTGATTGTACGTTACTGCATAGCTCTTTGCGAGTCTCAAACAACGGACCTGACCCCAAAGCTACATTTTTCTTCCAAAAAGAAGAAACCTGCTAGACCTCCAAAATGTGCTCAGTGCATCTGATGAGAAAGGAGAGGCATCAGCTCCAAAGAGCCCTTGCAGCTGTGAGACCTTGGGAGTGTAGCTTTAACAACTTTGTTTAGACCTTCTGAAACACTTTTTTTTTTTTTCTTCTCACCAAAACCAACAAAGTTTACCAAACAGGGGCACACATTTCTTATCACTTCATTGCTTTCCTGCTGGGACTGTAACTGTGGAGTCTTCTGGGCAGCCACAAAAGTTTCGTGGGACCAGAACTGACTAAAAAAACGGATGACCAAGCAACATCTAGGGAGAAAAAATGCACGTATCTCACTCTGGTTTTACATGCTAATGCTCCTGCTATGTATACTTCATTAGGTTTTTTAAATTCTGGGTTGTCCAGTGTATAATATGTTCCCAGCACTGTTAGAAACCCACCAGCACACATGCAGAGCTCTTCACAACGGTGACAAAGGTTTGGCAGAAACCCAGTTTAAACTGCCCACATTAGTGACTTTCCATATACTTGCACTAGGGATGGATTGTCTCTGTTAGGCTTTACCTTGGTTATGGAACGCTCCAGCTTCGTCTTGGACAACAGGGTAAAAATTCTTTGGTTATTGAAAAAAGCGAAATGGGAAGTATTTCCAGTATACTACTTTGGTACTTGTTGAGTTGAATAAAACTGAGCATTTTTTTGTGACTTGTGCTACACGTTTAATTCACCTTCCCAAATAATTTACAGCAATGAGTCACATTTTTTACTACAAGTAAATACAATTACCTATTCTTAAAAATCTAAGATATTGTAATACGTTTTCATCAAGTCTGTGCGAGTAACTACATATTAAAATGGCAAACATCCCTTCCAATAACATCCTGGCAGAGTTCGCTTCTTCTGCAAGTAATAAAAGCGGAGGAGAGCAAACTATGCTCCAAGACGCTTGGCTGCAGCACCATGGGACAGCTGATGTGTTCCAAATGTCTGTCAGGTCACTTTGCAAACCCAACCACCGCTAATCAATAGTGAAATCTTTCTCTCTCTGGCTTAACCGTATTTCTCTTTTTGTTAAGCAGAAGAAAACTGCCAATTAGTTGGACTCTGCCGGACCACGCAGCTAGGGGAAACATACTGTCAACCTGACCGGTTCAGTTAAGAGTTAAGACGCCACAGTTCAATTACGATACTTAATTGATCACCGACTGCACACGCAGGTTTTGTGAAATAAGCTGCAGCGTCTTACTGCTGGTCTTCACAAGAAGCAGGTCAGCCTTCACGGGCTGTCTTTTTTCTAAGATCCCAGTTGTTTTTTTAGAAGCCCCAAACTCAGCTTTGCATTTCTAGGATGTGAGCCTTTCTTCGCCTCAGTCGCTCAGCCCAGGAGTCACATTCTTCTTACTCTTCATATGTTTTCCTTTTCTTGATTCTGAGCTACTTGGAACCGAGATCGTATCTCCTTCTTTGTTTGGAAACTATAGCAGTTTGTGCATTGCAGTGGTATAATAAATAAAAAGTAATAAAAATGTTAGTCAAGTCCTTAGAAAAGTCCATGTTATTTTTACAATTACTCATGCTGTCGGTATTTAAGAAACAATGCCAGGAAGATCTAGGACTTGTAGGGGACTTATAACAATTTTTGTAGGAATACACCATTGAAACGATGATGTTACCGACAGCAAAGCGTTTTGCAAGGTGTACGGCTTCTCCTGCTGCTTTTTCGAGTGTTTCTAACAGATGTTCAATTTCAAGTGGTCTGCAGATACCAATAGGCTGATGGTTCTGCAGGAATCGGAGCAGCAGATGTGCCCCGCATTCTGTTTTGCTATTCCCTTTATGAATTGGTATGTCACCCCGTGGGTTTATAGCTAGTTAATTTTGTAATGACATCACTATTTCTATACTTTTAATGATTCTCGCAGGATTTAATTTCTCAAATAACAGAAGTCTTGATCCTGGAATTGCTATGCGAAAGCAATATATAATAAACAGATTTGTTTACATGATACAGTTCTATTTCCCACCAAATGTCTTCGCTGATAGCTTTTAGGTAATGCTGGTATGCAGGTGAATTCTTCCAAATCTTGCAGATTTACAACATGGCCTCGTTTCAGGGCTCTAGACTTAATGTCTGTGCATCTCTCTACAGGATCGTTACCCTCAAACGAGTATCGCTCGGTGGCTGGAAGGAATGAGGATAAAGGGGGAATAAGGAGAGAAATAATGGGGATTTCCATTGGCTCTGCTGTAGCCTCTAGGTACTGCCCCTGTCAGATGCTGAGCTCCACGGCAGTGTAACATTACCACTTATGTGGTACCCAAATAAAATCACAACGCACAGGAAATTGCGCTGCATTTTCCACTGATGGTGACCTGACTGCGACAGGGAAGCGCTCCGGCTTCTGCCTTTCAATCTTAAAAGGGAGTGGAATTTTTTCTCTATCAAATACAGTCACAGAGGTGGTTAGAGCCCAGAGGTTTTGCAAGCTGTTGCAGAGAACCTCTCGTAACAGCTGTGGGCTGCGCAGAGCGGGCAGCAGGACAACACCGTTCTTCCCTGGAGTATTCAGTACTGTTAAAGAAAGTCTTTTCGTTTATATATAAAAGCAGGGGAAAGTGGGAACCTGATGCTATTACAGCTATATTTAAAGTATTTTTGTCTTTTCCTTCATAAAAACTAATTTTCGGGTATTTAAAAATTGTCTGGAAAAAAGCATTATGGGTCATAAAAGGTGATAGTGAGGTATTTTACGTTATGAAGTCTTGAAACATACCTGCAAACTTGTAACTTTGAGGAGTGAGAAGTGAAAACTGCATAATCATACATTTTTCCCCCCCCATGATATCTCAGAAATTACATTCCCACAATACTGCAAGTATCAAAATACATCTTCAGTGAAAGCCAGCTCTTTAGAAGTATCTAAATCTTAAACTTACAGAATGAACACTATCCGCTCTTACACACCCTTACTGATCTAGCTGAAAGATCAAGGCTTTAATGTCAAAGAAGCAACTAGATAATTTTTGCACACATACAGAACGTGATGATCTCCAGTCGTGACCACAGGCAGAGTTCCCACAGCCCTTGTGGGAGCAGTGTACCTGTGCTGGGGTCTAAATCCATCCCAAGGAAGGTAAAAGGATGAGGAAAGTATTTTTGTGAGTTTTCCACGGCATTTCTCCTTTTTTTTTTTTTTTTAAATGATGTTCCATCTTTATTTCTTGCAGTTCAGATGTCTTTAAAAAAGTGAGTATGAGCCCTAGTGCAAGCCTTGGACTTAAACATATGAAACTCAGGAAAGCTAATGCTGAGGTCAAATCAAATTTGACTGGCCTTCAGCACTGAAAAACAGCAAAGACCAAGCTCCACCTGGAGGTCCACACCTATTGCTTGCATACTTCAGCTGACTTCCATCTAAATTTAAGCTATAAGCAAGCATGCTGTGTAGCAGCAGGCAGCACACCAAGCCCTTTAAAAATCTCTGACTACTCCAAATGCATTCCCTAGAGACACAGCACACCACAAGTCTTCCAGACCCACCTCTCACGCTCTGCCCTGGGCCCCCAGGAAGTGCTGAACCAAACTCTCCCATCACCTGAACTCCGCATTTGTCACCCAAAACCTCCCCGCCAGGACTTTTAGCCCCTCTCCCAAACGCCGTGAACTATGGGATGAAAATCAGACTCAAAATCTTTGCTCCTCCGGCGTAACTAAACTACTTAAACTGGTGAAGCTCATTTATGCAGGTGGCTGGACTGCCTTGGAGGCTTTTCTGAGAAACAGGGACCACCATAAACCAGCAGGTCTAAGCCAAGGGTGCATTGCCTTGGTCCAGCCTTCTCCAGCATGGAGGCATGGCCAGACAGCGACTTCCAGTGCATCTCCAGCACATCCCCTCCTCCAAAACGTGAACTCCCAGACAAAACACCCGCCCTGCTGCCCATGTTTCCCCCTATGGAGACTATGAAGGAATGAACACACACACGTGGCCAGTGTTGGGCCTGTTGCTCAGTGTGCAACTTCAGGGTGCTCAGATACATCAATCAGGAGCTCAGGAGCCTAACCCAGATGAGATCCACTATATTTAGGGTACGACTACTTTCTAAAAATGCATTATCTAAACAAAACAGTTTAGTATCTCAGGGATGCAGGTTCTGGTTTTCCGAATATTTCTGATATTTACTCTGACATTTCCTCTGAGCGCGCGTGGTGTTTTGAAAGGAAAGGAGTTTTCTGTTGCTTAAGGCTGGTCCTTCCTGTTTGTTAGTTTATCCCAAACCTAAGTTTGCACGTGAATAAAACTGTTGCTTTAAGTCTGATTTCAAACATGTGGTAAAGGAGAATCTAACAATTTTATGAGATACAGTTACTTTTGTAGAGGGTGAGTTTGCCCTGGGGAATTTTCTCTGACTAGATTTATCACAAGTTTTTTGAACCAGATAATTTTGTTTGATAGCACATCTGGCAGCATCATAAAATCTTGACGTCCCAAGCTATTACACAGGAATTACTTTTGTAAATCATTTATGAATATTACTGATGTAGGCCTATTCTGGGCAGTAAGAAAGGAAACGGAGTGCTGAAGGACAAAGGAAAGGAAAAAGGATTCCCTGCCCTTTCGGGGCTCATCAGACAGGGTGGGTATTTATCATTTTAAATGGGAAACATGCTGTCATTGATACAGCTGAAAAGTCCACATAACACAACTTGTTCCCCATATTCCCTAAATAGGTAAAAGGGGAAGAAATTCTAGCTGAGGAGAACCATAAATCGATCTCTCCTGATGAAAATTTGCCCTATCTGAAGCTTAAATAAGGCTTCCCAATTAAAAGCTGCATATTTAGTAAACACAAACTAACAACCCAAGATGAATAAAGGGGGAAAGTCTTAACAAGGCCAGCATGGAGGCCAAAAAACCCAGCACATTTTAGCTGAAAAGAAAAAAAGGTATTTACAAAAACCCCATGGTGACATGACTGAATGGAAACTCTCTACGTAATTAAAATAACATGATTAGGTTTTCTTAAAACTGTAGCTGCTAAACATATGCCTTCAGACGGAAACCTGGCAAAAAAAAAAAGCTTATGTTCAATTTTAATGCCATGAACTATCACAGGTTTAACAATTTTGGAAGATTGCACCTATCGATTTGTATTGGAAACACATGAGACGTTGAGAACACTTTGGGTACCGCCACCCTGCCAAACCCAAAGCCCAGCATTATATTCCTGTTGAAAGACACACTGCGCGTTTCATTTGCAACGGATGAACCGACACCAAACACACCATCACCAGGCAGAGGGGCAACAGAGGGGTCACCCAGTAGGACACAGCAGCAGGGGACTGGAACCAGCCCTTCGCTCTTCATTCCTGATGTCCCCAACACTGGGAGCTACTGGGTGTTATTTCTGTTGGGCCAGAGGAAAGCAAAAGGTCATTCTCAATACTCTGCAGAAACATACTTCCAACCTTAGCTAAGAAAGCATTCTGTTGGGGAATTTCCTTGCTTCGGGGCCCATAGAAAGGGAAGGAGGAATTCTCTGACAGCTCCTGTTAGACTTCCAAACGCCGGGCTCCGTCAGACTACAGCAGGTCTATGAGAGATGCGCAGAGCTGCTCTGGAGCACGTGCCGGAATTACGGCACCGCTCCCCTTGCCAGAGCAGACAATTTCTAAATTCGGCTCCCTCCCAGGAAACAAATTCCTGTCTATACACACCCAGAACTGATTTCTTGCAGATGAGCACACTGCCCGCTAAAATGTGAAGCAGGGCAGAGCTACAGCAAGAGCCACTGGCTGTGCTGAGTCGAGAGGCGCTCCTCACTTCTTCAGAAAGTGGCAGAACCGAGAGGAGAAGCTCTAACACACCTGGAAAAACAGGTTTAAATTTTTGATAGTTTCAGATTAACTAGAATCAGAAAATGACAATGTAACACAGTTTAATTAATCAAAGCATGGATGCTTTCAAGCTCCAGAAAGAGCCCAACCGGGAAAAAAACCCACAACATAAACAAAAGGAAGACATGGAAAGAAACGAAGGTTTCCAAGGTCATAAATGATATCTGCAGGGTATCACCTGGACATTGCTCCTCAGAGTTGCCAGCATGAGGCAACACTGGCCATAGCTAAGAAATCTGATATTCATATTCTATTTATCCCCCTCTTTCTGAACACAAACACATGTTCTGTCTTTTCAACAAAGATGTGCAACACATGCATCAAATAGGTGCAGAAGTCTTAAAAGTCATCTGTTAATTGCAGATACGTATAAAGGACTATGTAGCAAGCCTTCCTAGGGAGACAGAACAGGAAGAAAAGGGGAGGCAGACAAACTAAAATCAGAAGGCATGAAAGAGCTCAACAACATAATCAAGCAAGGTTGATTTATATATTTTTTCCTAATTCAATACAACTACTATAATATTATTTTAGACAATTCCAGAGTGCCAAAGAGTGCTGAGGGGTTGTTTGGTTTTTTTTAGTCCATTACAGACAGCGCTTGCCTCTAACTATGCCGAGGGAAGAAAATCCATCATGTATTAACCATACTCCAACCTCCAACAGAAATATTCCCCATTTTGTGAAGTAAAGTGAGATGTGGGAGTCCTTGACCTTCTAAGTAATTAAGGGAAACAGAGACATTCTTGTTTTTATTAGAGACACACTAAACTATTTGAAAATAATTTGAATAGCTGGAGAATTAGTGTATTTGCCTGTTCATGAGTAGTGCAGATAGTTTAGAGTTCTCTTGGGGGCAACACATCGTAATGAATATCTGCTATTCATATTTAATGCAATCTGCCAAAGAGTGCTTTTGGGAGGACTTTCTGTGTCAATATAATGATTAACAACAGAACTGGAAAAGTAAATGAATTCCTGCAACAGGTGGGGCTGGCAAAAATATATTGCAGTACTACACCAGTAACACTGGACTTAACTGTACTCTTTTAATGATACCAGTGGAAAATCCATTTCCCAGGGAAAAAAAAAAAAAAGCAAGCAATCTTTAAGTTGGAGTTGAGTTAAAGCAGTAAATAACCAGCAGTAATGGAAAGAAAAACAATATTCCAGCAGAAAACAATGCTTAAAACAACAATCTGCCTGGCCTGAATATGTTTGAAAAGCCTGAGATGCAATACTGGCTACTAAATATAATAATTAGTATTTACATAGCACTACCCAGATGCAAAATCTTAGTTCCTTGCCTACATCTTCCAGCTCCTCAGATGATCTTACTTTCCATACATTTTCTCATACCTAAAAGATTTACATAAAACAGAATATAAAGTCCTTTACTCTTTACAACGCACTTTTAAAACACCCCAGATAGAAAAGTATGGAAAAGCTTGGCTAAAATACAACGAATGACCTTAGAACAGATTTTTCTCCTTGACATCCCAACAGCCCTCTACATAACACATTCAGATTTATTTTTTTTTTTTAAACTATCTGGATGAAGCAATCTTACTAAGTTTATATAAATTCCAGGACATTCTTGTATCAGGCTCACCACTCTCCCCTGCTCCCTTACCAAGCTACTCCTACTCCTTCACCCTTGCAACAAATGAAGGCAGAGTACTGAGGATCCAAAGGATCACGTCAGCAGACTAAGGGCCAAAAGGTGGTGGGGGGCTAGAAGTAAAATATGGGGTCGCTCCCATTGAATGCCACAGGTTCCGTGCATCAACCCATTAAAGCAGGATGCCTGAAGCAGGATGCCCAACCCAAGCAGAAAAGGAACAATTGTCAACCAAAGTGTTTTATTATTTAGTGGCTCCCACAGTGGCTACTGTCCAGACTCTAATTTGATCTAGCATACACTCAGGGATTATGTTCATCATAGCATTAGCTCAGATTAAGTTTTCTCCTCCCCACGCTGTGGTCTCCAGCTCACACCAACTGGCTTTGTTACACAGTGGTCTTTACCCATGTTAAACTAATAAAATCTGACTATTCTGGTGAAGTAACATTACAGAAACCCGTCTTATGAAGATGCTCTACCAATGAGTAGCACGGCTTCATCTTCCCTGTGCTGAGATTTGCTGTGAAATGACAACACTCTGGCACGCCTTGCGGTTCCACCAGCCATAACATAAAGACAGTACTTTCCTCAACAGTTTTCAACTCAGGGGATATAAGATGATCTGTGTGGCTTTTACATACATTCCTTCTCAAATTTCAGGTGGTGCTTCAATTGATCAGGGTTTTTTGGTAGTTTCGTGGTTCCTTTTTTTTTTTAAGACTAATTTTATAATTAGCCTTTTTCAAGAAATTAAAAGTTGCAGTTACATCCACAACAGGTGCTTTACAAAGAAAGTGAACTCTTCTTAAGCTGGTATTCTCACATTGTGACAGCTGCCTTACTGGTCTCTGGCAACAGCGTTACCAGCGTTAGGTCTCAGGATGGCAAGATGGGCCCCTTCTTCCCAGGACTAACGAAGAGCAATGCCACCCAGATACCAGAACTGCCTGTGTGTGCCTGCGTGACCGCCACTCACCTCAATCTAAGATGCTTTTACTTTAATAAGAGGTCAGATAAATGTTTGCCCATACTTATTTATGCCTTCCCCAGATATTTCACCCACGTTTTGTGATTTTCCTATTGCAAACATGTCAAGCTCTGCAGAGCTTTTGTTAAGCATCCATTTCCCACAGCTGCTCCCAGTCCGGCAGAGAGCCGAACCCTCTTGGTCCGGGACAGGCTAGTGCACGACCCAAAATGCATGGGAATGCCTCCAGTTTGGCCTTCCCTTACCATTTCTAAATGAGCTAAGCAGTAATCTCCTGAAACAATCTTCGGTATTTTTTTTTTTAAATATAGAAGCAATTCCTCATTATTAATGCAACCGGGCAAGCCTGCATGCCATCTGAGCTCAGGAGCGAAGACATCTGCTCTGTGCTGCGTGGGTAATACAGTGGTAGGTAAATCAATCAGACTTATAAAAGTAACGATCTTCTTGACCACGGTCTTGTTCGGTGTTAATGCATAGTTCATGTATGTGTAAAAGTGGTATTTTTTCATCTTCTGACCTCTTTAGCACTGTGACCAGCCCTCTAATTATTAAGTATTTTGCACTATGTATCTCAGTATAAAAATAGAAGCCAAGTCACAGGTCATGGAGGCAACACCAGTATTAACATCAATGAAACTAAATCACCCCATCCTGGACGCTTATTGTAAGCCCCTTGTACTCACAAAATCAGTACATATAAAATACTGTTGTCTGTTTAACAGGACTGGAGATACCCACCCCAACTGTAGATTAAGATAACTTAATGCAACTTGATATAAGCTTATATGCCATCCTGGGAAGTCTAAAACCAAAAGAGAACAAAATAAAACAGGACAATAATATGAAGGTTTAAATGACTGTAACTTTCAACAACTGCTGTTGAACTGTGTTGTTTTAAAAAGATTAGAGAGATCTGTATAGCATTCCTGTTATGTAAAATCATTTCTATTGGATTTTGCTTGAATGGAAAGAATCTGGAAGGTAAATAGTACAATAGCTTCAAGCATATAGAGAAGAGTGGTTTGGCCAAACTTTGATTTCTTCAGGTCTTTGCAAGAGAGATTTCTATTCTTCTGCCACTCAGTATAAGTTCTAATTTTAACAGAGGACATCAATTATACCGACCTTGGCCCATGGGTGACTTCATTGTAAAAAACAAAAACAAAACACCAAATTACAAAAAAATCCACTATCAAAAACCAAGCCCTGAAACATAACCCAAAGCTCAGCCTGCTTACTTCCAAGAACTTGTCTCCATAACTCTAGCGATATTAACCTCAAGCTCCAGAATCCGAAGTCTACAGGTTTTGAAACAAGACAGACTGTCACCACCAAAGGTAAGAAAACAGTATTACAAACCAGAAGAGTCATCCTGCAGGGGACTGCGTCTGAGAAGAAATTCTCATTCAAGTCACCCTCCTCCCTATCTTGTCAATTTTAGCTGGTATTTTCAAACACTACTGCCTTGAGCTATGCACAACAGCTGCCAGGCTTTCATGCTCAGTCAACGCGAGCCAGTGCTGCAAAGCACATCAACAAAAATAATGCCCTGAAAATGCTGGACCAGGGCATAAAGACGCGAAGTCAAAGACTTAGTAGCAGCCACTGATTTGCATATCCACAGAAATTCATACTTAGCACCACTTTTTCCAAAGGCTGAACACTGACCCGTTTATTAATTATTAGTAATGCATCTGCAGCACAGTCTTAACTCCATGAGAACAACTCATGGAAACGGAAAATTCTTCAAATCTGACCATATACATTTGGTATTTACCAATGTACCCCTCAGAAAAAGTTCCCATTAACTAATAATACTCTACATCTTCAACAGGCGAACATTCTTGCAATACTGGGGGATAAATTCAGCACAGTATTCTGATAATTAATCAGGATAATTTCTGACAGGACTGCAAAGTCAAACAGTTACTTGTAGACCTTCTGGCTGAAAGAGTTCCATTTTTCACCTCCAATAAAGATAAACACCCTGCAATAAAACAGGGCAAATAAAAGCCTGACCCAATTATACCTCTTCCTATGTATGACTGGATGAAAACTGTCCACATAACTGGGGAAAAAAAAAAAATGCTTTACTTCAAGACTGCCCACTCTTCAAATATGCGTACGTGGGACATGAAGCCAGAATTAGTATTAGGCAGCACAAACCCCACAACTCTTCATAAGTTTTGTCTTCACTGTGGTTTCCTGTTCATGTCTGGAGTTCTAACTTTGCGTGCTTTCTGTTGAAAGAAGTATTACGGGCACTGCTACAGCAAGCCTTCTTTTCCTTTAGTAGAACTGTAGTAGTTCTGCAAATGTGCTGTTCAGTCAAGACCTTTTCTTATTGAACAATCACAGTTCAAGTATTTAGACAAGCACCTTCGCAACAAACTGACCTGCAAAGCTGTATACAGACTGTTGTTCCTCACATGGCTGCTAAATACATCAGTCACCCTCTGCAAAGACCTCCAGAGATGTACCTTGTCTGTGTGACGCTACTTAAAGAGTTTATACCTGGGACAGCTTTGTTTGGAGCGAGTTAAACATATATAAAACTAAGACCAAGCAGAAAACATGTGTCGTCATCAAGTGATAAAACCAAACTTGCCCACCTAATAGAGTCAGAAGTTCTGAAAATAAGAGAGTCTGCAGGTGGAACCCAACCATAGATTCAAGGGCTAATTCTGCAGCCACAGGCAGCTTACCCTATCTGTCCACTGGGCTGCTCTTCCCAAGCTGCCCAGGAAGAAAGCAGTTACTTATGCAAGAAGACGAAAGCAGTATTAATTATTTCACAACTTAAGAGAATTCCTTACTGAGGAATCATCGCTGCTCATGAATACACATCAGCCAATTTTATTTTGAACACAACATCAGATTCTGCAGCTACCACGACAACGCAAGATATGCCAAAATCCATACCAGGTTTTATCACCCCTGGTTTCCACAGCTTTGGTATGCCATGTAGTTGCATGTTTATGCAAGATTAAGTGAAAATGGTATTTCAAAATAAATATATGCTCTTTGCCCAAGTAAAATACATCACAGATGAACAACTGCAATTACTCTTAAAATAATTTCAGAAGGAACACAATCAGTCTTAGTTAGAGGAAAACTCATAAGTGAATGCCATTAACAGCAAGCACTTACTTGCAGGTGACGGGGTGCTGCATCCGCTAGTTGGTGGGTGACTCTGGAGTCCATGGAGGGAAGGTAGCGACAGTCCACCGATGACTGGAGGAAAAAGCAATGGATATGGGGCTGCTGGATAGTGAGTCATATGTCCATTCACTGCTGGTACTGGACATGTGCGGCTGCTGGTTGTCATGTTAACACCTCACAGTGTATAAATATTATGTTGCATCACTCCAGGCCAGCAAATAGATATCTCAACTTGTGAATGAAGAGGGCTGTCAAGCCTGCAGGTACAGCTTGAGCTGGACCGTGTGATGATGAAAAGGTAATTCGCTAGATCAGGTCCATCCTATCTTTCAACGCTGTTTCCTACTGTTCCTTTTTCCAGGACATCCTTGCTCTGCAGATCGTGGACAGAAAGTCTTCTCACTCTGGGTATCAGGGCGCAGCTCAGTTGCTTAGGCAAGTATCTTTCTGGTAGGACAGCTGCTCTCTACAGATGCATGCTGATACAGTCTGTGGGAAGAAAACAATATATTGATCATAGTATACATATTTTTAATATATATGCGCATAGAAAACTCTTTTATTCCTTTGCTACCTTTGTTAAGTGATTACTTATATATCAGTGTTCTACAAGATCAGCTTGATAGTTACCTGGGGGTAAAATCCTCACTCTACTGAAGCTAATAGCAGAACAACCATTAACTTGATTTCCCTGGCTAACACGTTACACCAAAAGCAATTCGTGGTCAGACACAACCTTGTTTTGGAAACTGCCAGTTTAAAAACTGATGCATCAATAATTACCTGAAATATTGATATCTGGGGAGAACAAAAAAAATTACGAACTTCCGTGTACATGAAAGCTTTCAGTTTCCCTGTAGAAGTTTCAGCACAGCTCAGGCAGAGCACTGCGGAACTGTGTCCGAGGGTGATTTTGTATTAGGCTAATTGGTTTATCAATGATCCAAAGGGCTGGCACATACCAAGGGGTCCTCATTTCCTCAAGTCTCTGTATCAAAAGCCTTTGGCTGAGAATGGGGCGCTTCTTGTGCTATTCTCAGCAGTGAAATTTGCTCCCACCATAGCTGTTCAGGTCTATGTGCAGCGAATGGCTGGTCTTCTCGGAAACGACCTGCTTGTGCAACACCAGTAAGTGCTACTGGTGTCATGACAGCTACTGTTCTGGGCCCCCCAGTTCAAGAAAGACAAGGAACTACTGGAGAAAGTCCAGCGGAGGTCTACAAAGATGATCCAGGGACTGGAGCACCTCTCTTATGAGGAAAGGCTGAGAGATGTGGGTCTGTTTAGCCTGGAGAAGAGAAGACTGAGAGGGGATCTTATCAATGCATACAAATATCTAAAGGACGGGTGTCAAGAGGATGGGGTCAAACTCTTCTCAGTGGTCCCCGGTGACAGGACAAGGGGCGACAGACACAAGCTAGAACACAGGAAACTCCATTTCAACATGAGGAGGAACTTCTTTACTTTGCGGGTGGCAGAGCACTGGAACAGGCTGCCCAGAGAGGTGGTGGAGTCTCCTTCTCTGGAGATAATCAAAACCTGCCTGAATGCGTTCCTGTCCAGCCTGCTCTAGGTGAATGAACCTGCTTTGGCAGGGGGGTTGGACTAGATGATCTCCGAAGATCCTTTCCAACCCCTACAGTTCTGTGATTCTGTGATACCGGGAAGGCTTCAACTGCTCCATATTGTGAACGCCCCTCCTGCAATGCTCTAGGCAAAAGCTGGCGAATGCCGCAGCCAGCTTCTGAGCATCACCCTGGCACAAGGACTTGCCCATCTCCTCCAACACATGCTGTTGGGGGAAGACAGGTAGGAACCACTGAGCAAACTCAGCCACCCAAAAGCAAGGCAGTCCAGGGCTACCTACATGGCTTTGTTTCCTCAGACAATGTGTTATGCCTTTGCATTTGCTACAGTCAGAGATCAGTAACAACATCCACCGCTTATATAGCATTTTTGTTTGTAATTCTTTAAAATTATAGCCTGAAACCAAAGGCAAGAAGTTTTTTTGGGTGGGAAAATAAAGGCAGCAGTGAAATGACTTGTCAAGGTCACAAAGCAATGCCAGAGGAGGGAAACTGCGACAACGCAACGATGACTATTCACTATCACTGCTCACTCTACTAGTTGTCAGTAAGAATTCAAATGAGCAAGGTAAAAAAAAAAAAAAAGGAAAAAACCCAACCCCGAATGCATATGTTTGGCTGTCAGAGAGCAGCGTCGTGTTTCTGCTCTGTGTGGAATACCAGCAAAGGTTACCAGCTGTGCATGTTTTCAGACAGCAATTTCTGCTGAGTGCAGCCTGCTTGGGGATAACAGAAACGTGGCTTGTAAGTATTTGATAACTGTGTAAATTATGCACAAAATACCTTTAATGCTAACGGAGACAGACATATGCAGAGATGAAACTGTGACAGGGGGTATAGCGAGCTAACGCACAGCTGTTGGCCACGTCAAGCTCGAGGACCACGTGCCCAGAGACTGGTGAAGCCAAGCAGATCTTCTGAGGAAGCTTCAACAGCCAAAATACATCGACTCATTAACAACAGATGAACCATTGCAGGTGATTGTTTTACCTAGCTAAAGCTTTACGAAGGTTAAGAGACAGGGAAAGCCAACTATCAAAGGAATACACAAAGAAGTAATGTTTTCTAAAGCAATTCCACAAGAGACAGCAAAACCACCACACTTCAAAATGTTTGCAAAGAAACAAAGAGGGGAGGGATGTTGATGAAAACCAAACCCCAAGAATCTATGCACTAAATTAATCATAGAGCAAGGCCACCTATTTTTAAATTACTGAGGGCTTTGGAAATAAAATTAATCTTGTAAAACTACGTAATACCTTCAACTATATTTCTATTAGCCAGAAAAATGCAGAGCGCAGCATAAATTATAAAAATGCCCAGAACCACAACACTGGATATATTTGTATATTTAAGTGACAAGTATTCAGAAAAGAAGGAGCTCCTCCGGGATGGAGGAGAAAAAAGGGCACTCAGGAAACTCTTTGGTCACTTCCTCACCACCGGAGGAACATGTTGTGTGACGGACCTGGTGATGACAAAATGCAGCAATATGCAGCTCCTTAGTATGCAACTCCATATGAAATACCTAACAGTGCCAAAACTAGATTATAAGCCTATAGTTTTGCATGCTTATAATTTGATGTGAGGTGTAACTATACACTGCAATTGCTACCAGAAAACGAGTTTCTCTTGCCTTACTCAAAAATCACCCTCCTTTTACCCTTCATGGCAGGAAATATCCTGCAGATCGGTGTGCCAGATATAAGCCTTCAGAATTTGTTCCTCTGCTTTTCTCTCCAATTTAAGGCAGAGAGGGAAGACAGTGCAAAAGGTACGATGCTCTAAACAGTGTATCATTCAACCCTAAATAGTGTCCCTCAGGAGCAGCAGGACATTATAAATATCTACGTGGCTGAACATTTATATGATGGCCGATGAGAAAACCATAGGCAGACACCTATATCCCAGCAACTCTGCCCATGTGAAGAAACAAATGTCACCCATGCTCTGCACTTACTTAGGAACTTCAAGTCACCATCTCTGCTAACAGAAATTATGGACCCATCACCTTCATCCCTGCACAGCAGAGAACACCACAAAGTAGAAACTGCGGCAGCATAGCAAACCCAAAAATCAGCTGTCTATGTTCATGCCAGTTCCATGGCACCAAAGACAACCCCTAAGGCAAGATTTCATCCATGTGTCACCAGACTGACATGTTCACACCCCTCAACTCACTGATGAAGATCCCAGCATTGCGCATCAGCTGCAGACATCTAGGCTGCACATGGTTTCAAAGTGGAAACATCTCTTTTCTTCAGCTAAACCTGCACAACATTGCAAAACACTGTAAGACAACGTACACGTGCCAGCTTTGAGAAGGAGATTTTCCTTTGCTGTCACTTGTTATAGTAGATGCCTCACAGCTGGAGGAGCATGTCTTCTCTGGACTGCAACACTTGCCTAGAAGCAAGCCCCATTCTTTCCATGTCATGTGGACCTTGAACACGCTCTCCTCTGGCCTACACCTGGATTCCCTTGAGGAGGGAGCTAACAAGCTTACCCTAAACCCTGATGGGAAGAGCCAGCTACCACAGAGGAGAGGCAACCCCAGAAGGTGCAAGCCAAACTGACCACAGAGTCTTCTTGGCAGTGGTCGAACACTCATTCACGTGAGGCAACAGCATGGATTTCAGCCCTGTACCTACGAAGCAAAATTTTCAGAAAGCAGCTATAGTCGAGGCACTTCAGAGGATCTACCCAGTATATAATGAAAATCCTCTTCCATTAGACTTGTCCTTAGGGACTGTTCATGAGTACCAGGCCCTTAGTGTGAACAGTATGGAAAAGGATCATACAGAAAAGTTGCTTTGAAGGCTCACCAAGAGATGATCGCATTGTGCACTGCATTGCACTGAACAGCGGCCAATGACTCTTCTTTGACAGAACATATGCCTCCTTTTTAGTTTTTACAGGCTTTTTATTGACTTGACTTCAGTGATAAAGCAGATGGCCACAGGGGAAGGAGGCTACAGTAGCTCCAGCGCAGAGCAGACAGCATATTTATCAGCTGCAGTTAATGCACCAGGTGTACCTGTCTCTTCTACATTTCTTCTTGGTGTTTGTGTAGCCGAGAAGAAGTTTTATACATGAAAATTTGTGGTTTTAGTTCCAAATTTTGCTGGATAAACAGTGACACAACTTTTCTTATTGTCTCTTAATTTCCCATGCATTTTGCAGAGGCTTTACTAGAGAAAACAGTTTTGCTTTCCACACATGTCAGTTCTCCTGGAACGTATTAAATGAACCAATTCTCATTCATTATATTGCTATTTAACTTACATTTGGTAACAATAGTTGGTGTTATCAGAACATAATTCATCCTTCTGAATTTTGCACTTGCATAAGATTTTATTTTAATTCATAAAATCCCTTTGCTGTTGCAGGTGACTTTGATACACATCAACAGCTGGATAGGCAAGAAGCCAAGCCAGGAGGCTTGGCTGACAGTCATAGAATCATAGAACGGTTTGGGTTGGAAGGAATCTTTAAATGTCCTCTAGTCCAACATCCCCCTGCAATGAGCAGGGACTTCTTCAACTAGATCAGGTTGCTCAGAGCCCCGTCCAACCTGACCATGAATGTTTCCAGGGATGGGGCATCTCCCACCTCTCTGGGCAACCTGTTTCAGTGTTTCACTACCCTTACTGTAAAAAATTTCTTCCTACCAACACCACCCCAGTTCCACATTGCTCTTCCTCTCCCCTCACTGTCCATAGCAGGGAATAAAGCTGTCAGCTTCGCAAGTAAAGCGTGATTTTTGCCTTTTTTTTTTTTTCTTCCCTCACATCTGAAAAGGTCAGTGGGGAGCCCTGCCCCGCCTGCAGTGATGTTTGAAATTCAGTTGTCATTTTAAGATATCCTCAACTGTGTCACTGAGCAAACTTTTAAGCTAAACCCACCATCCCTACACCCTTCTACCAAAGAAACCATGACCACAGGAGAGGCACACCGACATGAGGACACGCTCTGCACGGAACTGGGGAATTTGCTGCTCCAGGCCTGGCGGTCTGCAGCATAGATGTCCCCAAAGTTTCCAGGGTCATGGAGGAAGTCTCTCCTAAGTTCACTTCCCATTTTCTTGCCAATGCCAAAAATCCCTCCTCTCTTAAATCTTAGGCTAACTCCTAAAACAGGAACCTCTGGAGTGCAAGAGCAGCCTGGGCAGCAAGACGGCAGAGGCAAGTTGCTCCTCTCCCAGCAACAAAAACAATTCCAGAGAAACTTCACATGCAAAACCCTTCAACAATATATTACAATTTTTTTCCCCAAGGGACAGAGTTGACTGAGTCTTTATTTATTAGGCGGCTTAGAAACATATTCTAATGCTGTTTTCAAAACAAGTCAAGATCTAATAGTTTTGGGAACCTTTACTGTATTTAACGTATAGTTTGTATTGAAATCCCTGATTATGCATATGCTTTCTATTATGCTAGCTGATAGTGTTGCATTGAGTAGTACTGAATAATTCAGCAGATTTAGCACTAGTCAAGTGTAAATCAGTCAGATACAGTAACACAATAACCACGCTGCCTTTAAACTCTTACAAATGCATGGAAACTTTATTTCAAAAAGGGGCGTACTCCATTTTCCACCAGTCCTTATTGACTGCGAGACGTTGCATTTTTGTTTTCTTGGCTATCCAACAAGATTTAATTAAACAATAAACTAGTTACTGTGGCAGAAGTAAAA
>VYZM01021124.1:214307-267001 GCA_013398915.1 Dromas ardeola
AAGACATTTAAGAGACAATAAAAAAAAAAAAAAAAAAAAAAAAAAAGGAAAATCTAAATCTGAAAGGGGAAAAGGGGAAAAAAAAAAGAGACACAATGACACCCATTTATTTACACACCATACAACAGTACCCTGCTGTGCCAGCTATTGATTTTAGTGGAACTGAGAGTCCATGTTGGAGAGTAGCAGCTGTGAGTACATAGCCTGAATCCTCATAGGGGAACAATACTCTATAAGCAGAATAACCTATTTCAGCCAACCTTCATGTATAACATATAAGATTAAAAAACACACACAGCTTCCATTTCAAAATCTGAAAGGCGCTACGGTTATTTGTTTCACAAAGGTTCTACAGGAGTTATTAATTTATTTGTGCTAGCACAATGCTAGCATAAGGAAGAGATGTGAAGGATTGAAAATCCATGCTTTGCATGTCTGTTACTCTACAGAGATGTTAATTCTATTCTATACTAACAATATTTAAGATCCTCCGACTGCGTCAGGCAATTTCTCATTTTCTCCTGTTTGCTGTTTTAAAGAGCTGTTTATAACTGAGGTGTGGGGGTTTTTTTGGAGGGAGTGTTGTGGTTTGTGGGGTTTTGGTGGGGTTTTTTGGTGTTTTTTGTGGTTTTTTTTTTTTTTTTTAAACAGCTATCTGCATTCCATGTTTCTTTCATTACTCAGCAGTTGCCAAAACTATACTGAGAAGTAAAGATAAATGGTTAGGTCAGGTGATGGGGTTAACAATTTACTTTGTGTACTGCCCCGAGAGCCAGATATAGTAGAATTGGCTCATGTTTATGTACAGGATGAGAAGTTGATTTCCTGTGCAGTGACTTTCAATCACCTCTATAACGGACTCTCTCGCAGTTTTCTGTGGAGAATTCACAGAGCTTTGAATACATTTTGTGCTGGTATATAGGATACTCTGCTTTGTAACTAAATGCATTCCTTACTTACTCTGCCACATTCAAAATCCCAATGGGCTGTCAAGAAAAGTTCTTTTTCATTTGTGGAAACCAAAAGGAGCGTAACTGAGCTTCCTGCTCCCTGAGTTTAAGTGAACTTATATACTGATTTCCCTCCCCGACTTTAAAATCTACTTCTTAGCACTTAAAATTGCCCTTTCAGTGGAATCAAAAAGTCAGTTCTTGCATTGTTATCTCTGTTGGTCCTTATTACTGTTTCTAAGGATGTAAAACAGTAATTCCATATTGAGAATATCATAAATGAGAGACTATCCCATGGGCTACTGAGGTTTAATAGATCAGAGATTTTCCAGACCAAACCTGGGTCTTTTTTTTTTTTTTTCCCAGACTGAACCCATTTCCCTGTTTCTGCCTGTCCCCAAACTTGAAGGGAAAAAATACATCACTTCTCTCAAACACAATTCAGATGATCCACAATTTAAGCCGCACAGGGTAGTCAGCAAAAACAGCTCTTATAAAGCAGGCTGGTCACTCAAGTCACATATAACCAGAAACTCCAATATGAAGCATTTCCTACAGCCTAAGGTGCTATGCCTGCTGCTTTAGCCTTGTTCTTTGGCTACATTTTTTCAGCAGGTTTCCTTTGTTCCTGCACAGTTTCTCCCTATGGTTCAGAAAAACCAGACTGGACTTTGTGATCCAAATTGTCCTTTAGTGTCTTATGGATCCAAATTGTTTTGATCCTGCCTGCTTCTATGTGAGGTGGCAACCAATGAAGCAGAAAAATTATCACTGATGGGACTAAGAAACTTGCCCCTCTCATCAGCCAGTCAAGGCAGAGAACAACCACCACAGATTAGGGAGGTAAGCTGCAACCAGCGCCAACACACTTCTAAGATTTGGGAAGATTTACACAAGCCAACATGTAGCACCTTAAACTGACAGTGTACTCAATTGTCTATTCAGGAAAGGTAGCATCGCTGATCTCTGATTAAGTTCAGAATGGGACACACTTCCTGTCCTGCAAAAACATCTTCCCTTGAAGGTCTTGCAATTAATTGGTCTTTAGCTCTGGATACGAGGCACCTCAAGATAGCATCATACCGATTCCCAGTCAAAGCAAGATTTTTTTCTGAGAAGGGCTCTTGGAAAGAGATGGGAAGCCAAGGGAGAGGAAAGTAAGCAAGCAAGGAAAAACACATCCTGCTGTCTACGTTCAGTAATGTCATCCAGTACCATGGGACCTGCAGATACTTACAAGTACGCCAATCTCTTCCCAAGTGGTGTTACAGCTAGGAGGAGTGCGGGATCTATCTGAAGACTCCCAAGCATGCTCTCAGAGTGCTCATCCTTAACCGTCTAGCTGATGGGAAACATGTCATGGTGACCAATGGCAAATACAGCACTTACCATCACTGCAACTACTAAAAAGGCCTTATACTGACTGTTTATAACCTTTAAGAGGCCTCTAAGATCAGTAAGAGGGGTCAAGTGATGTTATTGTTTTGGTGACAGACGGAAGATCCCTAGTAAATGATGGTGGCCTGGGAATCGCTAAAAGAACAGAGTACTTCATCTGCTCAGAAGCTGAAGAGGCAAGCAGCTTTGGAGGGCAGCTCCTTGACAGAGAAGTATGTCTCTTTGGGAGGCCAACACTCTGTAGTCATGATGAGCACTGCAGGTGAACCACTGAAACAGGATGACAAGATACTTCATTAAAGGAGAGCACATTGGTGACTTATCCTGGTAACAGTAAGTGGGTGCTGGTCTCAAAACCCCAACCAGGGAATCCACGAGTCAAGAAAGAGGCTCATCAAATGCTCTATGAGTGGCAGGTGCTGAAAACATTAGTATTAATGGCTATGCTTTATCTGTACATCAATATAGGTGATGTGAAAAGCCTGTAGGCTAGTATTGTGAAGGATCGGGGCAATTTATATTTGCAACATTTGCTGTTAGCCTTCACTGAGTAAGACAGTGCTAGAGATGGCTGACCCAGTACAGAAGCAAGTCTCATCTGTCTGTTCAGCCTTAGACACAGAGAGGTCTTCCCAAGCCCTGAGAAGTCTTGGTCTTTGCGGCACCAGCACAATAAAGCAAAGCAGCATACCATCTCCCTCCCTGAGATCAGCTGGGTAGCCTTCCTCTGCAGGAACCTATACAGGATATATCTTGTGGCACAAAGGATGGAACCTACTAGACAAATTTAGTCAATCTGGCTGTCTAGCGACAACTGTGAATCGTGGCATTAGACTTGCCTTCATTGCCAATTTAAGGAAGAAGCGGATCTAGAGCTCCAGCTTCCACTTACACTTTGTTCAATACCTGGACAACTGGTAAACACAGCCCTTTTTGTGCCCTGCCGTGGTACAGACGTGCTGCGTGGAAACACACTGAAGAAGGGTCAGTGCAATATGCGATCTTCACACACTATGCAAAGAAACAGAGACTACGACATGGCCACTGAGATAAAGAAGAGAATAAAGTACTGTTTAATTCGGAAAACATGCACCACAGTGAAGGGCTCTGCCTTAGTTCGGCACACTTCACTTTATATGCCACACAGAGAAGGATCCTGCAAGAGTCCACTTTACTACAAAGAAAAATTCTTTGCTGTCTGGAATAATCATAGAATGTCTCCAGGGATGGGGCCTCCACCACCTCTTTGGGCAACCTCTTCCAGTGCCTCACCACCCTCATTGTAAAGAACTTCTTCCTAATGTCTAATCTAAACCTGCCCTGCTCTAGTTTAAAACCATTGCCCCTCTTCTTATTGCTACATGGCCTTGCAAACAGCCCCTCCCCAGATTTCTTATAGGCCTCCTTCAGGTACTGGAAGGCTGCTATAAGGTCTCCCCAGAGCCTTCTCTTGTCCAGGATGAACAATCCCAACTCCCTCAGCCTGTGTTCTCCAGCCCTTGGATCATCTTTGTGGCCCTCCTCTGGACCCACTCCAACAGGTCCATGTCCTTCTTGTGCTGAGCATTCCAGAGCTGGACACAGCACTCCAGGTGGGGTCTCACGAGAGCAGAGTAGAGGGGGACAATCACCTCCCTCGACCTGCTGGCCACGGTTCTTTTGATGCAGCCCAGGATGCAATTGGCCTTCTGGGCTGCAGGCACACATTGTTGGCTCATGTCCAGCTTTTCCACCAGTACCCCCAAGTCCCTTTCCGCAGGACTGCTCTCTATCACATCATCCCCCAGCCTGTATTGATAACGAGAATTGTCCCGACCCAAGTGTAGGACCTTGCACTTGGCCTTGTTGAACTTTGTAAGGTTTGCTCAGGCCCACCTCTCTAGCTCATCCAGGTCCCGTTGGATGACATCCTGTCCCTCTGGCCTGTCAACCGCACCACTCAGCTTGGTGTCATCGGCAAACTTGCTGAGGGTGCACTTGATCCCACTGTCTGTGTCATTGATGAAGATGTTGAACAGCACCAGTCCCAGTACGGATCCCTGAGGGACACCACTTGTCACCCCTCCCCATCTGGACATCAAGCCATTGACCACCACCCTCTGGATGCAACCATCCAGCCAGTTCCTTATCCACCGAACAGTCCACCCATCAAATCCATATCTCTCCAACTTAGAGAGAAGGATGTTGTGGGGGATCGTGTCAAAGGCCTTGCAGAAGTCCAGGTAGATGATATCCGTAGCTCTCCCCTTGTCCACTGATGCAGTCACTCCGTTGTAGAAAGCCACTAGGTTGGTCAGGCAGGACTTGCCCCTGGTGAAGCCATGCTGGCTGTCTCGAATCACCTCCCTGTCCTCCATGTGCCTTAGCATAGCTTCTAGGAGGATCTGTTCCATGATCTTCCCAGGCACAGAGGTGAGGCTGACAGGGCGGCAGTTCCCAGGGTCCCCTCTTCTACCCTTTTTAAAAATGGGTGTGATGTTTCCCTTTTTCCAGTCACCAGGGACTTCACCTGACTGCCATGACTTTTCAAATATCATGGAGAGTGGCTTGCTAAACTCATTGTTAGGATGAACATATGGATTCACCCAAAAAATGAATAATGTTTATTCAGGAGGCTGTCTGAGAAACCTGAAAGAAGATTTTGTTAGGGATGTGCCTGAACTGCGAGATGATGATCTAGGCTTTCCAATCCCACAGACAGCGTTAGGGGCAAGACACTATGTTTAGGAGGTAGGTTCAATCTGTTAGCAGTCTAATTTTTTTGTACTACAAGGCTGGAAATTCTGCTTCCTTGGAGCTAGAGGAGTTTGTATCCTTGCTGCGCCCTTTCTCAAGCAAGGAGGGTGATCCAAGTGGAACAGGGGAAAAGTAGGGTTCAAGCATTGGTTGTGAACTTCATTTCTGAATACTAGTCTGTTGGACTAGAGGTGCATCTATCATCTTAATATCACAGAGGTGTGGACGCTGTGCTAACAAAAAATAACTTAACACACATAATTTATCATCCTTTGTTATATATGGCAAGTCTAATAGTATGTCTTCTGAAAGGTTCTGTAATTCCTCTGAGTTATTAGAGTCTTCAGTCCTACTTTACCCAGAAGATGACATTTCTGCTGTCTACTCCAGGCTCCTGAACCTTCACTTATTACATATCACAAGTTCCAATATATTCCCAGTAAGACTCCCTTAGGGTCAGCAGAATATGCCAGAGGGCTGGTGGAGATTATGAACATTTATTTTAAACCCTCTGTTCTCTGTAGCTCCCTGTCACAGGAACAATAGGGTAGCAAAATTAGGAACAAGCGCAGCCATTAACTAGGAGGGGACAAAGCCATAGAGTGGACTGCAGAACAAAAATAGCATTTTTATTGTCAATATTTTGCTTAACAGGGAGCCAATAAAGCAATTGCAAAATGCTAATAATACGCTAACACTGCACATGTAAGCACCTTCACAGTCATCCCCCCAAATCATTTGAAAACATTACAAAGGCGTATCAGTCAGGTCATAAGGACAGAGGTCCAATAATCAATCATGGTAGCCACAAAACCAGCACATCTTTTCTACATCCTAACACATTCAGAAGATCTATGTCCCAGAATTATTCTGCTAGAGGTGCTGGACAGATGAATTACATTATCAGAAAGACCAAAGTGAACTATGACCTTACATTTCAATTCCAAAAGCAACCTAACAGGAGCCTAAGCACTGACAAAATTCAAGGAGACTGCAGGCTGTCATGTATGACATAAAAGTAGGACTTTTGCTACAATACAAAGGTATTCTTGCAGTATAAGCAAGTGTGTGAATTAATTGCACGGCAATTCCCAGCAAGCCCATTTCTGAAAGCATCTTTCCACTGGTAAATGCAAGACAACTTTCCCACTTCTGTGGACAGGGAAGCTAGCCTGAATTATTTCACAGGAAGAAGCTGCAGACTCTTAGAGATGGAGACTGGTAATATGCCACTATGCAGCATTTAGACCTGCCCAAACCTACTGTTGTCACGTTTAAGCATTTTAGCCATAATCAGTTTAACCCGTAGCCAGATCAAACACTCAACAGGGCAGCATTTAGCCTCTGAACGCATCGGGATCGCTAATCTTTCAGCTTCCCTGGCAAAGCAATGTATGAAAATTATTAATTTTGAAAGCATTCAAGAAAATAACAGTGAGCATTTTCATAATTACGTCACGAGATAATGGTTAACTGTAAAGCTCTCAACAGCATCTGGAATCCCATAGGAGCTGCTACCCTTGGATAACAGTGCCAAAGACGACGCCCCTGTGGAAAGTGGTGTGGTCAGGAAGTGCTTCTTCCAACAAGCCTCCAATCAATTCTGAACCACTATGAGCAGAACACCACCATGGATGTGCAGTCCTGGCAACAAGATGCCCATTTCTGCAACCTCCAACCCACACACGCCAATGAAGGTAAGCCAGTAAACGAAGTAATGCTCTCAAAGCTCCCAGAAGTGCTTTCCTGCTGGAAAAGGAGGCCAGGACTCAAGCACGGATGCTGCTGAGTGTAAGCCAGTGCAGACCCATCTCCTGGTACCAACACCACCATCTCTGCCACAGTGGCCCATCCTTCCTCTGCTTACCAGGCAGTGCAGTCTGAGTCACTCTGCCAGGTATGCTGCTTTTATTGTGTAATAATAATTTATCCAGAGCCAGATAACAGGGCAGGTATGCTTTCCATACCACCTTTGCTACGTGTCTGGTAATCGCCCTTCCCCACTGCAGCGGAATGACCTTATCAAGGCTCCCCCTGCACGATTTTCAGGACAGCAGCACTTCACAAGTTAGGATCCAGCAGCCCAACGCACCACAAAGGACACAGAAGAGAGAGAAGCTAGAAGCAGGGAAGCCCAGCTAGGTGCCTAAGGCTGATAAGACAATCTGATTTAACCATGCAAATACCAGCAGCCAAGTAGAGCGTATCTTTGAATTGGAAATGTCAAAGCAGACATGTCACAACAGAGAGCACTTTTCTAACAGCACCTGAAGTTCCCTCAACAGATGCACACATTGGATGAGCCACTGAATTAATCCTTAAGAAAAAAAAAAAAAAGAAGAGGACCTTAGCTAGTAAGACGGAGCCATTCAAAATTCACTCATGACTTCTGTGATTATAATCAGGCCCAAAAAGTCACTACGCAGAATAGTCCAGTCAGAGATGGCTGAAAGGTACATGTTGGTCAAGCACATCCCTCAGTATTACCCTGACTGCATCATCTCCCCAGCGAGCGCTGTCTGTGCCAACCAGGTCTCAGACAGTTGTCCATTATATGGGGTCTCACAGAGTACCATAAGCTAAAGCACACCAGAAGTAAGCAGAAAAAAGCAATTTAAGCGTCCTCAAAATGATGCATGAGCAAGAGAATGCAATAAAGATGCCAGCTAATGGAAATAATCTCTCAAAATAAGTGAATTCTGTAAAGGCTGACACTTCCTTTATACAAGCTGTGGTTCTTGAAGATATTCTGCCCATATGGATCCTAAGACAAAGTGTTCCAGTCTCCAACATGGAGTCCATCACCGCAGGGACTGTGGTCACTCTGCACTGCGTACCTGAGTTTATGAGGGAGAGGGGAAGGGAGCAGAACTGGGAGGAAAAACGAACATGTTGGGTACAGTCACTGTTGCTTAATTTGATGACAGATGTGAAGATCCAGCTTTCACGAATGCGAAGTTCAGGTGTGCTGTCAGAGATTCACAAAGACAACAGTCTGAAAAAACATCCCAGTCTACTTAAAACAATTATTTAAGATGAAAAGTGACTAAATTGTGTGGAATACTAAGAAATTCAAGGATGTATTACAAGCAACATACCTGACTGAATGACACATGAAAGAATATTCCAAGAAAAATGATGCAGAGCTCAATATAGCAAGAGATCGAAGAGATACTGAAGATCGAAAAAAAGCATCCTCTAGATCATTCCGCTATATAAATAGCTGCATTTATGACATGGACTAGGCCCCATACTCACGAAACCATTCTGACCCTGATTTTGCCAGACAAAAACGTGCGTTTTGATTTTTAACATATATTATCCAAGAAGAGAGATATACTCCTAAAATAATAACAAGGGTCCATGTGTTAAAGAAAACCATAGGATCTCCTCCCTTTTAACACATTTTATAGCCACAGTAATACGCCTATACTATGGTTTTACCATGTGCGAGCTAAGACAATTTTTTCCTGCACGTGTTTGAACAGTAATGATGGGCCTTAATAAAAAAAAGGAATCTGGTGCATTGTCTTTATTACGAGAGTACAAGGGCTTTGAAACAGAAAGAAATACTTATTCTCTTGTACAAAGAAAAATGCGAAAATGTAGCCTCTGAATGTCAGATCTAAGCATCAAAGACCAAATGGCCTAAAAGTAGAATAATATGAAAATTTGAGAAGTGCTATAGTGAGAACTTAAATTCCAGTCTAGCATTTGATTTAGTGATAATCCTCCAAAACCAGTTCTGCATCTGATAAACACAAGTTTAGGATCCAGTTGTTGACACACGGTAAGGAAATGAAACACATTCTCCCTATATGAAGTTCACATTTTTCTGGGTGAAACAAAGCACACTTGTATCCCATGTCTCTAAGGCACCTTTTAAAGCAGTAAGGAGAACTGAAAGTCATCTACATGAAGCAATATTGCCCGACGTGCTAAAAAGATCTAAATTAAATAGCTTGACCATCACATCCACCTATAAGCCTTTGAAAAATAAGGAAATCCAATTTAAGATTTACACAGCAAACCCAAGGCACACAATTCCTTGACATTACAACTCTGCTTCGCATACCTCACTGCAAAGGCAGGTTACCCACTGAACCTCTTCGGGTCAAGCAAAATAGAAAACCCTCTATTAAAAATGAATGAAGGCAGAAAGTTGGGTTCAGTGGAACATCGCCAACACCAATTAGTAACAACAACAACAATAATAATATATTCTCCTTTAAGAAATTCTCCACTTTTACAGAAGAAACAGAAATATTAGGTCTGGCAAGTGATGACAAAAGCACTCAGTTCACACCCTCCTGAACAGAATCCATCATTTAGCCATATACCAGCCAACCAAGATTACTTCGTCCCTCGATTTTTTAAAAGCACATAATTCTGAATAATTACGTTGCTCAATGGTCCTGAATATTACTGAACAGCAAATCCATCAAACAGGAAGCTAAATTTTATAATTTAAAACATGCATACACATAAAAGGGGGGGTGGAAATTAAGGATACACTTTTTTCAAAACAACATACAAAATTACATAGCAACAGTGTAAAAGCTTCTGGACAATTTCCTTTCCCTAGCTTCCAATGGAGAGTTTATTCCAGAGAGACAACCCTCAGCAGACAAAGCCTGCTTATAAACATAGGAACACAGGAATTGCTGTACTGGGTCAGATTAATAGCCCATTTAGTTCAGTAACCTCTCATTTGACAGGAGCCAGCATCAGATGCTTCAGGGAAAGGATGAAGAAATCTCTCAGAGAGCAATTACAGAAAAACTTTCCCATAAAATTTCTTTCCAACTCCCATCATCTACTGGATGCCTTATGCCCTGTAACAGGAGACTTTCTCTTGGTCTTTCTGTTTGTTTTTGCTAGCCTGAATAATACAAATAATGCTAAGTAATACCCCAAGCATTGTGAATATCTTCTGTATCTATATTCCATATGTTTTTAATCCTCAAAATTGTTGGCCCTAGCAGAATTGAGAAGCACCGAGTTTCAACATCACCAGTGCGCTGCTTAAAATAATATTCTATTATGCTTTTAAATAACTCACTCGTTTTCCCTGGATGATCCTGTGTAGTTATAGGATCTAGTGTAACATAGTAAAAGAAAAGTTAAGTGGATGTAACTTGCCTTCTTCAAGAATCCCTGCTGCTCTGTTTTTCTCAACACAGTATACTGCCGTGACTCTTCGGTAGCATGGAGGAGGCTTGGGGAAGGCAGAAATGCCTCCAAAATCCCTCCTCCAGCCCAAATGTTTCTGGTTTCCATCAGGACAAATATTAGTTTCTTTGTAAAATTTACCTGTCCATCTTAATTGCGAGTATACACTTCTTCAAATGTCACCCATCTAGTTAACAACTTCCTTTGATTTCAGGGCAAACACTTTTCAGGGCAGGGAAAAAAAAAAAATCAATTTGTGAGTAACAAGTCAAGAGTAGCAAGCCATTTCTCTAATTAAGGCATTGACTTTCCTCTAAGATTGCACTAGAATTATCTGTATAGTCACTTCCATGTTAAAACCCTAGGTAAATATTTGTACAGAAACAATTACAGCGATTAATAAAAGCAGCTGACAGTCAAACACTACTGAGAGGACTCCATTTGCTCCCTAGACAAACAACGCCGGTTTCCAAATGAAGGCAGAAGGGTAATAACATGGACCCAAGCTGCCCAAAAAACTGTATTTGCATCTGCGTGTAAATACTAAGGCTCTGTAAATACCAAGGCATTACCAGTCTGCTTGCCGTCCTCTTAGGAGGTCCACAGCAAGCAGCTACGGGGGAAGCTCCAAGCAAGCAGGGACAGCAGCTCTTGGGCAATCTGCCCCACTGTTTCACCTCTGCTTGGCTTTAGGGTCACTTGGGATTCACCCACACTGGCTGAAGCCTGCCGGCTGTCTCCAGGATTTTTGGAGAAGGTTGGACATCTGCAATTTTTGTTAATTTATTCACACTGTCCATGTCCATATGTCTTCATTTGCAAGTCAGCTCAAGCATGGAAATGAACAGAGCATCGGCAAGTATTAGACTAAATTATTTCAACAATCACATTACTTTTGGTAAACTGCCTTTTGCCAAACCAAAGCATCTGCAGCTCAGAAATAACATTCAAATTTAAAAACTTTTCAGAAAAGAGTATGAGCTCAAATAGATTTGGATGATGGCAATCCTCCAAACGTTATTGCTGCAAATAAGACTAGCGTGAGCAAATCATCCCTTTGAAATCAGTTGTGACAGAACACCTGAGCAAGGAATGACTACATGGGATATTTTATTTGTTATTATTTTCATTTTTAAACAACATGGTGTGAGCATCATACTTCAAGTTTCCTCAGTCTCATTTAAAATTACATTCTCCCATTCAGTTTCATCTATACAGAGTCAAAAGGCATAGCAGAAAGGGTAAGAATCTGGTCGGTGTGTGAAGGTTCAGGCTGGAGGAGGAATTAAATGAACAGAAACAGCTGCTGATGGAGAGCTGGGAAGCCTCAGCAGTATCCCCCTCTTCTCTTACTGCACCTCCTTCCAGATAAACTCAATGCAAAGATTACATCCCATGGGCAGGCAAGAGGTGGAACAAGGTCTGTATCCAAGGACCAGCTTATATTTGCATGTGATCGGCCCCTCACAAATATCAGTGAGATACCACCGAGCTGACAGCATCTGGTGAAACCCAGCACAAAGAACCCTTAGCCCAGGGCTCCTGGTGCTGTCAGGGACTGATGGCTCAGAGAAGCACCGCTGAACATTTGCAGGATCTCCTCACAGGTACAAAAAGCAAATACCTATCGGACAGAATGGTGGGGAAGGACGCTCCCGATCTCAACACAGCTTTTCAAAGCAGGCAGCATGGTCTTGTCTTGTGTATTAGGTGAGATGGCGTAAAATGAATGCATTCAGGTTTCTACAAACGTCACTATAGTATTTTTCTTTATTACTCACAGGATTCAGGAGATGCTTACATCAACCATCAATGGAGTCAGAGGTTCAAAATAATGGTGTATCACTATCAGCAAAGGGAAAAGTGTGAAAAAGAAACTATAAATCAACCAACTTAATTGGGATGGCTCAAAGAGGGACAGTATGTAAGAAGCAAGTTCAAAAATAGTAGAAATCACTCCTAAGCGACACCAAGCTGACTGAAATCTTAAGAGTTTGGAAAAAAAAAAAAAAAGGAAAGTGTTGTGACAAGTAATCTAAACAAATGTTAAATATGAAGTTTGACAAAGATAAAATATCTGCCAAACACCCAAAACATAAATGAAACTGCCATTCAGCAAGGGCCAAATAAAACAAGATGTAGCCAGGCAGTTTCTGACAGAACACTAAGGGCATTGTTAGGTCTTCTTATAGACCTCCTTTCTTCGTGGGGGCGGGGAAAAAAAAAAGCACACCAGTACGTGGAAAAGTGTGTCTCCATTTCAGTACACACCTCAGACTTTCTGTATTTATCTGTGAAAGAAAGGGGATAGGGGGTTTTGCCCCATGGTTTCTGCTGAGCACTGGGGTGCTGCAGACACTGGAGGGTTCTGGGGACCAGAGCAGGAGGAGATGGTGAGAGACAATAGGGAAAAGTCCAGTGGGAGGAAGAAGAGGGTTTGGGGGAGCGGTAAGCTCATCTGAAACTTTTGGAAAGATTTTTGTTTTGGTTAAAGCCTATTTCGTTTCAAAGTCGAATTAGCATTCTAAATAAAGGACCTCTTTATTAAACATTAAGCACCTCATCCTTCCAGCGATCATGCTGAAAGTCAAAGGTTACAAAACGAACAGGCCTAAGGTCTTTATACTTGTAATGAACAATAAACCAACTTTTTCCATAAATTTCCTAATAAAGAAGCAAAATACAGCACAGAAAGTACGAAGCCAAAAAAACCAAAACACAACAACCAACCAATAAACCACAAACTCTGTAGGTTTTCTGAACAGTATTTTGATCTTTTCAGAAGCAAACAGTAAAACCAGCATATTCCCCATTAAAAGCTTCGTTTTAAGATCAAAAGGGTACAAAAGTACATACATTTAATTAGCAGGGAGAATACAAAAGCCTATTAATGGAAACCAAAATATGCTTTAAATGTTACGTAGAGACACTGACGTGTGCGTCTCTGTTCATGGCAACAGTTTAGAAGGAGAAACTTCTGAAAGCGGCACACTTACTTCCAACTCACAGCTTTTCAGGATATTCACCCTTCTGTGACTGCTAAACATGATCTCCTCTATTTATAGCAACTTTTTTTTGCCACCGTTATGGTACGGATATTAAAATGAACAGACGATCACAGAAACATGGCAGTGACCAACACCAGCAACTGAATAAAAGACACTACTTCAACACGCACTTTTTCTTTTAATTTCAAGGGCTTCGAGATTTTTGTTGGCAGCATTTGCTGCCGAGGTTAGGAAAACCTAGAAGTAATGCTGGAAGCGTGGGCTAGAACTGACCCAGAGGTGTAAGCCACAACATCACCCCTACATAAAACAGCAGCAAATGTTAATGGAGAGCATCCATGTCCCTGCCCGGCCTCCTGACCATCCAAACCATCAGGGTCCACGTGGCGGTGAGGGCTCACACCCCGACCCAGGGCTGCTCCTGGGAATGATGGAGATTCTCCCCCTGATCAGATGGAGCCTTCAAGCAGTAGGCTCCCTACAGACAGGACACTCCTACGACACGCTGCGCCCTCCCTTCCCTAAAGCACCCAACCAGTTAGAGAAATTCTGCTGAGAAGCAGATCCGTCCTTGCCACCGCCCCGATGCATGGCAGGAACCACAGAGGATACCTACAGCAGACAAGGGCACACTGCGATGCTGCCCGCAGGGCTGGCTGGCCCTGCAGAACGCCCCCCCCCCCCCCCCCCCAGAAATGAGGGACTGACCTCTGAAAACCCACCTGAAGCTGTAGGTTCCGTGGTAATCAAGCCCAAAAATGTGTCCTGCATAAGGCTCAGCAGACATGTAACTCCCAATTATTCCACAGGTACCTGGATCAAGTCCCTTCAGATACATGGAAACACCTTCTGTGGACCACAGGTTCAAGGTGAAGCCTTTCCCCCCTTGCGGTGAGCTCACTGCTTGCCTACTGAGGGTGACCCACGTCCCACCCACCTGGCTGGTGAGTCCTCCAAACCATCATCAGGCTCACCTGTGTGAGATAGCCCTGCTAACCCACTCCACCTGGCTGCACTAATTACACTGCAGCTCACGGCAAACAAACAGCACCCAGTCTTCCAAGATGTATCTGAACGAACATACATACATCCTCAAAAGACATGCTGTTTTGCAAGAGGGAGTTTACGTCCTCAGACACAAAGAATCCATCATTTTAGCCTCAGCTTAAATCATAGTTATTTCCTCACAAGTGTCCCATGTGTTTCTTTACAGGCTGGTTGCAGTTGCATTGCATTTCAATTAATTGTGCACAGGAGAACTGGATTTTATACAAATCTACTTTAGCAGTTTTCAGCCCAGAACAGCCTTTAGTCAGACTTTAAAAGAAGCCCAGCTTTCTCCTATTTTAAGTACGCAACAAATTGAGGAAAGCCTGAATGTGTTCTGATTTGTTTAGAGGATGGAAATACTTTACATTTCACCATGACAAACATGGTTATGGGTAAAAAAAGTATTTATTTTAAAATCTAAGTGTTGTTTTAATATTTATTTTAAACTTGCTAAGCAAAAAAAGTTTATTTGAATCCATTAATTACACAAGTAACTTTTAAACCCATCAAATGTCAACCATCATTGTTTTTACTACTTTTAAAATGTCAGCCCATCTGGAACGCTAGGGTCTGGAATCCTGGGCAGGAGGGGATGGCCAGTGCTGGCCCACAGGGCTAGTGTGTGCTTCTGCTTCTGCAATCCCCATTCTGGTAACAAGCAATTGGTGTGAAGCTGGTATGAGCCAGGGTTGTAAACACCAAGTGAAGTAATCCCTACAACTGCAGCTTCTAAAAGCTCAGAAAATGAATCCTAAGAAAAACTGAGATTAAAGAAAAAAAGTATATACAATTCACGACCATAAGTTTTCCACACCTACAGATCACCTCATCAGTTCTCATCAGAGGGCTATCTATATTCTACTTGCATCTAACAGCTTCCAAGACTCAAGGGACAGAAATCCCAGCTTTGGACCTAGCAATTCTTCACGCAGCTCCTTTCTTACCCTCGTAGCCAGAAAATGCCAACTTGCCTAGGGCTGGCAGCTGGAGGCTGGAAGCAAGGCTCGCTATGCAGCAAGGCACAGGCAAGAATGAGAGAGCCAGGCACAATGAGACCACCACAACTCATGGGGTCAATCAGCTGGAGAAACTGTTTGGCTCACAGAGCCAGAAGTGGGAGGGTGACAAACCATGACTTCTCCATAGAAGAACATTTTGGAAAGACCAGCAAACAGCTTTAGGGTTTTTTTAAGGTGTTACTGAGGAAGGAGACGACCATACCACACAAGGAGAACCCAAGGCTGCATCTGACCTCAATGTGACTTGAAAAGAAACACCAGCATGCTAATGAATTTCAAGGCTTTCTATTCCCGGTAGGATTTAAGGACTACCTGCGGGAGTTATTCCCAGCTGGGGTTAGGCAGACACAAAACTCTCAACATCTTAAAGCTGGGCCTGGATTATGTCCATCTCAGAGAAGCAGCAGCTCAAAGGTCAAGATAAGAAGGTGCAAGCGCATTTTTTTGTTCTGCAATTTCAGCTTATTGCTTACAGACTACATGGGAAAAATAAATCCAGAGACCATATTGCCTGTTCTGTATTTTAATTAAGTAAGTGCCTGGAAATAAGTAATAGGGTTTTTCCACTGCCTTCTCCTGCTAGCTGCCCAAACACACGTCTTTCTATAACCATGTCATGGATCAAGATATTCATTAAAAACAAACAAAAACACCACTGGCGCACAAGCTAATTAAAATGTCTCTACCAATTTCACCTTTGCTTTTCTTCTTAGGAATGAATATGTCCTCATTGGACACAAAACCCTGTATTCTGTAATCCCAGTCTCTCTCCAGCCACCCGTGGTTCTTTTGCCATTACAGCATATGACATTTCAGAGAGGCTCTGAAGTTGCCATTTTCTTACCTCCCAGAAATGCCCCAGACTGGATGCCATTCACTGTGGGCAATTTTTTGTTGTCCAATTTACCCAATGCTCTCTGCACCATTTTAGTGTTATGAATGGCTATTGTTAGCCTGCTGCTGTTTGCTCCCTAGAACAGGGGGTTTGGGTTTTTTTTTTCTTTTCTTTCAATACTCTAACAGAGTAAAATACTTTTTCAACCCTCTAGACCTATAGATCCACGTTTAGTTGCTGTACTGAGTCTGGCTGAGGTGGAGTTCATTTTCTCCATAGCAGCCCATACAGGGCCACGCTTTGGATCTGTGGCTAAAACAGAGCTGATAACCCACCGATGTTCTGGCTACTGCTGAGCAGGGCTTGCACAGCAGCAAGACTTTCTCTTGCGCCCACCCTGCCCTGCAGCATGCTTGCCCAGTGACTAGGCTGGGGCTGGACATAAGACTGGGAGGTGACACAGCTGGGACAGCTGTCCTGCACTGACTAAAGGGATATCCCATAACGTATGATGTCATGCTTAGCAATAAAAGCTCAGGGAATAGGAGGAAGAGGGGACATGATTATGGTGTTTGTCTTCTCAAGCAACCGCCCTGCTGGATATCTGCCTGCTGATGGGAAGTAGTGAATTAATTCCTTTTTTCGCTTTGCTTGCATGTGCAGCTATTGCTTTGCCGATTAAACTGCTGATTAAATCTTCTTGCCTTCTTTCTGTTTTCTCCCTGCGTTATGGGAGAGGGGAGTGGGCGAGCAGCTGGGTAGGCATTTGGCTGTTAGCCAAGGCTAACCCACCACAAGGCTACAACTGCCAACAATTGTCTTCTTGACCTCTCTTTCTTAATCTCTAGTTATCTTCTGTTTAATTATTAGCAGATCAAAGAAAAGTCTTGACAGCTGACTCCATTAGCATCACTGCATGCTTGGAATCAGAACAGATTTATGCAAAGTCACTGGCTGAAGTTGGATGTCCTCCTCAGGCCAACCTCACTCTCTCTAATCCATAGGATAAATTTAATGCTGTAATTTCTAAGAATTATTTCAGGGGATCCTTAGGAAAAGGGAAGACAATGATGGTACAGATGTGACATAACCACCTACACTTACATGTACCTACCTTCACTTCCACCCATGACAACAGAAATTATATCAGAACTACAAGACCCCTGATTGATCCAGGTGGTAGTAACACAATCAATTATTGAGTGATGGACAGGGCACTGGCAGATGCCAGAAAAATTACCCTGAAAGCTGTAAAGTTGCTCACATCTTTGTAAAATGAGCATAAAGGCATTAATAAACTAAAATTACTTAGTTAGGCACTTCAGAGTTGTACATAACCATGTAGAGCATGGGGGAGAGGGTGCTGGATTGTATCTTCAGATCTGACAGTGATTAGCTAGTGACTTCAGGAAAGTCATTTGAACTCCATCTGACTCAATTTTTCCATTTGTGAAATGGAGATCAACATGCACTTCCATTTTAAGATAAGTGAAATACTCAAGGCTAGCAACATCATTAACTATAAGTAACTAATATCTATTACTACTTGGTGTATGCAATTGCCCCGTTAAGCGGTTTTCCTGGGGGTATGGAGAAACATGACTTACAGTTCAGTACAGATAACAACTTCATTTCAATAGCCATTCAGAAAAGGGTAGTGTACATGCTCCTAAATGAATTCCACACCCCAAATCAGTTCAATGCCTAAGAAGAAAAAAAAAATTCACTGAAAAATAAGGCAACATATTCCAAGAAGGCTGTTTTATCTATCTGATATGTTTCCTGCATCTCATGGTGATTTACAGTAATAGGTAATAACTAGTGTACATTATAGCTAGTTTTTAATAACCACACTTCCATTATATTTCATTTCCCAAAGGGACTATTTGTGTTTTTTCATATCTTTAACTGTAAAACTGTAAACTGCTATAATCAAGCATTGCTTTCTCTTGTATTCTGGACATCCTCAGTTGATTATAATCACTACCCGCTGAACTTATCTTCAAAATGTTAATCATGAAATGAAATAAAAATTGATGTATATTATTACATTACCTACTGCCCCATTCATTCAGTCTTCTCTTCCTGACCTAGGAGACCCCATTACAAAGAACTGTAAAAAAAAAATAGGAAAAGGAAAAAAAAAGAAAAAGAAAAAGAAGAAAAAGAAGAAGAAAGAAAGAGAAAGAGAAAGAGAAAGAGAAAGAGAAAGAGAAAGAGAAAGAGAAAGAGAAAGAGAAAGAGAAAGAGAGAGAGAAGAAGAAAACCCAAGAGTAAGCAAAACTGTCTTTCAAGACGACAGTGCTGGAGAAGACAGCTGAAAAAAAATCAAAGCATATGCTCTTCGCCCTGGCGCCTGTAACAGAGATGTAGGCTCTGAAAGTCTGTTTTGAGGTATTTGTACAAAATTCACTGTAATTTGGGTAAAATAAAGCGTATTGAAAAAAAGCACAACTGGTATACATGTACTGCTTTGCTCTCTTGGGACCTAGGGACTTGCTTCCACAACTATTTACCAGCAGAAGGACTACATGAAGTGAATGTATTTTAGAATGTGTCACGAAAAATGAGTACATAAATGTGTAAATCAAGCTGCAAGGTCAGCTGGACTTCTCAAACTGAACCCACATTTAGGGGAACTGGTAGGTTCAGGACGATGCCATAACTGAAAAGGGACTCAAAGGGCCCCTGGAGGGGGTGTTTTACCTGATATCATCCACAGTGACATTTTCAGCAGCCTATACACAGTATTTTAGAGATTTCTAAGTTTCCAGCAACAAAACGCGCGCGCGCGCACACACACACACACACACACACGGTCTTAGTTGTCTCTGCTTTAACTTGGAAAGCTAATACGACAAACTAACAAAACCCCACCCCACCGCTGCCCCTTGTGTTAGCTTTATCAGCACAACCAACAGGCTGGCAGCTGGAAGCGCAGAACACAACCACAGCCTACTCGAAAGTAAAGATCTCCTCACGAAAGAGAGTTTAAGTGGAACGCATAGAGCTTAACTCTCCCCAAAAAATCTCTGTCCTTTAACTGGATGCTGTCGTCAAAGGTAATTAAAATTTCTTAGCTGTCTCGAGAGGAATAAAGGGATGAGTATTTGCACAGAAGATTTAGGAAAACTGCACAAAGGAAAAGTTGGCCAGCTCAAGTTTAGCCAGCTGGAAAGTAAAATCAATGAACTAAAAGCATTATTAATTGAGAGGACTGAATATGGGCAGAGGCAAAACTACTGACAGAGCAGAGGAGATAAAGCAGACAAACCATTATCACCAATAGCAAATAACACTGAATCACACAGATATGATCAAAGACAAAGTAGCATGTACATAAGTACCAGTGATATTACTTCTGAATTTGATTTATTTTATCTTAAGTTACAGTGTGTATCATTTAAGCAAGCCAGTTCCTTCCAGGTATCTTGCTAATATCCCCTTAACAGGAACAGGACTGGATGCCCAGACAGCAACAGATTAAATGAAAAGGCAAGAAAACCCTAACTAGATAGAAAGGCACTATAAACACAGGATAGCTAACAAATTTCCTATATACAGCAAAGCAAGACGCCACTATCATCGTACAGTCTGGCCTCCTGTAAACACGGGGCATGTATATTTCCCCAGATCCTGGACTAACGCAATTCTCTACATATATAAATGAAAAGCATTCCAATGATGGCAAGTTCCTCACTTCTCCCATTAAACTCCCTTCTCTTCTCCTCTCCTCTCCCGTTTATGGTTATAGTGCGTATACTTAAGGAACAGCAGTAGACCTGATGCCCATGGACCAGAGACCAGCCCCAAGAAGTGTCTGCCTGTGTGGCTGCGCTGCTCTTCTCCTGGTCTGACGTGTCCAATACACCTGATTTAGATCCCTGCTTCAAAAAGAGAGGTCTGTAAGGAAATTTTATCCAATGGGAAAAGCAATATCCATGATGTGGTAGGTAGCATCCTTCACTCTAAGTAAGTATCGATCCAGAGAGGTATCAGACAGGATGATGGTTCTGACTTCAGGGTAACAGGAGTTCATAACAACTGTTGAGGATTAATACTCAATACTAGTTATCATCTGAAAATGGGTATCGTGCCCAAGCCTTTAGCCAAATTTCTCTTCTGGCAATAACAGCCTCCAAATTCCCCCTGCAGTTGCAACTGCATGTCCTTCTTGCATCTGTTTTTACATCCCAGGCCATGGTCTACTTTGATAACTGTAACTATGTAGAGTATACACAAACATGGTAAAGAGAATATACGCCATGAGAACAACTATACACAGCAAGAGTTCTGTGGGCATGAAACGCAAAACATAGGGAAACATACTAAATGCACTTTTAATTGCAACTGATTCAATCACAGCTGAGTCCAGCTCAGCCCCTATGGACGGCACCCGCAGGTACTCAGTGTTCGGTAGTTGTCGTGGAAAAACTCACACATCTCCAGAAGGCAGAATATATTCTCAGCTGGTCTATGTCAGCTGATACCCAGCATGCCCAAACAGTACGCGTGCCTAATACTCCTAATTTATCATTGTATTATAAAGTCAGTTCTGGCACTTTTACCAGAGCTGACTAACACCACGCGTTGTTACACGAACCTAACACATTTGGTGGGGCACTGAAAGAAGCCCCTTCACTGCCATCTTAATAGTTCTGTACAACCTACAGGACCAGTGGTAGTGTGCCCCCCACCTGGGAGATGAGTGCACTCTACTGTAACATAATCATTTGCCTTTTATTTCTTTGACCGTTGGTGTTAAAACCCTAAATACAAAAAAAGATAAATTCCCCATAAAGTACCCTACAGAAGCAAAAGCACCGATATTAAGGTATTTACTGGATATGGTTAATTATCTTGTTTTATTTTTACTACTCAATGATGTTTTCACAGAAATTACAAAGGATATGTATTCCTGTCAGACTGAAATAATTTGTAAAATATACAGTATTCCACTAACATTTCTGCAAGTCTGAGACTACCACTGGCAAACAATCTGACCTGGCTTTGCAGCTTTCCTAACCAAAAAAGACCATTAAAAAATGAGTGCTGTGAACTTCATAACTATGCTGTGTTTCTTGTCATGCTGGGATTAGTAATAGCAGTGCTATCAAATATTACTGTGCAATAAAACCTGTGGTTTGCATTTAGATTACATTTGATTTCTTCATGTGGAAAATGCATGCTCTAATTTTCCTCTTACAGTAAAATTGATAATACATAGAATACAACATCACAGCAGATGACACAGTCTACAAGGTAGGCATGACTTGTTTTATAGTCATAAAGCTTGTACTTCTGGCTGTGATTTTATGAGCCAGGCATACAAAAAAGAGTACAAAAAAAGATATTTATAAATAAAAGCATACAACAGTAAATAGGAAAGGAGACCAAGTTACAGAACAGATTGAACTGGATATAATCAGAACCAAACAGCTTTTGCAGAAACTGCAAACTTAGCACTTGGATGCCTCACCAGTCAGTAACGCAGGTACAGCAGCCGCCTTTAACAAAAGAAAGCAATTCTAGGCAGGGAGGAAAAGAATGTAAATAGGACCGGCAGCATCCTCACCAGGCAAAACCCCCCAATAATTTCTTTGAATATATGCTGTTAAAGCTCCACAATATCATAAACAGGCCCCTCACCTCTCCCCCTTCTTCCACAAAGTAGAAATCATCTATCACTATTTATTTTTTTAATATTAGGTAATCTAGCAAAGTATTCATTTCAATGGTATCTTTTACAATATGCCTTGGAGAAGCTTCTATAAGCATCTAGGATCTTATTAGCTAAAAAAAAAAGGAGATGCACGCTGCACACGGTCTCCATGGGGACATTGCACATGGCAGAAGCTGTGAACAGAGCACTTCCATCACAGAAAGGCAACGGGCATGAATTACACAATAAGGAACGGAGTGGAGAGCTCATTAGCATGTAAAAACCATAGCCCTATATATTCTGTTATATTTTTGTATGTCGTCACATTAACAAATTGCTGTTTATTAGCCATGATTTACTGAATCGAGCGCAGCAGAACCGGGCATGAGCTGAAGCAAAGTAGCTGGATGTAAAACTAATGCAAACAGCTGAGAGTGATGTCTTAACTGCGGCTCCGCATAGCTTGATCCACCAGCCAACAGATGAACTGATTACACATCATGGCAAAAATTTCACCTTTTGCTACACTGTAATAACTCCTGAATAAATACAAAACATGGTCGAGCTTGACAAACTGATAGATGAAGAGCTGCAAAATGATTCCTCGCTTCCACTGAGGACGGTGCTGCCAGCGTTAAAAGAAATCACTGTTGTACAATGCATTAGCGTTCCTATATTCAGACCAACCATGAAAAATCATGAACTGCAAATGTATTCATTTTTAACTGTTTATGCCCTCTTCAAAGTACACATTTTTCTTACTACTACCACAATGTTATCACCACATTATCTTACTCGTCTGAACTCGCATTTCTTTCCGCTGCAGTCTCACCATGGATGCATGCCTCAATCCAAAGAAAGGCAATCCTGACTGCATGAAGCCAACGGTAACATCGCGCTCAAAGCTCAAAATTTCAGAAAAAGCACAAATTCCCAAAAGAAACCATTACAAGTTAGTCTCCGCACAATGCTCAAGCCCTGACTTGCATCCATTTGCTTGCACGGGCTTTTTTTTTGTCTTAAGAGCGCTGATATCAGGAAAAAGGCACTTTAACTATGTGTCATAAACAACACACATTAATGGCTTAAAGACTGTTACACTTTTTTACTTTTTCCTTTTTATACTAAAGGTATTTTGCTCACTAAGAAAAGAATAAGAGGAATCGAAGCTTTGGACTTTGCCCTTTTCTTGGAAAAGCAAAAAACCCCAACAGACCGAAGTTGAGCAAAATGCAGCAGTTCCCATAGACAGTGGCAGATGCAGCTTCTTTACAGTTTTAGTACAGCCCTGACTCCCTAAATTTGACATTCACATTAACCAAAATTAAAACTCACTGCAGATTATCAAGTTTCATGTCTTTTTTTTTCCTAGCCCTTATGCAAAATTTACTTTGGCACAATACAGGAGTGCATTATTAATCAGCGTAGGTTTGTTTGAAAAGTAGGCTCTATTTATTCAGAGGTAGGACTGACTCCAAATCCAGGCTTTCTTTTCCACATGGAATGCGAGCGTATCAGATTTGGTATTTGATTTTTCAGCTCAGCTGTGAGGGATGAAATGAACTTTGGAAAAAAAAACAGAGGCAGAGTGTACATGGTAACAGAAAAAGAAACCACATGATTTTTTTTTTGTGGTTTCAGCTATCAAAGTGAAAATGTCAAATCTCTCTAACCACACCCATTACAGTAAAATCTCAGAACAGTTGAAGACAATGACGCTTTGCTATTGGCATTAAATGAATCCAGTCTCACCCATCCATGACCAAAAAAGACACAGCGTCATTTCAAAATCACAGTCACTTTTCTCTCGACTTTTGCAGTATTTTCAGATTTATACCTCCCCTGTTTATTCTCATATTGCAGTCAATTAGCATCTATAACACAGCTAGCTGAACAGATCTGTGCAGTTTTAGCACAAAGTTCTTTAAAATCACTGTTCTTTACAAGTTATTTTGATGAAAAGAGAGATTTACCAGCAACTATTAAGCACGAAGTTTAAGGAAACAGAAGAACCTTGTAGGAGGATTTGCTAATGCAGTTTATTGCTGTTACTTCTCATATCTGAAAAGATACTGCCTCTGAAGTCTCTGACAAAAATGCAAATTGATATTCTTGGGAGACAGTACAAAGCCAAATGCAAGTTACAAAGTCAGAGAACTCAATCTTAAGGATTTCATCACAACTAAATCCACTGATGTCTCAACAGAGTCACAGTAATATACATGTAAAATCAGAATCTTATTGTCCAGGGCTGCTGGAAAAAGAGATGGTGGAGACACACAATGATTTTCACGACATGAGCCTTCTCCATAAATGCGTGCATGAAACCAAAAGCTGAAATCCCCTATGAGAAGCCACAGTGCTACCTACCTGGCAGTGATAACCTCTCAGCGGTCACAATAGGTACGTTTGATGCAGCAACTAGATGGAAAGAAAAGGCATCCACGCTTGAGTGATTCTGCAGAGAAATGTGCCTACACCTAACACAATGGGAAAACTGTTCAAGAATAGCTAATCTGTGTGAAACTACGACCACAGTAATGCTGTTAGAGGCAGTGAAAACTGTGAAAATGCTCTGAATTAAGTGTTGACTGAGCAAGTTAAAGCTTCAGGTAGGTTTCTCTCAACCCATCCACCCACATACCTGGGGGTGGTATCCATGTGATAAATTGCATTTAACACGCACCTGCACTCTACCTACTAATCCATCCTCACCTTGGCTACTTCTAACATTACAAATCTCCAAGGCACTTCAAACAACTGCCTTCTGCAAGGAAGAATTTCTCCTCAAAAGTGTGTTGGCGAGAAGCCAGGAAAGATTTAAGTTCAAGTATACCGCAGTTCAACCCGGTTAGAAATAGGATCTTTATAAATTCTTAGAAAACCAGGGTTCTATGGATTTTCAGGATGATTACTATTTCTAGGTGATGGAAATCCAGGATTTCTAACAGTAAAAGTCATAGTTAAGTCACTAAGCAGTGAGCGACTTGGAGACCCATATACATCCACATAGCTGAGGATGGGGTCAGGTGGCAAAGCCCAATAGATACTGGCAAAGAGACAACATGCACAGCTACTCTGGGTTCACCTACAGGCAAGACCACCGTTTCCTCAAGCCGGACTGACCCATCACACGACTACCCCCCTGACAGCTAAGTGTCCATACAAGGCACCTTGCCAACCACTAGCTGTGTGGAAAATTGAGGCCTCCACAAGGGGAACAGACCTTTCAATTGTTGAATCTCAAGAAAAAACAGAGTGTTTTAAAGGTGCAAATTAAATGCGCAATAAATTTATGGAGGAAATGCTAAGTTTTTCCTCAAAATACTGCAGCTACTCTCTATTTCATGACATAACTTAGAGGGAAGCAAATACTTACTTCTTGTCTCCAAACTACGCGCTCTGTGGCAGCTTAAAGAAGTGCCTGGAGCGGCACCAGAGGTCCACAGAGACCTCTGCCCATGCCCTGAGTACTCAGGGTGTACCTCCTATGGCAGGCAGGAAAAATTTCTGCTTTACGATGAGAGAAAGAAGGATTTTGTGCGAAGGCCAGTTTATTACTATTTGAACTCCGTCTGGGCACCAGGACTGGACCCTGAATAAATTATGCCAGGATATATGCTCAAAGTTAGCTTCCCTAGCAGCTCTGCACAAACAGAAATCAGCAGGAGTCCAGCATGTAGAACAGCTTCCGAATCGGGTCATTAATCTGTACAAGCAGAAAAACCTACCCAACAAACACATTAGCAGTCATCGCACTCCAGGTTACAAGGCTGAACTATCATGCAAATTGATGCACATCTCACGCCTCCTCGCGTCACGGAGGAAGGCACAAGCAGGCTACAAGGGAGAGCACAGAAAGCTATGGAAGCGTGCTCCTTGTGAGGAACAATGGAACAGGACAGATTTATTTAGTCACTATGATGATGACGTGGTATTATTTCTTCTGCGACAGCATGCAAAGTCTCCAGAGATGGTCAAATCCTGAAATGGCCTGGCTCTAGAAACATGGCTGTTGCCAAAAAAATCTTCGCCACCTTGAAACAAGCCCACAAAACCATGAGGGCAGAAGACGATTCAAGGTTTAAAGTACACAGAGACACATAGCTTAGCCACAAGCACCTTTTTTCCCTCCACTTGTTTGATGATTTATCAATAAACTAAGCAATCTCCACCTTCTGTCCAGTCAATAGCTGATTAGTTAGATGCTTCCTAGCAAGTCTTTTGGGAGGACAGAGTCTTGAGGTCTTGATTTCAAGGACAGAGCAATAGTTTTTACAGAGTTAGACAGGATGTGATTCCTTAATAACGGCGTAAATAAAGCAGAGTTAAGAGACCTTTCCATTTTGATGCTACTGTAAAATGTAGAAGAGACTTTACCAGAAACGATCGGTTCTGTTTTTTTTAAATACTGGTAATACTGCAGGCATGAAAGGATTTCACTTCTTTAGTTCCTAGATAAAACCTAATGCTCCCTTTCAACCAACCACAAACAGGACAGACCTAAGTGGGGCAGAAAGACGTATGTATCATGAAAACACCCGTTATGTACACCAACCCAGAAAAAAAACACATATGAGGCAAGTTATGAAAGCCAGAACAGCCCTACGTTAATCATCTAAATGCATGACTATATAACCAACAACCAAGATATGAGTTCACGCTGGCTGTCAGATCTTCAGGATGATGCAGAAAGTATGGGAGACTAAGAAGAGTGAGAGGCAGACTTCCCTCAGGGGAGGGAAGAAGGGCTGGCTGAGCCACGGACTTGCTCCCTTGCTTCCCTTTCCCATTTTGCATAGAGAAATTTGCACAGTTACAACTCCAAAATGCACATCACACTTATGCCCTTTCACACTGACATGACTTTCTGGCGGATGTAAAATACGACACTGCCAGTTAGAAGCATTTCTGCATAACCAGCTGGTGTAAAAGGGCCCTCGTACAGGTAGGAATCCAACTTTGTGTATCTCGCTTTAGAAGTTACTTAGCTGTGGGTTTTATTTCCCCATGTATGATAAAAACACAATGAAGAGGCTTGTTAGGAGAGTGCATTTAAATAAAAAACGCTACTGATTTTTTTATATATATATATATACACACACAAAAATAGACAAATTATATAAATTTATAAATACAAATACATATAAATATATATGGATGCATATATAATTGGTATACATACGTATACACACACACACACACATATATATATCTCTATATATATCTAAAACTTCTTGAGAACGCAAACAGCCAAGTGCATGTACTGGGACTATTACTCTCACCCGAATCCTGGAAACAATTCTTTAAGTAATGGTAGTGCAAGTTGTGCTTCGCGCTGGAGAACAGTCAGTGAACAAAAGTTTGAACTGTTTCAAGCGGGCCTGAAAGATGCTTATTCACCAGAGTTTGCATCTGTCGCAAACAGCTCATTTAATTCAACCTCTGAGGCATTCGCTCTCCACTTTTCAACCTTAGAAAGCGGTAACCTAGCTAAAGAGGTTAGACACAGTATCATCAGATCAGATCAAAAAGATGCCAATGAACAGCTGAGGCTTAAATTTATGCCCAGCACGCTTACACAGACATGAAAACGAATATTAGATGTAATCGGTTTCAGCTACGTTATGTATTTTTGCTTGTCCTTAAAGAATTTCTGGAAACAAGTATGAAACAAAAAGCTTGAAATTAAAATCAACCAGGGAAAAATTAATCTAGCTGCCGAGAAGAACAGACTCAGGTTCCATGACAAACACAGATACATATTCAAAATTAACTTTAAAAAACGCTTCTAAATTCAACCAACTGCTATAAAATGACAAATGCATATATTATACGCACCAATTATAAAACATTGCAGCAAGGATTAACTACATGCACAGATCTTATGAGCACCCTAGGAGCAGGACAGCGGACTAAATAAAGTAAAGCAATCTTGAAATCCACAGACATTACATTTCCCTGTGTTAAAAAGGGGAGGGAGGTGTTCAGGGGGGTTGGATTTTTTTCTGAATGATAGAGAAAAAAAAACAAGGTAGCTACTTGGAGTATCAGCAGGTTTAGCCTAGATGCAGAATATTTACCAGAAAATTACACCTACCTAAATCCTGCAACGTCTGCTTTTATCAGAGACTCACCTATTTCCAGAAAGATGACAACCACTTATAAATCCGTTTTCACAGGCAAATTACGATAAAAATCCTTTGGATATGCAACGCTCAGTATTCAATATTTGCCACCAGCAGACACTGTTGTTAAACAAAATGGGAAGCAGCCTTCGAAAGCATCCAGACAGAAAAGCGAATCCTAGCCTCCCTGTAAATCCTGCAAAAATACATCTCGTTCACTTGTGTGGATCTCTTTATTGCAGTTGACATGGGCTTGCCCAGGGGACTAACTTGTTGTTCCATAAAGATCCTTAAATAGGCACTACTGATGAAACATTTAATCCAAGCCCTGGTATCAAATGGCTGCTATTGCCAGTGACAGTGATAGAAAAATCTATTTGCCAATTAAATAACTGCATGCAAAGCTATGACTGTTTATTATGCCTTTTAACATAGTTCAGCTGGTTTGGATCATATCCAGTGAGCTTCATATTTTACAAAAGCTGCATTCCATATAATTTATAAGTAACATGCTTTAAGCCTTTGTTTTTTAACTACACCTTTTCACTCATGTTGTTATGAAGTGTCTGCTTGGGCAAGAGAATACATTTTACACACAAATGCCACTTGTATCATTCAACTATACATATATATGGCTTTGGACTTTTCTCTGTTGATAATGAAATTATGATTTATACTTAGAATATAAGACCATATTTTAGTTGTTGGAAAAAAAACACTTTAAAAACTCGCTGTGTTTACTTTAAATGCGGAGGACGTACAACGGCTATTCATTTATTGTAAAACTAAGAGAATACATTTTGATCCCATGAGTCTAATAAAACTCTGCATAAACATAACAATAAGGAAAGTTAAGATGAATAGTTGAGATGAACACTTCAGCCTGGACTTCATTTCGCTTGGACTTCCACCGTGCCAGGAAACAAGAAAACAAGTGAAGGGGCAGTAATTAAAAGGGATTTAAGCATAGAGGGAGCATTACATCCACGTGTGGAACTCCATTAAAATAGGATGCAGCATTCAGTTTGACAAGGCTGAAATTTAACAAAGTACACAAGAGTGTAAATTGAGGCTCCGAGAAGCCATCTCCGCTGAGAGCAGCTTAAGCATATGCTTAAACATGAAATAATCTGATCCTAACATGTGTTTTATGTCAAGCATGAATATACAACTTTGGGACATAGACTGTATTAAGGTTTCATTTTAGTATGTGATAAAAAAAATGAACTCATGCTAATACACATAGAGTATTGAATAAATACAGGATAAAAATACTGGCAATTGGAGAACATACAGCTGAAATTAATCCATTCCCATAAATAGTGAAAAAGACAAACCAAGATGGTGCGTTTTTCTCTTTTAATCACAGGAAAGTTTATTTTTTCCCTTGGTCTTAAAAAAATACCAAATGTAAGTTAGTCTCTTATTCTCCATTACCATAACTTTAGTCTAAATTAATAAAAAATTATACTTAATGTTTCAGAATGAACATTGATTCTTCTGCATTTTTAATTAAGTTACTGCTTGCAATTCCATTTTTAACTTTGTAACTACCTTGGTCAGGACGAGTTGTAGCTTTTACTGCACCAATTTCTGGAGAAAATGTTTCCATCTTAATTTATCAAATTATCAAAACAGTAGATTGTAACTTATGGAAAGCACTATTGCCATTTTCATATTTCAGCATTATTTATGAAAATTATTTATGAATTTTAGTAACCGTTTCAAAATACATAGGTTGAAGTCGCTGGGTAGGCAGCTTCACTTAAAGAGTTTTTCTGAGGTAAAATAACTGATTTAAGTGTGCTGCTGTACCACAGGTTCATGAGAAAACAAACTGTAGTATTACCTTTGACTGCATTAAATTTAGTCTCTAAAGTAAAAAAATACCCAACTGTTTGTCTACTAAATAAAGATAATGTTGTTATGTCTTATTACAATATCTCTCTTCCTATACTTTATGGCTATTTATATGGGAAAAGGTCCAGACTGTCGGTGCTTAAAAACTGTATTTGAGCCTTTTTACTTCCTTTGTTTCTCCCTGCTGGGCAGAAATTTTTAATCACAAAAATACCTCCTGTAAGTCCACCTCGTATCCAACTTAGTTATACTCAAATCCTAGCACCAGCGCTTTGTTGTAAAAATACCTTCTGCCCAGTCACAACTGGAACCCATTAGATTTGCAGCTGAGCAGCAGATTTTTGTGAAGAGCAGCAGATTTTTGTGAAAGACCTGCAGAAACACTGAGACCCGCCCCAGTCCTGAAAATGTATTTTTGGGGGGGTTCACAGTAACCCCCGAGAGCTCGCAGGTGCTCTCAGGTCGGCACGTGCTTCCTCGCCAGCACTGGGTCACCGCCAGAAGGCGGCTGGGTGACACAAGCTGCAGCAAAAAACTACTTGCTAACTTTCCTTAAAAACAATTTTCTTTTTGCTTTCAGTTTTGAATGAGGAATTTTTGTGATAAATATTCATCAAAAATCTCACTAAACAGTTTAGGCTTTTTAGCGCATTTCTTTAACCAGCTCCGCTCTGACACAGGTTCAGCAAACACTTTGGACACTTCTTATCTGTTGCTTTTGAAGTTTCTCTTTCAAATCAACAGCAACAACCATCAAATCTCTCATTTCATTCTCCTAGGATTCTGATCTCAAACATTTACAATTCTACTCATTTGTTAGCGTATAAAAAAATCTCTGAAAGTGCCAGATCTATCCAAATAAATATGCTTCAATGTAGTTAGCAATGCATAAACTATTCTTTTTTTTTCTTTTTTTTTTTTTTGATGTATCACAATGAATACATTGGCTTTAACATCTATTCTCTTGATCAGTCATTTTGAGGTGGTCCACTTTTGTTTTCCTGACTTTCACAAACATGCTTGCAGCCAGTAAGAGACTCTTCACTATGATTAATGGCCTCCCATTGGGTATACAGAAAATTTCCCAGCCTGGTTCCCTTGAGAATGCTCCACTACATGGATTTCTACGCAAAGCTAGATTAAAAGAGGAGGAGCAATAGCTATAGTCCACCTACCCCACAGCCATCAATTATATACAGTTATAAATCAAAGTTTTCAGCCAGAACAAAGCCTAGTGTGGCAAACAAACAAGGGCGTTCACAGCAAATTGTTTTGAAGCAGAATAAAACTCTTGACAGAAACAATGGGGCTCGCAAAGCCACTGTCAATATCTCTATAAAGTTCTGTTGATTTATTAAGAATTAGACACAGTGTATCCAATTACTGCTGAATTAACTTAAACAGAAAGCAGCAAGTGGAAAAATAAGCAAGGAGATGGATTTCTCTTTTTAAAGGAAAAAAATCACGCAATTCTATATCATAGTTAATTGAAGACAGTAACACGAATCATAAAGTATCTGTACTTTAACTCCCTATATTTGTGTTTCTTGGCTTTTGGTTTTAAGCACTCTCTTTCATGAAAGACTGGTATGTCTATCTCATCCATATTTCATCTCCGGTCTGTTTGTTTTCCCGGCTATTTCTGCCTGCGTGCCACAGATGATTTTGATCGGTTTGGATATTTTTAAATACCCTTCACACACAATCTGCTTTCAAACAAGATAGTAGGAAAAGAAACCACTAGGGGACATGGAGACAAAAGACTGCTAGCATCTCTCCTCACGTGTCTCTGCCCTTCTGGACAATGGGAATTATCTGTAAGAGGTTGGGTCTCCCTTTTTCAGACATTTAAAAATCCACTTTTTGATATACAGCAATTTTTGGAAAGCAAAAGAATATAATTCCAGTCAAAATGCAAGTAAGCTTCGCCCAAAAAATTTAGTTGATATTTGCTACTGCACCCAGTCCCCACTGCAGAACATATTTCACATAGACTCTAGTTGTCTCTGAAAGAAACAGATGCTGGAGGAAAGTGCTCAGTAATTTTCAGCAAGACTTTAAATTCCTCAGATGTTTGTGAAAAATTAACTTTTGACAACTCTGATTAAAGCTGCTCAGCCAAAGGCAAGAGTCTTCAGGGCAACTCTACCTTGCTGTGTGACAAACCTTGTCCTACATCATGTTTCCACCAGTCCTTGTGCTACCGTCCTCCAGCTTGCAACAGGCATCAGCACCCCAAATTTGGAGGAACATGGAGTTTCTGTGACAGATACTGCACCTCTGACCAAGTATGGTCTCGCATGAAATACGTCCAGACCTGCATTAATGCATATGCAAGCTTCTGTTTTCTTTGCAAAGCTCTCTTGAAAGAGGCCCGATGCGTTCAGAGCGGTGTAAAGGCACCATCCATTTTGTGTTGAAGGACGGGCGGTGCAGAAACAGACTCCCAGGACACGCAGCCCCACAACTGATAGCCAGCAAACAGTGCCACAACCTGTCTGCCAAACCACTCCTTCTTCAGAGGAAAAGAGCTTTCCACAGAAGAATTCCTGAAAATTTCAGAAAAACACTGTGGTGGGAGCCTTAATCGACGTGTTGCCCTGTGAGGTGGCCAGGCCTGATGCCTAAGGGAAGGCAGCCGTAGGTTATCCAAGCAACACACAACAATACCAGGGAGCTTAACGCACAACATGGTGCAGCGAGGCAAGATGGGACTGTGAGAGCCTGCTCCATCCCAGGGCAGAATAAACTATACCAGCATCATTCCTAATAGACATCTTCTTAAATACTTCTAGTGATGTATGATCTCCTACAGCAGTCTCCTCCAGAGCTTTATTACCCGTACTATTAGAAAAGTTTTCTAACCTTCCTGTACTTACTTTCTCCTGTCTTCAAATTATTCCTGTCTTTGCAGCACCACCATGTAGAATCCATAACCCTGGTACCTCTCACAGAAGAAACTCAAAGGCATGATGCACAGAGCGGTGACTATAATACAGTATGTAAACAGCCTGCCTAAGTAAAGCTGCGGGAAGAAACATGGACCACCACCTCAAGACGTGCTGCACAATTCCCAGTAAAAATCCAAAGCAATTAAGTGTCCTTAGTGTCTTGCAGGTTTGTAACATACATATGAACAGTATAAGTTATTAACAGAGCAGGCTGTTTTCGTCTTCTTTTTTTTTTTCTCTACAGGGATAAATGACTGGCAAATAACATATAGAAGTGACAATGACATCCTGAGCTCTAAGCCCAGCTCTGCTGCTGGCTCTTTAAATCTACATCCTTTAGCAACCAAATGAAACTGCAGATGATCGGTTTCTACAAAAATGGGACCAATTAGTAGATAGTTTAATTTTTCTTTTTATTTCTCCTAGGTGTGTTCATTCCAGGTAAACCTTCTCAGTTTTCTTAAGCGATGATTAATTTTTCTATCAATCAGCTTCACAGGGGCTTGCAGGTATGCATCGCTTAACGTCTGTGAACACGAAAAAAAAATAAATCACCTTTTATCATTAGTTTTTTTCCCAGATTTCTGAATGTGGAGAAGATGAAATAAAAATGTTCATACAAGAGGGTCTTTTAAAGGTACTCTCCTAGTATTACACAAATTATCCTTCTGGGAACCTACATGATTTTCTTGACAGGACTATCTTCAAACAAGAATAATAAAATTTGGTATCCACAGGTTCATGATTCATACATCCACATTAGCGGACCTCTCTTCCTATGTATTTCCACACTAATAAAAAAGACATTTGCCAAAATACATAAAAACACACAGGAAAGAGGTATTAATTCTTTTCAGTTTCTGACGTTAAAATTAAATCCTGTCCTTTCTCAAACAGTAACATTGGTTTAAGAAAAATGTTCATTCCTGAATAATTTTAATACTTGCAATAAATAATACTCTCTCACACCAAGTAAGTGCACTGCAATTTCATCTTCCTTGTGGCCTGTACACTAAGCAGCACATCCAGTGCACCACTGTTTTTACTTTCCACTTTGTGCAGATCTTTGGGAATCACGCATGTCTTTTACGCACTCCTCAAAATGAAGGAATTACTAACCCATGGCCCTCAGACATGAAGAAGATCCAGTAGCCCTCTCACACTAACCCATGCTGAGAGGGGGACACTACAGCTGCTGCCCTCCCTGTGAAATTTGTCTGGAATAATCGTTCACTTCATGACACGTGAAAACACCACCATGTCAGCAGTTTCAACTGGATTACACTGGTGCTGTTGAGTCTGAAGTTTCACCTACAATACATTACCAATTTTTCTCACGTCCCTTTCATAAAACCTCCCCTAAGCATCCCATAAGCAATTCTGTACAATCCCAAAATGCTCTTCCTCTGAACCCCCTGAAGCATCCCATACCCCTAGGCAGGAGCTCCCCTCAGTCCCACAGGTGCTCTAGCATTGACTTACCTTGATGTATGTCACACCTGGACTACAGGGTTGAGGCTCTCCTGGGACCCAAGGAGGTGTCCAGGCAGGGTGTCCCTTCCTCCAAGTCTGTAATTTGGGTTCTCACTTGCCCTTGTCCCCCTGAGCTCCTCTGGGCTTGTGTAGATGAGCCTCTGATGGGCCAAAGGCTCCTGGGATGGCCTGGGAGCAGCTGGGGCAGGGTATTATTTGGCCTCTACTCTTGCCATTGTCTCTCAGTGCTCCCTTGTGGGCAGGCAGACCAGCTTTTATCACATAAGCTAACATGTGGTATCCAGATTCATGCTTACCCTATTCAGGAGCGTACTCCAATGAACACTGCCCAATGAGATTCATTTTATTTTGTTGACCCTCTAAATCCAGAGAGAGTACATACCAACAAGTCTACTCACATACCTAAGAGTTTGCAAAATCAGGGTCTTGTTCTTCTTCAAAAATATTTTTCCATTAAGAAATTCTACAATCAAGAGTCACAGCCACTCACAAAAGACCTCTACAAAGACAATTTAAGAGCTGCACACATACATACGTACACAGGTAAAAAATACCCTGTGAGGAAGTAGATTTCAGTTTCAAACTTCCAAGGGATTGTGAGATACAAAGTGAAAAATACGACCGAAAAATGCTAATGTGTCAACTTCTAAGATGATACACTATGTATATCCAACTGCCTTTAAATCAACTTCACGTCTAAATTACATGAAGTTGTTGGTAGAAGTAAAATACCCTTGTTAATATTGAAGAAGACATCAATAACAGGTATGATATAGCATAGTTAAAAGTAGTTTAAGAACTACCTGTACTACTGCTTTTTTACTCCCTTTCTCCCAGACTTCTCCCTCCTTCCTTGGACCATTTGATGCACACAGCTATTACATCTTGTACTTTGAAGAATGTGTTCCTTAATGATAATATAGCATTTTGCTTGTAGAAAACCCAGTCCAACCCAAACGAGGTCCAAGCTGATGAAAGCTTGTAGCTGCTTTGAATATGTGTTAAATATTAAGAATAGAAACTAACATTGCTTTCACAGCTCAATGGTATTTGTGTGTTTAAAATGAAGCGCGAGGTCTATCGGACTACAGATGATTGTCAGTGTTGGACAAATGAAGTCAAAGTGTTCTCAGGGAAGAAGTCGTGACCTTGAGCAAATGCGATTTGAAAAAGGGACTAGGCGGAAGAAAAGTTTGCGGTTTTTCAAAAAGCCAAATGCGTAATCCTCCAGATGGACCTGCAGTTAGGTGCAAGAGAATGGCAAAAAAGCTCAGCATCAGTTGAAGTGTAACAGCAGCCAGTTACCTCAGTTCTTTAAGGCTCATCCGGACACTCCTCCAGCAAAAGGGTACCTACCCCTCATCCTCCTGGTTAGATATTTAGCGCAGGAGCTCCAGCAAGAAGCCTGAGACAGCAGATACAGATGGCTCAAGCCATACGACCCTTTCATTGAGTAGATAGAACAGCAAATTTGACTTAGGACAGAAAGTGGACAGACACACTTAACTTGTCACTGAGAATATGACACAAAAAAGTCATACTTTGATTATTTTTATTTACAAATTATTGCGGAAGAGAAACAAAAGCACGTACCTACTTCTAACAACAACAGGATCAAGGTTATGCAGAAGAATATAATTATCTTCATAAAAAATGGAGGCAATATTAAACACGCAGTTCTCTGTATGAACTTTGTGAATGGACGAGTACATCTAAAAAGAGCAGATGGAGAGAAACCTTTCTTTCCCTCACTGTATGAAGTTTTGCCTGCACCATATAATTTTAAGATAAACATTATTTGTAGTTGCAAAATGACTTTTTTGAAGGGGCCACAAATTCAAACACAGCACCTCATCAAGAGAACAAATCAAAGACCCCAGCATAAAAGCTTACTTTTTTTTATTACTCATTTTAAATGTTTATTTCATACACATTTACCACAGTTCATTTCAGCCAAACAGAACCCCCGTGTTCATGATTTTTGCCTACAAGAATATTAAATTTCTGTGCATCTGTCTTCTCTCTAGGGGTTTCTCCAGGGAATATAATAGTCTATTTGTTTTTCTATTGATCTTGTATCTAAATACTGCTTTTTCCCTTTCAGAAAAAAGAGGGCTGCCAAAGAATCAGTAGTGTCACTGTAAAAATGTTTTTCTTAGCTGGATGAAATGATGGCAGAGCAAGATTGGGAAAAATATTTTTCAAATCTGTTTTAATAAGCGTACTTCCAGATAGGGATATGCTAGATATTGGTCTAGGCATGCCCCAGGCCTATGATCCATCTTTCATCCTTTTTACCAATTTCAGACTGACAGCTAAATTAGCTCATGGAAAAGGCTCCCGTAGGCAGTAACCAATAACCTGCCATCCAAGGTAAGTTGCAACAGTAAGAGGCGTGGGGGGGGAGGAAAATGGAGATAGAAAGATGCATTTACATCAGCTGGTGAGGAAAAAATTGGGGCTTCAAAAAGGATCAACTTCCTTAAAAAATTAAGTAAAATTAAGCCACACTGTAAAGAGAAATATAATATTGTGATTTAATGTTATGTTAAGCAATAGGCACAAACTGACCTCTTAAGACACAACTTGCCAGTCTTGGAGTTTCTGTAGTTAGTAAATCCAGTAAGTTTACAAATACACAACCGCAAACGGAATAGCTTTCTCTACCTATAATATTTTAGGCTCAGTACCACCTAGTTACTGAGATGTGTTCATCAGAACAGGAAGACAATAGCTGGTCATAAAAGGCAAGATATCAACAACCTTTTGAATCACAATGCTCATTTTCTTCTCAGGCAAAATAAAATCCTCAGCATGGGAGTGTTCACAGTACAGTGCTAATAGTGCACATGTGCTGAATTATTTAAAAAATAATAAAGATAGGAGGAATGACATATCCGCCAGTTCACTGACTGCTAAAGCAGTGAGTTTAATATTTGGACAGTATCTATCTGACCGAGTAACTTGAGCTTATTGAAGCTGATGTTTAACATACATATCTCTCCATGAAAATAACTGCTTCAAACACTTAGAACAAACTCTTTCTGGAATGGGCTTAGTTATATCTGAACTTGCATTTTACCTGCATTTTTGTCATTTTTTTCCATCACGCTCTATAATAGGTAAATTGCAGTTGAAAACCAATGACTTCGATAGAGTTAGTGACTTTTTTCACGGTAGTAATTTCCCCTAATGTTATTTATGGTACCATATAACATTAGCAATGATATTTACAATTATGGTCCAAAATATTGTGCAGTACTCTGTTAAGCACTGTAATCAATTTTTCTTCTGTTTTATTGGTATATATATATATTAGAATTTCAACAGATAATAATAACGAACCCAAAATGTTAACACAGATATTTGCAAAAACTCCTTTTTTGTTTAGTGAGATGCCACAAAAGATGACAAACCCATCAACCTATGTGATGGTGTGACGGGTATTTTGTTGCTCTCTGCAGCTGGGTATCTGCGTTTGAAAAGCATGCTTAAATTAAAGATGCAAAGAAATGCCTGGGGTTTCATTGCATTGCAAATGTAAAGAAAGACTGATTTTCTTCAAAGGAGGCTGATAATAACCTACAAACAGCAGGTATTTTCTGCTACCAGCATGTAGCTGGCATGTCATGGCTAGTACATCTTTAATCATAATAATGAGTTCTGTGGTAATCATGATAAAATATGTTTTAACTGACCATGTTTTTACCTGCCATTGCTACCCTCTACTGAGAATTAGCCGACTTTTCTTCTTTTTTCGCTCCTCTAGCCTTAGCAGCGCATCTCATTGAGGCAGCTGTATCACTAGCTGGGCTGCTACGTTAAAAGGTTTGCTTGTTGGCAGCATTTAACTCTTAAATATCAGTTTAGTAGTACGAAATTCAGCTAACTGCTTGGCACAAGGAACACACAAATAACTGAACAGTCTGGAAACGTAAGGGAAATTGCCGTTTCTTTTCCTGTAACAGGCAGGCAGTTCTCTAACTTCTTTCTCTCAACAAATTAATTTTTTTCTGCCACAGTTAATTCTCCCCTAAGCTCCTGTTTTCTTTTATCTGCATTTTCTCTAAGAGTTTTCCCACGTAAAACTAGCATATTTCTCTTGTCTGCTGGAAAAAAAATCAGTCCCATACCCATAGCAGGAGTTTCTCTTGTCCTTGAGGATTAAAATCACAAAATGGCCAGTTACCATGCCTTCCAACAAGAATCCCATCCCTCTTTACCCCGACTACCGAGAGTACTCAACATTTTCCACTCCTAACTGCAAGTAGGAGCACAGTAGTTTACTACAAGGTGACATCAGCTTCCAACCTCCTCCAGAAAAATTGATTCTCCTTAAAATGTCACTTTTCTTTTCTTTTAAGACAAAAATAAACATATTAAAGAAACATCTTGCCTTTTTTAATGAAAAAAAAAAAAATTAATAGTCTCATCAGGGAAACATCATTGAAACTCCACAAAAAAAAACAGATGGAAGGGAAGCTGGAGAGAAGTAATTAAAGCTTTTTTAAAGCACACCAAAAACTGCCCAGTGAAGCCTCCTGAACTGCGGTACACCCCACATTAAAAGCTAAAACCAAAAATAAACCTGATGTCTAATAAACTTCCCCCAGCTCCACGATAAACAAACAAACGGGCAGCTATGAATAAATGCAACCTCTGGGTTCCACTGGGCTTGTAGAGGATTACTTGGAAGGGAAACGGGCAGAGCTCTCCTGTGCAAACCCAAAATGGCTCTGAGTGGTGGGGATGAACGCGGCACGGGCACCGAACCTTCTGCTGCACAACTATCTGCCCCGCAGCCGGCTTCAAAAGCCTCTGGCCAGACCTCATGGCTGGGACAGAGTTAATTTTCCTGGGATAGAGTTAATTTTTTAAACCACAAGACCTCATCACAGAAGAGCTCCTGATGTGTAGTTTTATTTCCCCTTCCGCCGTTGCCTTCACAGCGGTGCCACTGAGACCGTTCCTAGACCCAAAAAACTTACCAAATGGAGTTGCACCCTGGCCACGGCACTTCCAGGGACCTGGGCCTCCATCCCAAACTCCTTCCCAGCTGGGAACGTCCCTGAGCAGTAACCACGAAGGATGAGGTCGGGGGGAATATCTGAAGTTTTGGCTTGGGCTCAGTCCCCATCTTCAGCACTTTACCTGAGCTTTTACAGTGCACTGCAAAACATTAATAATGCTTTCCACCGCATGGTGATATTATGGCTAGAGCTAGAGACAACACTGTTGAGTGGTTCAGATTCAGTGGCAGAACAGCTTTACTCAATACTTCAGGTATTTTGTAAAATGCGAGCAATATAAATGAACGCTACCAGGTAAAGACCTCCGCAGGAAAAAGCGTCTAAGGACTAAAAGATGAAGAAATAAGCATTCTAAATGAGAGCCCATTTCAAAAGCATTTTTCTTTTGCCACTTATTAAGGTTTGCAGAAGCATGCTGAAAGGATGTTTCTCTGTTACAACCTTTAACTCCAAGTTCTTAACTGTACCATAGATCATAATATTGTCATTCTTCACTGTCACCATTGCGTCAGCAGCTGTTTTTGGTCTCACAAAAAAGGATTTGACCTTTGGGATGGACAGGAAGCTGAAGGAGCAACTTTCTGAAAAAATAGCCTCCTGTTTACATTCGCCTTGTTTAGCGAACAATTATCTTGGGAGACATAAGTAATAAGCATGTAAGTTTACATAAGCAGAAGTGTCATTTTGATAGCACTAAATATGAGTGCATGTCAAGCTGTTGCTGAGTAACTGTTCTAACTATAAAATGCTGATCTGTATTTTTACCAATAAAAAGCACAGAAACGCTAATGACAAGACCAACAGCACAGCCCATCAGAATCCGATCCCTACCTATTGTAATGAAGCTCGTCCTCAATCACGGAGAAAACAGCAGCTGCCGTTATTTTGTGGGGCACAATTTTTAGTGGTATTTGTTTACAATGATATCTATAACACTGGTAAAATCCAGGCCATCCTTTCGATATTCTCCGATCTACAGCAAGAGCAACAGCAGGCCTCAAGCTATCCCATATATATGTCCTAAATATTCCCAAATACTTTCATTCTGCTATAGTCAGCACTAAGTTCTCTCTATATATTTGCATGCTGAAAATAGATAAACATAATTGCATATCAATCTGAGAAAAAGTAGGGTGGAATTACATGCAAGTGTAACATCTTATGAGGGTTAAATGTACTTACAGATAACTCATAATGGCAGTGACAAAGCAACTCAATCTTTCATTAAAATATTATATGTTGCTAAGCTAAAATGCTATTTAAACATATTGCAAGTATTTACACCTAATGTCTATTTAATCTGACTTAATTTTAATGAAGCATCACCTCATTTTCTGAGGACGGAAAATATGCAAAAATCAAACATGAAGTATAATCATTTTTTCCAACTTCATATTACTTTAAATATTTACTTTAAATATTTTAAAGGAACAGTGCTGTTAAGGTACAATGTACACTATCCAATCAGAAAACCAACTTCAAGAGCATCCCTGAGAGTTTACTTTAACAGTACAACAGAATTTGATTTTATTTGCTTGGGAAAAACCACTACTGTTTGAGTCCCTATATTCACGGTTTTAGATGAGATCTTGAGAAAAACTACACAAATTATGGAACAGATCTACTGCTAAATACATGTATACCTCTATTGATTTTACATTTGCATGTATTTAATATTCAGCAGATTCTGCAGACCACCTCTACGCAGCTACTCGGTTCACTACAGGATAGTAATGATACTGACAACAAACCCATCCCCTGAGTGTACCCAGGCAACTTCTCCTCTGCGTCACAGTAACAGTCCCTTGAAACCCCACCCCATCTCAAAGGAAAATGTAGCTCTTTATTTACTTAAGTTTCTAAAAAACAACTGGAACAAAGTCCTCCACAGATTACTATTAGCCTATTTGGCAGAAAGACGTGACTGTACAACTGACAGATTTCGGAGAAAACTAAAAGCAGAAGCCGCCGCGCACCACAGCACCCTAAGACCACAATGCCAAATAACCATGACCATCAGCACGCCTTCTCCTGGGGCCGCATCTTCTCCTCTATTTCACCATTAACATTACCAAGTGTAAATGGAAGAAATCATCCAAAAACTCACTGGACTATTTCACGATACTGAAATGCAGGAAGAATAATTTTTGGCTTGCCATCTCAGGTGGTGAGAATACCTCATCAACGTTTTCCCCACCACACTCAAGGTGCTACAGAACGAGGTCATATTTAGTGTTCAGAAGAAATACTACCACAAGAAAAGAATATGCACCTATACGTTTTTAAACAGCTACTGACGACTCAAATTACAGAAAGCTCTGTCTGAAGGAAGACGTGCAAGCCATCTGTCCACAGCTCAGCAGAACCCTGCTTGCAGGCTCTGTGGTCAGCATTTGTTTTTCTTGGATCCATTCACAGCAAAAGATGGATTATGAAATATAGCTCCTACATTTAAAAGTCCAATGGGATGGCTGTGATAACGCTACCTGTCTTACTGCTTAACACAGACCATTGTGCTTTGGTTTCCTCTGCTTGGGCTTCTTTTTGCAGAACAGATGCCGGGAATATTTCTACTGAACATTTGGCAAGCTTTTTTCACTTAAGAAAATTAAAAGCCTCCACAGAGTTAACCAATGTATGCTTCTTTAGATATAGAACTTCACTTCAATGTTCCATCTGCCTGAAGTTCATCACCAATCGGTGTGCTGAGGCAGCGAAAGACTATGGATTAACCATTAACCATCCCTCTGAAGAAAGCTGAGATAATGTGCCATCCTACACTTGGGAGAGGATAAAGATCTCGCACGACAATCAATGCAGATGTACTCTCATAATGGATTTCACTTACTGGGATGAGTGTTGTTTAAGCACTAGCCTTAGTGATCAGTAAATCATTATTTAAATGTAAAAAGTTGTACCTTGCCTTCAGCAAAGTACTCCACTGAACCTGAAACCAGCACAGTGTGCGAGCAAACAGTCCATCCCCGCTCCACTTCTGCTCAAAACTCAACCCCACCTCCTCTTCCCCTCTTCCTTCCTCTCCCCTCCGTCCCCCAGGACCCCACAGTCCCACACGTTCAGACCACCTTAGCGTGTCTGGCTCTCCCCGAGCCCAGGTCCCCTTCCCTCTCCACCCCGGGACGGTCACTGCTGTCACTCCAGCCATGCCCACTGCCTTCCTCAACATCTTCCTCTCTCTCTGCTCCTGCCCGCTCCAAACTTCTTGGCCTGTTGCCCCTGGATTTGCTCCTCCTGCCACGAAGCCATGACCTCACAGCTGCTTCTCCAAGTTTTGCTTACTCTATTATTCTCTTCCTTGAGCTCACTTCGGTCCTTTTGTCATATAGCTGAGTCCCATCACAAAATGGACCCCCCCAAAAAAAACAAACAAAGAAAGCAAAAAATAATCCTGGCCCTAGCAAGGTACTTGCTGCCATCACATGTTTATTCGGCCTGAGCTCCTTCTCCCCACACATGCCATAGACAATAAACTCTCTGAGCACAAGGACTATTTGCTATGAGGTGTTTGCACACTGCCTAGCACAAAAAAGCCCTCCTGTAGTAGCCTTTATTCCAGAGAGTCAGCGTCAAGACACTGTACTATTTTTAATGCAGCTCATCCAAGGGAAATCTACAACCTACAACCTCATCCAAGGGAAATCCTCTCTTTATTTTTTTTATGCTTTCTAAACAGCAAAACAAGTTGCTCTAACTGTTTGCAGTCATAACTGGGCAGGCTGCTGGATGTAAGGAGTATTATTTAACATATTGACAGACTAGTCGAGTACAGGCATCTTATACCATTCCCAACGTCATTCCAAGAGAGGTGAAGTGGAAAGCCAGCTTGTGTTTTCAGCCTTAGGTAACAGACATCCAAGACTTTTAACTGCCAGTCACAGGTTTATTTGCCTGATCATATGAAAATGTGAGCCCAATGCGTTCCAGATGGGTGCATACACGGGCGCCCAAATTTACACATGCAAGTGTCCACACATGCTCCTGCTGCACAGACCCCGGCTACCTGCCCAGCCAGGTGCCCAGCAGACCCTTAAAGGATCTTTGCTGCTTCTGTCCCTCCCCACACACTGTTAAAAACCTCAACCTAATTTTCACTCGTGCATATTGTTGTGCAGAGTTGCCCGTGGCAAACAAAAGCTGCTCGACAAAAACATTTCTCTGTTGCTCTCCAGAAAGCTCTCATTCGTATTCATCTTCTCTGTCCAGATGAAACGACATGGCGGGGCGGCCTCCTGTTCTGCAAGAAGTGAAGTCATCTGGGACAGGAATTTGTTCTCTTACATAAGGAAAGGCCTGTACTATTCACAAAGTAAATAATAAAAAAATAAAAATAATAATACAGATCCATAAAGCAGTAGGAGAGCAGAATTGTGCGAGAGTGGTGGTCATTTGTCCCCTATAGAAAACATGATAAAGTGGAAGGCTTTTTTTTGTTTTGTTTAAAAAAAAAAAAAAGCTTGAACAGCAAAGGGAGACAGACAGATGAAGGAAAGAAAACATCCTGGCCACTATGACACCAGCCTCAACATCTGCAGTTGGTGAGGAACAGAATTTATTATGGCAAAGTGAATCCTCAGGGTGAAAAAAAGTTTGAAACATACTTCAACCTAAAGAAAACAGGATGCTTCTCAAGCACGAAAGCAGTTTATACTTCAGTGAAGAAAAACAAGTGTATCCATTTGTCTTAGTTGCCAAGTGTCATAAATTGAGACCCTCAAACTTTAATTATCAGTTAAAAATACTGGCATGAAAAATTGTTTTATCTCTACTTAATTAATTAATTGTCACCTATAGTCCTTTGTTTTCTCCCTTATGAACCTGAAACAAGACTAATCTGTTTCTCTTTGTTTAATAGAGCGTAAGGAGAACTAGACGCTCAGAAGGTAGATTTTTCCCCATCCTCCCAGGCTTATCATTACGACCCACTAGGAAAGGATCCTCTTCTATGGCTGAACCCTTGGCTCAAAAGGCATTAGAAGTTGTTTTGCAGCATCTTTATAGAATATATGTAGTACAGCTAGCTAGCTAGAAAAAAATCATCATGGTAATCCTTCTAACAGACACACACTACATATGCTTGAGGACTGGCTGATGACTGATTTGGACCAAACAAGACAGAGTCAAATTTTGATTGGGGAAAAGAATCCCTCCAGCACCACCCTGTAGCCATTTCGTACATGGCTACAACATTCAGGTGGGATGACGCCTCTCCAGAGTGTCCAAGAAGGACCAACACCATCTCTGTAATGCTCTCTTTCCCATAAAACCTTTGCTGTAGCTGTTCCTCACCAGAAAGATGCCAAATTGCTGCCACACACCTGCACAGAGGCAGCGACCCCAAGAGCAGACGGCTACTGCTTAGAGAGTAGTTGAGGCTCAAACTGCGCTGGCTTCCAGCAAATTTCCAAATAAAATGTCATGCTACTGGTCTACCTTGTGTGGTGCTGAATGTCTGCAGCACTGGTTTTCTCTTTTCCCTTCCCTTTTCCTCTACCCTCCTACCACCCCCACCGTCCTCGCCTACAATCAATCAGTAGTTCCAACCTGGAAACCCCCTGCTCTGATTCGGATGGAGCTGCTGGCAGGGTGTGCTCCCATCCAGAATCTCAAATGTGTGATTCCTTGGATGCTTTGGCTACCAAACTCTCCATTTGTGAGTACTCAAAGCATGCTGGCAAGGCCAGTCCTGCTTTCCACCCCGAAGACTGGGAACGCTTCGTACTCACCGCGCTGCCGCTGAACATTCGTCATGGTGAGATGAGCAGTCCCTTACATCCCACTACTCTCTGTATTATGCATTAATTACAGGAAGGGCATCCAGAACATAGCTTAAGTCTCTTTAATGGCTTTTAGAAATCTAAACACATGAAAACAAACATCGGGTTTTGTTCTGTACATAATCCTTACCAGCTGTGACTGAGCTTTATATAAACTGGGTTATTTGATCGACTTCCTTAATGAGAATTGCCTTGTAGCGTAAATCATTTGAAGAGGTAGGACAAAACGCAAATTTTACTTAGCCCTATGCTGTAGTGTCATCACTTACAAAATGAATCAACATAGCAATTAATTATTTTTACACACAGGCCCATCTGAAGGATCGGCATGATCTAGTACTGGACAGGTAACTGTTAAGAGTCTGGTAATTCACAGATGTGCAGCATATTTATGGAATTAATCCAAAGACATTTGGCTTGGAAGGGTGGGAGGGGGAAGAACACCAAAATACTTCGGTCTTCTTTCTGAAGATTTGATATTTGCCAGCCAGACCACATGTTAAAGCAGCGTTTCTTTAATAAAAACAGGATCTTAATTCTGGAAAATGACAAGATTTGATATAGAAAGCATCAGCTACAAAAGTTGCAGCTATGGACACTAACAGCAATCTATAAATCAAGGAGCAAAACACTCACTATGCCAAGAAACAGGCAATCTGTGTGAGATGCCCAAGAGTGAAAAGCAGACACTTTCTCAGTGATACCAAAGCACTATTTAACACATCCCAATCCAATTTCAAAACCAAACAGAGGGTGCCATGCTCAAGCCATGCACAGGACTTTCTTTCTCCAATCATAAAGAATTGACCATAACACCCCTATCACTTCATCGCCAAAGTCAGGAATATGGCCTCTTGACCTAGTGGGTGGCAAGAGGTGGGTGCCATGGACAATCTACATTGACTGTAGCAGTACTTGCCCCTCAAGCAAGGAGGAACGTGGCTCCACACTCAGCCACTACAAGTCTGATACGCATCACACGTGAGACCAAGCAAGCCTCCAGAGGGGTTGGATCTGCAAGCAATGGCAGCACAATGGAACCATACTGAGAAAAAGACGTGTTTATAAGGGACAGCAACACCAGTAAATGAGGGGGACAGTGCTGACTTTGAATGAAGTGTAAGGGAGCTGCAGTTTCTAGGTGGAGGAGAAAAAAACCCCAAAACCAAAGAACAAACCCTTCCATATACCTTCCAGTCCTAAAAAGTCATGTGAAAAAGAGCTGGTGAAAAGGAAGTAAAATCAGTTTCTAGAAAATTCAAGTATGTTCTTTCTGGTTAAAAAAAATGCACCCAATAATCACGATAACTGAATGTGGAACGGTGGAAACCTTAGAAGATCATTTGACTCTCTCATCTACCTGACAAGGAAACAGGTGTTTGCAATGTTACATTTTACTTGCACTTATTTAAAATAAGTGATCTAAATAATAGATCATAAATAATAATAAAAAATAATTAATAAATATAATATATATAATAAAATAATAATAAATAAATAATAGATCATAAATCAAATAACAGATCTAAAATCACAAAATTAAAAGAAACCATTTTACGTAGCTGTAGCATCGTATGACTCCTTCTTCCATTACTAATGCCAACTACAAGACAGAGGGCAAAAATGGCCAAGCAGACAACAACTTCTTTTCCCAACCTCCCAATGGTTTTTATGCCTTTTCCCATAGCATAGACTCAGAGAGAGACAAGACTCATTCTCAAAGCCCTTCTCAGCCACGCTACAGAGGAAAAAAGATTTTCCAGTAGGTTATTTAATCCATGGCCCACCTATAATTACTCGTGCACAGGAAGAGAAACTTCTTGTTTCAGGCTTCTGAAAGCAGATTAATGAAAGTGCTTTGGTTTATGGGTAAGGAGGGAGTGGGGTAACTTGCTTAAAACGATACATTTTTGCCATATGTAGGTAGAAAATAAACCCATCCATCAAGGATATATTAATAATAGATGAAAACTGGCTCCAGACACAAGATTACTTGGTGAAAATGCCAGAATAATGGACACAGAATTTTTATTCGATCAAATCCAAACGACAGGGGAGATTAGTTTATGCAAACTCCACAGAACAAGGCTTTATTTCAGAAAGCAATCCTTTAATTTAGCCAAGATTTTGTTTTCTCAGAGATACAACAGAACAGAACTTAAAAAAAAAAAAAGTATCTGGCATACAGAAAGAGAAGCCTGTGTACTGCACTTAAAAACAATTAAATAAGCGGTTCGCACCAGAGTAAAGCTTTTAACTATTGGAATAGGCAGAGCCAAATCTCATATTTTGTGCATACAGTTTAAACTGCCAAACAGGGTTTATGTACCGATTAGTGGAGATTATGTAGAGTGGTACAGCCATTTTTTAAAAATACAATATTATTACAAAGAACCCCCAGAGGTTCATATGAAGATGGTCTCTATTTCATAGACAGTAAAATCACTGAGGCACATCATCACAGCGATGACTTACTACTCCTGAAGGAGCCAAGGGAGTTGAGCTCAGGACTGTTAATGCAGGGAACAGCTCTTCCCTGCAACTGAATATGCAAAAGCCGGTTTACAGCTCGTATCAGGTTTTCACTGGACTTTGAATGAGGTCTTAACACATCTGCGTCGCTTGTCAGCTTCGACAGCTTTTCCAAGAAATCAGGACAAATTAAAAGCACCTAAAATATTTAATTTGAGAAGTTTCTACTTCACGTCACTCTAGTAACACCACTGGTGGCTATAAATCTTCACCGGGCTTTCGGGAAAAAGTCACTTTCACAACCCCACTACATGCATGGGAGAATATTACATACTGGATCATGCCATTGCGAGGTTTGAGTTGGGATGTCTCAACCTTCCTTAAGTGTGTCCAGCGTTTTAATCAGTATAAGGCTATTTATCGCCCCTACAAACACAAATTCTAACATTACTTAACAGCTCTAAAAATGCTTTTTTTTGGATAATTGCCTTCTGGTAAAACACAATTAACATGATTAATAGTCATTAGCAGCACAAGAGAACTATAATATAAACATCACATCATTGGATTTTAGCAGTAACTCATTAAAAGTTAAAAAGCGGGTAAATCAGCTTGCTTTGGAGAAAACAAGCATATTTTTCAGTAACAGTCCATCTCTACAGTTTGACTGAAATAGGGGAAACTGAGGTATAGACAGCAATAGCAACAACAGCATTACCCATTATTTAGCCAAATACTCTCACACTTGGATGCTATCCGAATCATGTCCCGCTTCACCCTAACCAGGCAGTACGTTGCTATGTCTGCTTAAGTATCCTACACTCTGTGTACTAGACGGAGACCACTACATATACTATATAACCCCATGCCACGCATGCAGTATACTCATCATCATCACATTTTCTACCACCTCTCCATGCACTCCAGGAATATCCTCCCTGACATAACCTAGAGCCCTGCTCTCCCACTACTCACATCTTCTTCCTAACATCTGCAAACCCCCCAGGCAAACCTGTGACAGAAGCAATACCAAACTTGGGTTTTATGAAAATGCACACCCACAGGCAGCCTTCCATCATCATTTCGTAACTCCTTTTGGATGCAAACTCTGCAGGTTCTCCAACGACCCTGCTCACACACACAACAGGATGACTCAGCTGCCTGTGAGCAGGATCAAGATCCTGGTCCGGGAAGTTCTTAGCTCAGAAGATGTGGGTGAGGCCTTCAGTTGGCATAACAGCTTAGCCACATCAGGCAGGGTTAAGCTATGTTTACGTAGGTCCAAAATGTACCTGTGTCTCTATGCTCTACCTCAAAGATGAAGACAAAGAAAAGAGAAGTTTACTATCAAGGAAAGCCCACATGATGTACATAGCTGATGGCACACTGCACACCAAAATCTTCACACATGTTATTGAGGCAACCATCCTCTTTGGCCAGGAGCTTTCAAATTAAAAACACAACTGCAGTTTTTCCACTTCTCCTTGCTGCCACCAAAACAAGGGAGAAAGAAAACATTTATTTGGGAGGGGACAACATGCCCACAAAAGGAGGCTAGACCTCAGGGTCACTCCACAGGAGACCAGTGATGGACTAGAGAAACTTCTGTGGCGGACCACTGGCTGATGAAAAAGTATCCTAGAGCAGAGCAGCCTTGGGAAAATAAGCAACCCCAAGCAAAGAGGCAACAGTGAGACATGCAACAAACCAACAAAGACAAAATTAAGAAAAAAATTGCCACTTACTACAGTTTTTTTTAGGGCTGGCTGAGAAGGGAAGTGGCCCAAGCCAACCACTCTGTCCTGAAGAGACCTCTTCCCAGCCTAGATAGTAGAAGTTATAATATGATTTTCAGTAACACCCTATTCCATTGGTGCATCCAAGGGAGTACTGACAGGAAAACGCTCTTTTTGTTCTGCCCTCTCTCCTTCTACAAAACAGCAATAACCACATGCATACCTTTAGCACTTCTGCACCTTGAGGATGAGGACTGCTCCTGCCCTAGGAAGAGTCGAAATGCTGGGGAAGAGAATGGAAGAAGGGGAGAGCTGGGCTGAAGCCCTCATGCTTTGGGCTTGCTGCTCCGGTGCTCAGCTGCTTCCATTTCAGGAGCTACGTTTCCTCCACACAGTTCCCATAGCTTCATAGAGCCAGGCCCGACGCCAGCACCGTCCACCTTCACTTCCCCAGCTGCTGGGAAAACGGGAAGATGGGACTGCTGAGGGTTTTTTTGATGCCAGCAGTCTGACTCCTCTCCTGTGCCTGCTTTCAGAATACTGCCCACTGCAGTCACAACCAGGCCACGTCCAAACATACTATGTTTTGAATCAAGTTTCCAAGGACCAACCTCAATGAGAGGGTTTAGGAATTCACTGCTCCCACCCCTTTGCAGATCTAGGCCCATGCTTTCAACCACCTTCATATGACTGACCCTGAGGAATTCAAGCATCATTAAGGTTATTCTGATGCAGAAAATCTTATGTCACTTTCAAGGAAAAAAATTGTTACCTCCGTTATTCTCATGCTAAGATAATATTGTGCTGAAGTTGCCAAGAAATAAAGCACACAGTAAAACTGTGTTGAAGATAAGCAGGTGTTTAAGCCCAGCCCTGTTCCAGAAGGGACAAGCAGGACCTCTGGAGAGCTGCTGTCACCCTCTCTCTCCTCACCAGGAGGACCACTTAGGGACACGGTTTAGTGGTGGACTTGGCAGTGGCGTTAGGTTTATGGTTGGACTTGATGATCTTACCTGCTCTAGGTGAACCTGCTTTGGCAGGGGGGTTGGACTAGATGATCTCCAGAGGTCCCTTCCAACCCCTACCATTCTGTGATTCTCTGATCTTACGGGTCTTTTCCAACCTAAATTATTCTATGACCACCATCCTGCGCGCCGCGGCACTCAGCGCTGAGAGCGCTGGCCCTCCTCTAGCCACAATAAGCTTAAGATGCAGAAATAATTTCAAGCAAGATTTTAACTCACAATTTTAGAAAGGCAATTTCCAAATCTGAAGGATATCTCCCTTTCAAGCACACCCTTAGTCCCGTGCTCTTTCTATAATAACGAGTTCAAAAGGAATTAAAGCTCAAGCGACACAACGGAAGAGACACTAGAGTACTTTAGATAGTGGAAAATGAAGAAAAATAGACATCACCCACAAGAAACTGATGGGCTTTATGTTGTACCGGACTGTAAGGCAATGAAAAGAAATACTGTCAAACTAGAAGGGAAAAGCGCATCAGGCAGGTAATAGTTCTATTTATAGAAAACCCCCATTTATAGCGATGCTAGCACAAAGGGGAGAAAGTGCCGAAAACAAACAGTCCATTATGGGTCTGATGAAAAGCACACTCATGTCAATGTCAGCCTCCAAACAGACTAGCAAAGGCTTTGTGTCAGGCCCTATTTAAGACTCCACTGTAGGAGGGACAAGGAAAGAGGCTGTATCCCACCTCATCTGAAGTCAACTGGAGTCTTCTTTCCGGTCACAGCAACAACAAGCTTTATCTACTCTACAGATAAAATGTGCCCAAAATAAAATTAATTGAAAAACTAAAATACGCAAGTATATGGCGCAGAAGACTTACAGGAAAATACTTAGGTAATACAGGACACGAATAACAAATTTCCATATAAATGAAGGAAGAGGAACAGAAGAAGGTTGAAATTTCCAGGATTTCTTCGTATGTGTTTAGGAAAATGTCTAGAAAATAAAATGTAAATATTACATGCACTATTAGAGAATTCTAAGAAAAATCTAATTTAAATGCCTCAAAATCAAAATCAAACCACTCTATTGCCACTAAAACAAAAGTAAGATAGAAAAGGCAGTTGTGACAGGCATTATAACTGCTCAGCTTCTTATCCTGTGGAATTTCTGAAATATTACTTACCATCAAGTCACTGACCTATGGAAATACCAGAAGGAAGCAAAGAAGGGCAATGTGTTAAGCTACAATTCAGAATCCGGACGATGAAATAAGAAATAAGTGAGGTACCTTTTAAAAGTGAACTATATAGATTTATAACTATTTCATAAGCCTGCTCATAAGAACTCTTCAACAGTTTGTCTCCTACTGCTTTTCTTTCTACATGCAGAATCAAACTCCTCTTCCTTTCCAGTCTGACTTCCAGTGATGACATCTGCTTCTCCCATCAAGGGTAGCATTCCAGTAAAAAACTTTCCTGACCAACAAACCTGCTATGGGTAAAACAGTGGTGAGACAATTCCAGATTCCCTTCTGAGAAAAATGGTTTCAGGGCAACGTTCCCGTTAAATGATGATGAATTACAGTGAAAAGTTGTGTATGAACACTTGGATGAATGTGAAATGAGATCAGCTTTGTTAAAGCCAGCACAATAAATATGAGATGAATCAACAAATAACCAGGCAATTATTGCAGAGCTCTTCAAAGCTGCAGGCTGCAGGCACTGGAAGGACACCCATACAGCAGGTACGTATGTAGCCATACAATAGGGGTTCATAGCTGCAAACAGGCAGTCACAATACTGGCTGGAGAGCAGACTGCTTACCAGTCACTTAAACATGGAAAGGGAAACAAGTGACGGTCACAAAAACACTTACGGGAATGAAGGCACAGCCGCTGCTGTGTCACAGCGGACTCAGCCATCCAAGCAGCAGAAAGGGCATGAATCCCCATTCCTCAGAAAAATGAACTTGAGGACAATTTACTGCAGAGCTTATGGCCTTGGCTCAAGCCTACGCACAGCTCAAAGATAGAGAGACCGACCCCTGGACAGCACACAGGTCACTAAAAAGAACATAAACCACCACCACCGCTTTTCAGGAAGTTCAGCCATGGAGGGAGTTACCTCTGCCACTCATCCCAAGGGAGTACCCTGCTCACCTCTTCACCTTTTTGGTACAGCTAAAATGGGTTTCCTTTACCCCAGAAGACTCCTATTGCCACTTAAGTTGCTGACTGCTTTCAACTCTGCAAAGAAAGGGTTTTTTTACACGATTATGATCCCTCTAAAACTCCACCATGGAGCAGGTCAGTGCCATGCCTCCACATGAGAGGCAGGCACTGATAAGCTCATTCTGCTGATGCTACTGCTGTAATATGACAACTGGGCAGAAACAAACACCTAAGTAATATTTGGCTGCTAACAGAG
>VYZM01021124.1:274468-289808 GCA_013398915.1 Dromas ardeola
AAAAAAAAAAAAGAAAAAGAAAGAAAAAAAAAGAAAGAAAAAAAAAGAAAAAAGAAAAGAAACTTTTAAAATAGGCCCTTTCCTTGCTGAGCTATTCTTAAAGCACACCTGACACCTTCCAATCATGACCTTGAAAGTGCCACAGGTTACAAGTTGAAATTCATTTCATAAGTTAGAAAAATGTAGTGCTTAGGCTCTGAGCCAAGAACAACTGAAGGGCTTGGCAAGGCTCCCATGCCCTCCCCTAGACCGAACACACACGTAGTACACCTGGGACTAAATGAACTGAAGTACAGTAAAATGACACACTGACTGCAATAATACCTCTATTCAATAATCTTCTAGGGTATTGGGGGGAAAAAAAAAATATTCTCGTTGTAGGGGAAAAAAAAAAAAAAGAAGTTTGGAAACCATACCCTCACCAGTTGTTTTGCATGCGACACACGGCCATCAGATTCAAAGTGTTCTTCACTTGGGAAAACTGAACAACCAGCATTTAGATGAAAAAATGACCTATGGAGTTATCCCACACTATTTCAGGAAGATATATTATTTTTGTGTAGTCTCCACAGAATTTTCTGGTTGATTTTTATAGACTTCATTAAGATCTTCCCCCCACCCCCCTGCAAAAGTGCACCTGCAGTTCAATTTATGTATAAATGTTCAGAGTTTTAATTCTGTTTTTTTGTCAGTGAGAGACAACAGGGAATTTTCTTATCATTGCTTGCAGTTTGGGGAATTAAAAATGTTTCAGAAAATCATAACATGTAATGACCTTACTCTCAACTTTCCTGCCTTTTTATTTCCCTTGATATTTGCTTTCTACTCCAAAGATTTCCTTTGCCTTCCCTCAGTTCCTTACCTTCTCCCAAGTCCAGAAGACCATCCCTACAGTGGAGCTGAAGAGCATTCCTCCCTCTCAGGCTAAAATGTAGCACTGTCATTTGTCACCACACAGGTTCAGAAAAAAAAATGGCAGAAAACGCACACTGAAGTGATTAATTCTTGGTCTAAAATCCTTTCTGTATTTTCAGAGAAGAGAAGAAAACTGTACAAGACACAGTATTTTAAGGTTCAAATTGTACACGCATGCAGAAAAAATGAGAGACTTTGCAAACAAGATCTGTGCTCTCAGTTCAACTTACTGGAAAACTTAGTTTTTAATAAATCTCTTCAGTCAGAGGTTATACAAATGACTACAGAAGCAGCAAACATAATACCTGTATATAAGAAGAGGGGAGGAACTATCTAGTGAACTACTGAGCCATCAGTCTGGCCCAAACATTATGCAAGGTTTTATAACCTATTTTGAAGGAATGTAATTTCTGTGTAATTGCAGGGAGTTGGAGAATAGATACGCAACAGAAAGGCAGAGAAGCTATTCAAGTTAAACGACAATTTTGGCATAAGAACAAATGATTAAGACTTGGCCACGAATACATTGAGGCTGGAATTCACAAGCACGTGTCCAACCATCAGGAGAGTGAGGTGCTCCAACCAGTGTCCCGCGGGGATGGGATGGAGGAAAATCCTTCCGCAGGGGAGGCTGAGAAACTTATGTGACTTAAGTATCCTGCAACAGCAGGGGATAAAACCTGGTGATGCACAAGCTGCCTTCCACTCCTGTATCAGCCTACATTCATGTGTATTCCTAGCCCCTATCAGACAGCAAGATGTTTTCATGGCATTGATTCTCCAGATAACAGCATCGAACTCTTGCAGGAAAAGCTTAGGGGGCTGCTAAAGCTGTAAACAGAGGGCAACAAGTACTGTTGTTGGGCGATATCTCTTAGTGTATTTCTTCCTTTTCTTCCACCCAAGTGGTGACACTAACCTTCAGAAACCTTCTTCCTCCATGAATTTTACTACACCTCAATCCATGTTATTTTACATCCTCAGACTGCCAAAGTTTATACAGAAGGTCCTCCTCACATCCTACCTCACTGTAAAGACCTAAACTCTGCCTCCAAATGTGCAGGCACTCTCCCGCACAAGCCTGCCCACACATTTTTAATGTTTTAAGACAAATGTACACCCAAAGGAAGTAACTAATTTACTCTGTGTCCATAATCCTTACTGTCTTCTCTCCCCCAGAGCTCCTTCTCTGGCACAATGTTCTCTCCTCACCTGTGCACCAAGCTTTCCACTTAGATCCCAAACTTTCTGAATCCAGGACTTAAGAGTCTTCTAATGAGGCACCAGCCCCACTCTGGGACACAGTAACAGTAAAATAATTGCAAGAATAATAATAACTAACGCTAATCACTATCACTGGCCTTAAACTCTATGAATCTGTTCTGCTTTTGGAGCTGTGCTGTGATTCTTCTGAAGCACCAAGGGCGCTGCCAGCAGCCTACATATGAGATTATTAATTCAACCCATCCTCCCCATCCAACAAAAAGTACCGTATCTCCAGATCTGCATAGCTTCTGCATTTGTGATGGCTGACCCCCAAAAAGAGATAGAAGGAGAACAAAAGGCGGTAAAGTTACCAAAATATACAAGTCTTTTACAGCTACTGTTTCAAACAAACAGCTCTGGAGCCAATATAATAATTTCTACCAACATCATGCAATGTTTTATTTGCTTTAGATTTGTCATCATTTACTGGAAACAATAAGCTTTCCAAAAAACGACCAAAAAAAGCCTCACTTCGTGTTTAAAATTATTTACTATAGCTTTAAAAGTAACAAATGAAGCACTTGAGTCTCAGATGTGTAACCAGTAGGGAGCTGGCTCGATGCATCAGTTTTTACACCTCTTGCAGTTAAATCAGAGATCCAAATGCAAAATCTAGCACTCAGTGGTGAACTTATAACACTCCCTGGAGGAGTGTGTCCATAAACCATTCACTGGATTACACTCATCCATACAATACTTTGTTATATATCCCGTCCCCACAAAAAAAAAAAAAAAAAAAAAAAGCTTAACTAAGGTGAAATTAAGGTTGCATAAACTATAAATCATTTTTGTCATCATATTTCTAAGTCTTTTTGGGACTTCATTAGAACAACTTTCCACTGTCTTTATCTCAAATGGATTTGTTTCTCCGAGTTTGCGTCTTGGCCAGGAAAGGGATCCAAAAACCACCCAACGACGTATGTGGCACAGCCATGCGTGGCTCAGGAGCACTCTCAGGCCTTGGGAGTACGCTCAGCGTAGCTAATATGCTTTCAAAAACTGCTGTACTGACTGTCCTGTAGAATGCCCTTCATGACAGTATTTTGGGAGTTTCACATTACGCCTCATGCACTTACGAGTCTTTCGGACATTAAGTCTTTTGCAATGTATTTCTATTTACATATATAAATGTGTTCACAATGTGTATGTGCGCTCACAGGTGTGTACACATGCATTCACATATACCTGTTTAAACATGTTTTCAACCATTTAAGAAGCGTAGCTAACCAATCTAGCATTTGTTGTTCTTTGGGCTTTTTTTTTTTCTTTTAATGATTGTATAAAAAGCTTTGTGGAGTCTGAATAACATTTCTACTTATCATATAGCAATAATTCTTCCTATGGGGCAAAACACTTTCCCTTCCCACCGGGCCCTCAAAGCCCCAGCCAGCTCAGTTTAAGAGGCTGTTTAGTCATGGAGAGGAGGAGGAGGATGTTTCCTGAGACAGAAAACTGCACTGACTACCTAGCACATGGCTCCCACTATGAGCTTCCTTCCATGTCTCTTGTGTTACTGCAATTGTGGAATAGGGTGCTCCCGAGACCTACAGTAGTGTTTGATTAGGCAGCCGCCACTGACCATAATTTATTTATCTTCTAGAATAGGATCCAAATTTCTACATTTACCAAAATTTCTCAATGATACTGGCACTGATTTATTAAGTTCCAGAAAAGCTTCCACTGATTCTCTACTGGTTTTGTACCTTAGCAAACCCATTTGAAAATCCACTGTTCTTAAAATGTACATTAATTTCTTGAGAATTTTTTTTTAGTTGACTTATAAAGTGACATTATTGAAAGAAATATTTCAAACCGGTAATTTTGAAAACTTCCCATTATAGCCCCCTCTCCTTCCCCCCCAGTCCAATACAAAAAACCAAAGTCTTACTCATGTTTAAATGGAGGTCCTCTTCCAGTGGCTTAAGTTTGTGGCAACATAAAAAGTTTAAATAAACAAAAAACTCACATTCCACTATGGGTTCATGAAACTTTGATCAACGCAGGGATTGTTTTTCACACTATTATCTAACACTGCATGCACGGTTTACTCTCAGCCCCCTTGCTTGCAGCCATAGAGATACACGCAGTGGATTTGCCATTGCAAACTTCTAGCTGCAGGAAATCCCAGCTATCACAGATCAGTTTCTTGCTGCAACAGGGATGGGAACAGCAGCAAGGGCAGCTCATCTGCAGCTTCACCTTCTCCAACTACAACAAACACCAAGCAGAGTGGGTCAGGCTAACAGTACTATCAACGTCACATTGATCCATTGCATGACCCCACGCTAAGGAAAAAAGTGCACTGAGAATATGTAAAAGTGGCTATCAACTCAATTAGTCAGTTGAAGTAACCATGCCCTCAAGTGTTAGGAAACTGAAAAGCCATGTTGGCTATAAAATACACAGGGAATCTTAATGTTACAGCACACACATTACTCATGCCACATTTTATCTAGTCCTTGAATGCAGCTCTCGCTGCTCCTGATGTAAGATTTTCATTAGGCGTTATACAGCCAAATGCAAAAGCTGAGCCAGAGAACCAAACCCATTCAAACACACAGACACATTAAGATGCGATAAAACACAACTCTTACGTGAGTCATAAAATAATAACTTTTGCAGCATGCTAGTCAATAAAGAATAACCATCTCCCCAAAAAATTAAGAGGGGCTTGGTGAGCAATAACAGGTAATGGTTTGTTCATCTGTTTATTGGCCAAGCTCTAGAGACTAATCCCCTCCAATTACATAGTTCTCGCTCATCATGCCATACTTCAGTGATCACATCTCCGTGTCAGTGCTTTTTAATTCTTTTATCTCCCCTGATCTTCTGCTTTAAAAAAGCTATCCTAAGTTTTTGCTTACACTGTTCTGCTGAATTTCCATTGCCTTGAAAAAATATCCGATGCTATTCATTTTTTCAGTGTATTTTGTGGTTTGTTGTTGGTGGTTTTTTTTTAAATTAACTAAAAACATCATATCAGAAAGCTTCTTAGCACGGCCTAAGCAAACACTGGAGTGTGAGTACACTGAGGTATAGTATACCATGCAAGAGAAGTCAGGGGCTGAAATGAGAATACAATTTCCCATGAGAGAGTTCTATGCTCGAGCCATTTAACTTTAAAACTAGTTCAATATTTGAACAAGACACTATTTTATTCCCATTCAAAGTTTAAACACAGATCACTTCGAAATCAATCATAAATTCAAACCTCTTTACTTTAGAAACTGTTTCAATATTTAAAGGCTTTTGTCTTTCTCTTTAATGTAACAGCAGCTCCAAGGCTGCAGAAGCAGAACTGACTTTGAGATACTTAAGAGCAATGCTATTTTCCTGCCAATACACACAAGGCAGTTCTAGGAAAAAGAAAAAACCCACAAAGGCGAGGCTGTGCTTTGCTTCAGAGTTTAAGAACAAAGTCTGGACAAAGAACACACAGTCTAGTCTTCAGCCCAAGCTAAAGTAAATGAATTTGGTGTGCGTGCTTTTCAGGGCACAAGACCGTAAATCCACACTATTCCGCTGCTTTTGTCCTCACCTGGGTGCAAGGGAAAACCAGATGACTAGTAGGACTCGTGTAGACAAAAAACAAGCCTCCTTTAGGGATCGGATTACAAACAGAGTAAGAGATCTACAATTCAGAAGAAGAACGTAGACCCCATCCACTGACCACCCGTCATTCGGTCCCCTTCCCCGCCCACGAAACGGTGCTTGCCCTGGCGCCTCAGGAGCCTCATGCCCCGGCCGGCACTGCAGAAACGTACAGCTCTAGCTCTGTGACACAGAAAAAATAATTTCTCTTGGTGAAGTGGCAACATTTAACACCTGTATTTCATTTTTCATATGGTCATCTCAAAGTTGGTGGGGTTTTTTTACATTTGTTTGTTTTTAAACCTTAAAACCCATTTTACAGATGGGCAACTTATCACAGTGAGTCAGTGATGGAGAGGTAAACCCAGGTGAACTCCTACACTGCACCACTGCCAGCTCTTTGGCACATGCTGCTCTAATTCAACTAATTTCAAAGACAATTTGTTTCTAAAAAATTATCTTTTGTGCTTTTGATCTTTGTATAAAGTCCTTATTGACAAGGGCAGGGCATACAGCTCAATGCAAGTGTTACACTACAACAATATTCATACCAAGTAGGAAAGACAAACTGACTCTTATAAAGCAAACAATCTTATTAACCTCAGGGCTGCTCTATTCTGGTTTCTGGTCAACTATGGTCTTCACAATCAAGTTAAAAGACCCTTAAAATGGATTAAGCATCTGTATTATCAAGAGGTCACAGGATAACAGCAAGAATTAGGCTCGGCCTTTGTGATAGCAATGCACTTAACTACCTACAGCTTTGCATGAACCCAGGAAATATTATTTGGCTGTATATATGATGTTTTACATGCAACACAATAAACCCATCTGCATGGGTAGTCATGATGTTTTTCTCCCAGTAAAAGCACTGAGCATCTGACTGCCACCTTCCCAGGCAAGAGCAGCTGCCATTCATACCCATCTTCCCTTAATCGAACCATGAGGGGTCCCTATTTTCAGGAAGCCACAGGCCACTCACATCAGACAATAAATGAGTTTTATTTTTCCCCCCACCTTTCTACGTACCTCGAAATAAAAAAGTTCGGTCGTAATCAACACAGTATTAACATGCTGTCTTTTAATATTTCACATATAACTTGTCACTGAAAACTCAGTATTGAGCAGGAAGGTATTTGATGAATCAAGTAGATGAAGCCAAGATGTAGTTATTAGATGCATTACATCTTTAGCACATCATCTGTAAAAATGTCCAGGGTAAACTAACGCTCCAGGGGAAACCTGACCTTTAAGAGGCTCCCTAATACTACATCTAAATTAATGTCAGTGACAGGCACTTCAATCTAAAATAGCAGGGTTCTTTCATTCTATCCACACTATCTATTCATCCATTTATTTGTGTGTAAATGTGTGTGTGCATAAATGAATTTGTGTCACTCTGGCACAGGGGAACAAAAGGAGCTCCTAGATTTTTGGATTCCTATCCCTTGCTACTTCTATGCATATTATTCATTTTGGAAGATTGATTCAGAATCTTTTCTGCATAAAAATGTTAGAAAAATTGATTTTTATAGTAACTAAAACTACTTCTCCAAAGTATCATCCTTATACTGCAAAATAAACATGCTTGAACTAGAGCAGGATGGAACTCTTGCAGCAATCAATATAACAAGCAATGCTGAATTTGTTTTAAAGAGCTGGGCTGGGCTCTGACATGACTGGTGGCCAAGATAAAAATCATAATTGAGATCAGTTTTGCTGTTTCAAAACAAAACATTGCAAATAAATTCAGTAGAAGACGCATTTCTGCCTTGGGGGAAAAGAAACAAACAAACAATAGGCTGCAAAATTCTGATAATGGAATAATTCCATGGCAGTTAGCCAAATCAGTGCTAACTATGGTGGCCCAGACTTCACTTACCTCTATTCTTCATTCCGTTTCGGAGGTTTTACGATCAAGGGGGTAAGGGTTTATGATCAAGGGGTGAGGCAACTGCAAAGTAGCCACTCTGCCGCCCTTCCTCCAGGCTTCTTCGTGTGCTCTTCCTCCCTTGTCAACACCTCAGAGAGGGCCGAGCCTACCAAGACCTGCACTCCTCTGCCCCTCCGCTCCTCACAGACAACTACATAATTGTGTTTCCAAGAGATATGTCTTCATGCAATAGAAGCTGAAGTCTGTACCTTGATGCAAAGGATTTAAGCCTTGCTCTGAAATGAGGACAATCACATTAGCCAAATCCTAGTGAACTAAAATTGCTAAGTCCTTTCACATTTTGTTGATCAAGAACCTTTTTATTGGGACGTTTTTCTTTTCAAACCTCAGGTGGGCAATAAACTATCCTCTAATTGGTCTTTATGCAATGAAGAGCTACCTTGCATTTTAGCTATTTTATGCGTGGTTATATTTTCTTACAAAGACACAACTGATCAGGAATTACCATAATCCCACACAGAGAAACAGTCCGAGAAGCACTAAGTGCATAAAACATTAACGTCAGTAATGCAGACATGACAAGTTTCAACTCTCCTTTCAGCTAAACAATCTGCCTCTTTCATACTAACATCAGCGTTCAGCCCATGGGCTACATAAACATTGTCAAACCTGGTTTCAATAGAAAGAGAGCACATTAATGTTCCCACTAATATATATTTCCCAGTAACCACCCTATTAGATTGCTTAGTTCAAACTCCATGACATATCCCATAACATATCAGACAGTTCAGATTCATGAGCTCAGAAGATACAGATATTGCAAGCACTGAAAAAACTATTGTGTGTGTGTGTACTCAAGAGCCCTGCCAGTAAAAAAACTCCCATGAGGCTCTCAAGAAAATAATTCTCTGTGAAACACAGGCCTTCTCTGCTTGTTTGAGTTGTTTTTTTAGGTGATGGTCTTTCACTCACTTCTTCACATAGCCTAAGTAAATGGGTAGAAAGAGATGCCACTCAGAGGGGATAATCCTTTCCATAACCTCAGACAGTGCATCTGAGACCAGTGGATCTAGTGACAACTCTCTTAACTTTTCCCAAAAGCATGCCAGTGAGCGGCTATTAAGTTGAATGTACATGATGTAGAAATTCCCTGACTTTGTCCACGACAGACCGACTGTTATAAAGCAAGACGCTATTCCAGACACGTGAACTTTACCTTTTGCCTGGTACTTGGTAAGAGTGCAGCAGTATCAGTCCTAGGGTAAATGGATGTGCGAAGCCCCTGCACTGCAAGGTAACCTCATACGAGCCTCCTTAACAAACCCACGGCCCCACAATGCGCAGTGCACATACTGTGCAAGCAGTGTGCTACAGACAACATTACTCTGGTCTCCCTTGTCAGCCTGGGTTATAGGGTGGTTTACTATGGGTTGGGGACCAATATACTGGGAGCTCACACTTCCAATTTTCACGTTCAGCAGCTGGAAAGAAAATATCCTCAGCCAGAAAGTTCATTAACCTGGAGATTTTCCATGGCCAGGCTTCTTCACTATTGCAATAAGATGCAATTTTGCATTTGGGTTACGATATTTTGATGTACTTAATGTAGCTGGAAGCCAACAAATACCAGCTGACCTTACTACTGAGCCTGACAGTGTGTTGTGCAAAATATATCCACTTTGAAATAACATGACTTTAAAATAGTTTATGCTTAACACAGTGGAATTAAACACAGAGAGTCAGACACACTAACTTCTACGTTATTGAGTTAACACTTAATACCTTAAAGAAGTGAGAAACAGGAAAGAGATTTAGGGATTTAGAGAGCAGCAGGGAATTACCATAAAGCCATCTGATTTCTTAGAAGGAAAAGAATCAAAGTTGAAAGTGAAATTGAATTAATCCCAGAAATATGTAATGCATGCCCCCCACTAATAAGACTATGGGGAGCACTCAACATAGATAGAGGAAGGTCCAATCAACCTTTAAAAGAAACAATATCCACTCTGAAGTCCTCTGACTCTTCCAGGTTCACTAAATTTGACCCAGAATACATAAGTCTGGATAGGCACTGATCTCATAGGGCAGATCCTCAGAAGGTGTAAATCAGAGCAACTCCACTGACTTCAAAAGTCTGCCGAGCCTCTGGCTCCAGATGTCTGTGTGCAGTCATGAATGCATGATTTCCACTTTAACACAGCTAGAAGAGCAGCAGAGGCTAAAGAAGTTGTTGCAGTTGTTGTTATGTAAAAAATAAATTAAAACGTTAATTAAAATTAATAGCTGAAAATATTCTATATATTCTGATTAGCAGTTGAGATTTATCCCATACATTCAGGTTCAAAGTAATTTTGCTTTGGGCTTCAAAGCTCACTTTTAACTTCAGCCAGCTTCCACTGTCAAGTTTCCAGGATAAAGTTTAATAAGGTTTACTATTAAAAGTTAAGCCATTAACGTATACTGCACACTTTTTCATGTACAGTGCGCCTACTGAAACGCGAGTCTTCAAAAGCAATGATCTGAATATTGTATTATGTCAGTCAAAAGAAGGTCTGGACCAAATATCCCAGTCAGAGCTATTTCAACCATTCAACAATCCAATTACTTATACTACGTTAGACCTTCCAACTCCATGAATGTAAACTGTTTACACCCAGGCAGCTAGGGCTGTATTGATAGGGTTGCACATTGTGAATAATTTTGTCAAAATATAGAGTTTCAAATATAATTGCCAGAAGAGATGTAACATGTAGGCTTGCAGCCTCAAGTGCAATTGTCTGGCACATACGAGGGTGCAGGCTACACATTAATATGTGCAATTCCAATTAAAAGTGATGCAAAAAAATAACATTGGGACTGAGTATTATCCCCTCATACACAAGACTCTCTAAAATTTGAAATAATCCAGAATAAATTCACATGGAATAAATTCACTTGCATCATTTAGCCTGTAAGTGATTTCTGAAGGTGCTACTATTAGCTAGTCTGTATAATTCATTTTGCAAGATGACAACTACTTTTTCTTTCTTTCTCATATCACATAAATGAGCATATCCTGCAAGGCCTTCTACATATGCCTGAGAAGTATTTACTCTAACAGCTCACCAGAAATAGGCTTCCAAGATCCCTACTGTGGCTCCACTGTTTCTGAAGAGTTTGGGGAAGAGAACAACGGCCTGAAAAATGGGGGTTAAAAAGTGTTCATGCTACAAATTTCTCTATCTCAACAGAAGCAACATTTCAGGTGCTTTCTGCCTGTATCAATGAAGAATGAGTTCAACCTTGCCAGTACCAACTGATCTTCCTCAAATTTGTGTTCAATTCATCTTGCATCATACCCTCCTATTCTTCCAAGAATTGCAGCAGAATCCTGTGATAAAAATACGAAAAGAATTAAACACGCACACCCCAACAACAGCCCAGCATAGCTTGAGTCTGCCTGGTGAATCACGCTGAGTTCTCACACAACCACCTCTGAAGTTTTGGTTCTCCTACTAACCATGTGCACAGTAAGCTGGGAATGCCTCATTAGGAACTTTGATGAAAAGACGAAGCAAAGTGCTGGACGTAGTATTTTTGATGAGGTCAGGAAATAAGACTTATGCAAGAGAAAGAAAAAGAGGATGCTGTTATCTTGACACCTGCCTGGGTAGGATACAGAGCCTATATGTTGTGAAGGTTGGGAAGTTTTGCCCAAAACCTGTTGTCCCCCCAAGCAGGAATGTGCTACTTTTTAGATTCTTCAGGAACAGTAAGAAACTGAAATGTGAAAGTGTAAGCAAGTATGAAGAATCAAACCCTGTTACTGAATTAGGATCCACTAACAACTGATGAATGTTATTGCCTTATTTCTTATTATTTTATTGGAGACCATTTCCTTGAAACGGTAGTGTAACAACCCAGCAATTCATCAGCTCAATAAATAGCCAATTTTTTAAAAGACACCTACTGTCATCATCCTTTCTCCTGTACTTGGCCATTTAAATCCAGCACTGGGTGTTTCCCTCCCATGCTTAGTACCTGCATACCGCTCTAAGGAGCATCATACGATCTCCTGCTGCACCACTTGGAGACTCGGAGGACCCACAGGCAGGAGTAATCCGGGTTACCTAATCCAGAGTGCAATTGATTCCATTTGGGTGGCTGACAGAGAGCTCACTTTCAATTTACATCATGATTCTGCCTCATGCAGTTTCTTTCCTGCCAAAATGCCACTTCTGAGGTGCCACCAGCAACGCCTGTTGAGTAATGGAGACCACCGTGCTCGGGGCAGGCAGGGAACTGAGCGCTCCTCTGTGCCGTGCAGACATGCCTATTGGCATACATCACACACTCTGAGAGGCAAAGCTCACTGTAAGCCGCTGAGCCACTTCCCTGTGAATCATTTTTATTTCTGCAGCTTGACTCCTCTAAGTTTCCTTTCCCTCTCCTTTCAAATTGATGCCTGTAATATGGTCACACTGTAGAAATCTGTGTCTCGGTAGGTACAATATTCTGCAGAGCCATACAGCCCTCTCATATTTAGTTAGGAGAATGCTCCTGATTCATCAAGGCTTCCTTGATGACTTACAATGGCTTGGTCAGGTCACAGGGTGCAGGCTGCAATTTCCTTCACCTTTTTATTTGTATTAATCAGGAGTTTGGGGACTGTCTATCTCTGGGTTTCCTGGCCGGCTCCAGGCATCACTGCATCACCAGCGGCACCTGGTGGGACCGTTCAGGCCTGGAAAACACCGCTGGTCTGCCTTTCAGACAGCGCCCAGACGTTCATAATGAAAGGAAAATTAGCATTGTTTTGTTCCTGCAGGTCTTTAACACATCTGTTGATGTGAAAAGTTCAAAATTAATACCGCTGAACCCTACCCTGGTATTCACTAAAGAGATGCAAAATGCTGGACGAGGAACAGACTGAAGTGCAAGCCACATCTTAGAAAGAGCCTGCAACCAGAGGGATCCAGCAGATGCACTGCACAGCACCAAAAGGAAAAAAAAAAAAAAAATCTGACAAATAACTCATCTCCAAGGCCTCTCAACTTTTGATTCATTAGCTATCATTAAAAATTTATAAAAGTATATTAGAAGTAAAGCTCTGTTCCACCAGCCACACGTATTCTAGCAACCGAGTGACACATTGAGCCCTTTTCTTTTGATTACTGCCTTCAATCTCATCATTTTTATTTTATGGGACGCAAAGCATCAAATTCAGCTTCAGAAATACAATGTTCAAAATATAGTGGCCAATAAATGTTTCATCTTTTTCACAAACTAGACCTTAAAGAGCTTCAGTTATTTATTTTTACAGCAGCAGCATACATATGTGTATGACACAGTAAAGGATACTGATCTCTGAAGACCTCAGATTATCTTAAACTCCAGAAAATCAATATCAAATCCTGTGTTTATGGTAGTTTTCATTATTTATTTTAGAGCCTGAGAAAGTGGACAGTGGAGGCTGCCAGTTTTGTGAAAAAAGAACCTAGCAAAGTTGCGGTCAGATTTATAGGTCAAACACTATGTTACAAAAGAAAGGATTTACCCCCAACAGCCAAACCCATTGTGGTTCGCCATAAAAAAAATAAAATATATATATAATTTTTGCTAAAGGTCTATACGCTGTAACTATGCCTCATTTAATTACTTTAGTCCTTACTCCACAGACAATGATGAGTGTGTGCAAGGAGTTTAAGGGCTCCCACGCAGGCACAGCTCCCTTCAAGGGGCACCACTAGCAATTAGCAGATTGAAGCCGGAGCAGAGGGCATTGCTACGATCTCCAGATGCTCATGCGTGCGTTTCAGCGTTCACGCAAACAAATATCAGCCATGTTAGACTGTGCCGGCTGCTTTCAAGACCACCAGTTCTTGATTAATTTTAAAAAGTGCAAGTTTATGACACACGTAAGAGGGGGAAGAGGAAGGAGAGAGGATTAAAAGAAAAATTCAGAGAGCTTTATTCCTTGAAAACACTTGTATGGAGGGAACACCAAAAGATAAAAGTAAGAATTTTTATCTCTTTAAAAAAAACACCCTTTGAATTATGGTTGCTGAGCTAACTGAAGAAGCAAACTACTAAGTTAGGTCTACATTAAGTACAATTTTAAATCCCACATGAACTTAACGGGGTTGATTAAGAACAAGAAGAAATTAAGACAAGAAGTCTTAAGTTAAGGAATGCACAAATTAAACTACAGAAATACTGGCTTAAAAGGGGAAAAAAGGCCATTAAAGGCCCCTTTCAAGGGGCTCTTACTATCACTGGCTGTGCTCCACACATATTTTAGGACCAATCTCTCACTGCTGTAATGATTCTGGCACCACTTTCACGTATCTGAAATGAAACATTTAAAAGATAATTCTGGCTGTAAGCATCTCTCTTTTCCCCTTAATTCTTCATACCAACGTTAAAACGTTATAGAAAAACAATGTTGCTAACTATATAAAATGACTGTATACTCTTTACATGAAACATTGTGATCCATTCTTGTGACAAGCACGACATACTGATACGAAGAATTGTTAGAATGATTACAGGCACTGGGAGAGTCCTGCAGGGAAGGGGCTGGAAACACTGATGGGAATCCTTTTAGCTTAAACATGAGGTATCTAATAGAAGGCCTGTTTGAGGTTTGAGAAACAAGACAAGATACATTAGACATTCCTATTTATACCATATAATTAATTTGTGGAACGCACTGCTACCACATTGCACTGACATCAAAAGCACAGCAGGATTCAGATAAGGTTTAGATAGATAACATGAAAATGAAGTGTTACATCAGAGGGGATTCAGGAAACACAAGAGATTTAAGTCCTTTTGCTACACAGCACAGACCAAAGTCTAATCGACAGGATTAAAAAGAAAATACCATAATGTGAAAAACATTCCAAAGCTCATTGTAGGGTATTCTACACTTTTGTCTGAAATACCCAGCTCCGGCCTGTCTCAAAAGAAAGGACAGTGACTTAGATGGCCCACTGGTTTGATCTGGTATGGCAAGTCATGGAATCACGGAATCACCAAGAACAGAATTTTCGATTCTCGGTGAAGCAAGGCGGGGAGCCAGCAGAACTGCCACCTTGGATTTCCGAAGGGCAGACTTTGGCCTGCTTAGGAGCATAGTTGAGAGTGTCCCTTGGGGGCCAGTCCTGAAGGGCAAAGGTGCCCAGGAAGGCTGATCTTACTTCAAGGAGGAACTCTTAAAAGCACAGGAGAAGGCCATCCCCAAGTCCCAAAAACCAAGCAGATGGGGAAGCAGACCAGCCTGGCTAAATAGAGAGCTTTGGCTGGACCTCAGGCAAAAAAGGAAATTTTATGATCTTTGGAAAAGGGGGTTGGCTGCTTTTGAAAAATACCAAGATGTAGTGAAGCTATGCAGGGCAAAAATTAGAAGGGCCAGAGCTCAGGCAGAACTCATCTTGGCCATCACGGTTAAAGATAATAAGAAGAGGTTCTTTCAGTATATCAACAGAAAAAGGAAGACTAGGGACAATGTAGGCCCACTAACGAATGAGATGGGCGCCCTAGTGGTGGAAGACACAGAGAAGGCAGAGCTACTGAATGCCTTCTTTGCCTCAGTCTTCACTGCTAAAGCTGTCCCTCGTGAATCCCAGGCCCTGGAAGCAAGGGGGAGAGTCTGGAGAGAGGACAAGTGTTCCCCAGTAGAGGAAGATCAGG
>VYZM01021155.1:2891-47469 GCA_013398915.1 Dromas ardeola
GCCGTAGTTCTTCACCTTTGATCACAGATACATATACCCCAAGGGGAAAGGCTTTGAGCGCCTCTCCATGTGCACCTCAGTGGATGGCTGTAAAACCTCTCTGCACTGAGATCACGTGTGCCTCATCTTTTTTCCCTATTCTCTGTGTACTGTAACTTTTTTTTCCTCCCATTGCCTCCTCTTTCCTCAGTGCATGTTTTTAAGCTGTCTGCCTTTTCTTCATTCCTCTTTTAATCTGCATTCATTATGTTCATTGTACTCTTACTGCTATTAATGCTTACTGTTGTGCAGCACAGTAGATTTTTAGGATGGACATCCTTTCAAATACTTGCTGGATTCCCTAAAGATTTGAGAAAGCATCTGTTTAAGTGGGACCAGCTGATACCTACAGCGCTGCTCAAATCCCACTTACATCCTCCACCTCTGGCAGGTGTGTAGGTCTCTAAAGGCAGCTAGACTGCTGCAGCTCCCTTGCATAATATAATAGCTAGCTGCTTCAATAGGACCAGCTTCTTGCCTCTTCATGGTACAGCCTTCATGTAAACTTAGCTATTGTTACACAAAGCTGGGATAGAGGAACAGACGAGCGGTCCATCAAATACGGTGTCTGAGCTCTGGAGGTGGCCTTTTTCAAATGTCTCAGAGGAATGCAGAAGAAACCCCCTAACGTGCCTAGCCAATTGTGCAACTCTATACGATCTGGCTGGAGGGAGGGGACTGGATTTCTTCCTGACCCCCACCTGTCAGTCAGCTTAGCCCTAAAGGATAAGCTGATCTTTTGAAGTCAAGGCTTAAAATTGTTGAGACTGGAGGGCATTTCTAATAGGTTACTGGGTTAGCAAGGAAAAGCAATGGTACTGTGTATGCTATCAGCTTTGCTTTGATCAGATAATGTAGTGTTGTGCACACACACACATGAATTTAATAGCTACCACTGAACGCTTACCTACACCGTCCATCTTACTAAATCAGAACCGGAGGGTGTCTGCGATACAGTCCTCTCCTTGAGTGGACAGATCTAAGAGCTTTTTCTGGAGGTGGTGACTAATGCAATGTTTCTCTTTACTGATAAAACAATGAAGGAGCAATGCATGAACTCTGACTTCCCTATAAGTGTAAGCGTGTGTCTGTGTGTGTGTAAAATGCTGTGAGGCTGCCCAGATTTGAAGATTTTGGTGCTATCGAAATACAAGTAATAAAAGCAGAAACTGGCACAAACCTACCCAGAGCAATGCACTGAAAATACAGCTTTTGAAAGGGGAACACCTTCTTCACCCTTCAAAGAACCACACCATAAACTTTCTCCCTCTTTTGGTTTTAGTGCTGTTGTAAAAAGCCTGGGCCTGCTTTAAAAACCTGAAACTTTCTCTTACAATGGCCAGGGCCGAGCTTTGAGACACTGCCACAACTTATTGTCTGTGGAAGAACCCTTGCTGGGAAGGCTGTGATTTATATCAGCCTGCCTGTCATAGGGTGAAAGGAATGCCCGTTTTTTCATTTTGATCAAATGTTAGGTTTGAAAACCACCCACTGCTGTAAACTCAGTTGGAGTGGAGAGATGAGATGGAGCACATTGCATGCTTTGTTGCTGAGATAGTGTTTTAAGGCTGTCTGAATCTGTTTCTCATTGCTGAGTGCAGGGAGGAAAGATGGGGATTTAAAAAAAGGGAAAAATAAAATGAGTTGGGTTTTTTTCCCTACTTTTAATGAAATAGAAAATGGGGTGAGGGCAGTTCGAGAATATATACTCTCTTCAGTAAAGACACTAGAGAAGGCAAAAACTTTAGTGTAATTCATTTGGAGCCTAAGTAGATGAACCTGTAGAGAAGAAGACAGGGTGGAATTTTCCAAGGGGACTAGCAGAGATAATCACCTAGTGCCTACTGAAAGCTGGTGGGCCTGCTATTATGCCTAAAACTGAGGGGGGATGACAGAAAAACAACTTTGTTCTGTAATAGGACTTATTTTCTTTCATCAGACTTGTTCAGTTCCCCCATCCTCTCATTTTTTTGTCTTATGTTTAGCAGCTTTCCATGGTCTTCTCTGAAAGGATGTATGCTGATACAGTTCTAGAACCACAATAGTCTTTCTATTTAAAATGCACAATAGTTTCTGTGGCTTTTTTGTCTTGACTGTGTTGGCAACGGCATATAAGGCTTTCCCTGGTTTCAAGTTTCATCACAAATTTCCACCTTGGACTACCCTTAAGGTATAAAGGCATCTGATCTAAGTTTGTGGCTTTGAATTTAAATGGGATTCAGTTACTGACCTTTCTTAGGTTAGTTCTTATTTTGGCGAAGTTTCATGATGTTTCAACATTTTTACCTCATTAGTACTACTTGTGTGTTCTTTGTCCTAAAATGAGTAATTAAAAATTAGAATCTGAGATTCTAATTACAGTCCTTCCTAAGATTATATTAAATAAAAACTATAATAAGTACCTATGGACTCATGTGTTAAGAACACGTGTAAGAAATTGTGTGCAGTTGAGCCTGTCTGTAGACTCATGATCACGATCTTCAGATAACGTATGATGCCAGTGAGCAATTTTTATGAGTAAGGGTTCACTACTATAAGTAAGAAAAACTTTTATCTTACCTACCTCTGCTGACATTACACTTGTAAATGTAAAATTAGAAGATGTAGATAATTTCCCTGCTCTGCCACCACAAGCTGTGTAACCTTGGGCAAATCATGTCTCTGTTCACCTGATACAAGAAGGGATAATACAGTCTCATAGGGCTGCTTTGAAACTAAGCACGTTCAAGATTAAAATATTATGGTGACAGTGGCGAAAAAATATCCAGTGTACTTTAACCAGTATATTTGATCAGTCCTTCAGGTCACAGCAGATTTAAAGGCCATCTGTGGTATGACTCCATTGACTTATATAAACCGGGATCAAATGTGATTCATGTGTTTTTGTGGTCTGACCCCTTTGAATTCTCTGGTCAAGTTATGTTAGGAAGGGAGAGAAGCACAGAGGTTCGCTATGATTTTTATGTGTCTGTCTTTAAATAAACCCTGTCAACAGCTGACCAGAAGACTTTTCTTTTGCAGTTTTTCATCACACTTTCTGGGACATGAGTAGCAAGCTGAAATGTGCCTTTCAAATTACAATACACAACGCCTCTGAATATTTTTAAGGCACTTAATATGGATGTTCTAAAGTGAATGACTTCCCCCCCGCCTCTCCCCCATGAAGTAATATACTCTTAATGACAGCGCTGCTGAATTAGAACTCTAGTTATTATTTTATGAATATATTTTAAAACCCTTGTTTTTCCATCTTTTTCTCTATAGATTATACCTTTATTGTTTTTATATTTCCAGGCATAAGGGGGGAGTTTTCCTGTGGCCACATAATTCCATTCCCAGCTGGAAATGACCAAAAGGACTGAGTGATTACAGTACCTAACAGTGCTCTGTAAAGGTGGTTTGCAAATGTATAAAGAAATCCAAGGTCTGTTTCACCAGGGCATCAAAGGCTGAGTTCTTGAACATCATGCTACTACTAATTCCCAGTTGGAGTTGTTAACTGCAGCCATTATTGTCAGAAAAGGCAAACATCAGGTAGCGTTGCACTGTGGAGCTGGAAAAGATTTTCAGACTTCTCTTAGCTGCTCTCATTCTTGAAATTATATCCTGTATTTTCCCTCATAAGATTCAGGTCTGGATTTCTTGCGTTTTGGTATTAACTTTGTTCTTGTTCTGTTTAACATGTAACTTACTAGTGGGCAGAGTACTAAATACCAGTGTTTTGAGGTGGGGGGATTGAGTGTTTTTGTCAGAGATGTGCTTTTAGGATAACGTTTGGTTCTTCTCTCATTTCCATGGTGTACCTGTATCTCTGGTATCAAAGCAGGGTTGAGTTCTGACAAGTATGCACATTATCTATCTGAAACTGTACTGCAGATAAGGATTTTGGAGTTTGATTTTTATACCCTCTGAATTTTAGCAGCCATTCAGAAAACACTACAAGGCGTCTGTCAGTGAGAATTCTTTGGCTAGTAAGAGCAAAGGCCTTGCAAGTATGGGCTGAAGTGCGTTTCTGAGTAGGAATGCTGTTAGAACTGTCTCTCCAGCTTCTGTAATAAAAGTTTGCACAGTGCATCTTGGTATCTACCATCAGTAAGATCTTTCTCATTTGACAAAAAGAGGTTATCAAATGAAAAATACAGTGTAAGTTCATTTACAATAATCCTTATTAAGTAAAATGAATTGGAAACTTCGCATTTCTGCATTTTATTATGTCTTCATATTTAATTGCTGCGTTACTATCACTTAGGTCAGCCATGTTCATGTATAATCTCATTTGTGTCATTTGTGGGCTTTCTAAGAGACGTGAAACTATATTCACAGCAAAAACTGAAAAAAGGAAAAAAACAACTTTGAATTTATGTGGTAAGTTTGTAATAAATATTCTAAGACTGGATTATTGCTTACTATTAATACACCTACATGTATATGTGATTCTTTGATACTAGGTTAAAATGTTAATGATAACTATAGCAGGATAAGTGGGTACAAAGGAAGAACATCTGAATTTATTACTGTTAGCCGATGTAAATTAGGGAGTCCTTTGAACCAGTCCAGTTGGAAGTTTGGGGACCTCAGTATTTCATAGAAATGCCTATGCCCCAGTTCTGTGATGGAGAGAGATCTGAAAATAGCTGGAGGGGCCGGGTCTGATCTCTCTTGTGAGACTGGAATTTTTTCAGGAGAGTTCTTATCTGTGATGTTCTCTCCCACACCTAAGTTTTGTTGCATACATTTTACATAGCAAAAAGGGAGTGCTGATGAAAGCTGTCTTAAAAATGCAGACTCTGAAGAGATTGGGGGAAAGAGGGCAAATTCTTTTTAATCCCCATTTGTACAAATAATTCACAGATTAAGAATTTCAGACCAGAAAGAGGGGCTTGAAGTCTGAAATGCATGGCCCCCATGCGGCTTTCATACAGAGCAGCTGAACGAAATGCTTCATTTCAAAAAGCCACTGCGTGGCTTCCTTCTCTGTTCTCGGGGAGATGATGAAGAAGAAAAAAGACGACAACTTTGCAGCTGATTAATCACTGGGAAACCGTAATCACTAGTGGTGTGTTTTGGATCGTTATTCAAGGACTTTCAGACAGAAATAAACCAGAGAACTGCAACAGTAGCTTTCTCTAATTATTTTTCTGCGCTGAGCCTTACTTCATGTATTGAGCAAACCATTTCTCTTCTTCCAATTTATAGTCAACGATCTCTGGGGCACAGATTCAAAACATCCTGCGGAGTTTATTCTAGAAGCTGACTTGATGAGAGCGTACTTATGTCTTTAAAATTAATTCAGACTTTAAAATCATAGCTAAGGTTTTATAGCATACTTAAATGTATATATCTGCTTGAAAAATATTTTGAGATAGATCTTTACCATGTGTAAATTGATACAGCCTCTCCAGAGCTGAAAGAAACTGAGCTGATTTACACCCGCTGAAGTTTGGACCCCTTTGATTTTTCTTTTCTCTTCCATCTGTATAATGCACTGAGAAAGAAGACAACCCTCTTTAATCTGTGGAGAATTTAGACACTAATCAAGCACTAAAGAGGCACCATGCCGAGGCTGAGAGTTAAAATCCTAAGGATGAAATCAAGTAATTGCTTTATCTCTTTCTTTTCAGACATCTAGAGAGATGCTTAAAGGCAAAACTAAAAGTAAATGAATGTATCTAGCCAAGTGGATTTAGCTGTGGATGGATGTATTAAACTTCCACAGAAAGTAGCAGCAAAGAGGTGACATTCAATACCGCTTACAAAGCGCACACTAGGCAGCACCAGTGGGGTTCTCTCTGGCTTGGTACATCCTGTAAGCGCTCAAATCAAGGGAAAATGTGCTTAATTTAGAAAAAAAAAAAGTTTGTGGTGGTGGTTTTTTTTTTTGGTTAAAAGTAGCTCATAATCAAGAAACTATCATAAATATTAAGTTTGTTAGCAGTAATCTATCTTAATGTTTATAATATCTCTGAAATTCCTATATTTGTTTGAGTTTAGTGATTTTTCTCATGGATATAATCAGTGAGAGATTCATTCTCAGAAAAGTGCAAGGCAAAAAAGGAAAAGTTGGTCACTTTTTTAAAAAAAAAAGAGTCTGTATAACAACCTGACCATTTTACAGTTACATTCTGTTGCAGACAGTTCTTCATACTTTGCCACTGATTGGGATCTGATTATTGGTTCTGGAGGGATTTATTTTTTTTTTCCCTTAGCATTTTCTCATGTAGATGGTTTTATGCTTCTTATCTAGATTAGGAACAAAAAATGCAAATTTTCTACCAGATTTGAGTCACCAAGCTGTTTCCAAGGAAAAAAGCTTCAGGCTTGGATTTTAGGTCTAGGCAAAGAATTTACAGTCTTTTTGAACTTACTTTGTCTAAACTGGGAAATAAATAATGATATGGTAAAATCAAGTAAGGTTAGAAATAGAAAGGTTAAAAAAAAAAATAAATACTGTCTGTACTTGAGATTCCTCATTTATAGTGAGGAGGCTTCTTGCATGTCAGTTACTTGTCAATGACTTGTCCACATACTAAACATCAACTTCCAACTGCAAAATAGGGAGTTTACATCACCGGCTGAATTTTGCTTAAACCCCAGGGACCAGATTTTCAAAAGAGCTTAGCCGTCAAGTAAACATGGAAAGAAATGACCAAATTTCTAGAGCCCTGTAGGTTGAGTTTCTGAATTACTGCCTCTGGGTGCTGGCTGCTGCTAGACTCCCAAGTGTAGTAATGCAAGTTAATGCCTGCATGATTGCATTCTAGATGTGTTGTAAGTTTAATTTTGATCCCTGAGAAGGCCAATTAGCTCATACAGACCTAATGACAGCTCATCTGCACTTTAATTAGCCAGGGATGCTATCATATTTAGTATGGGAGCCATACTAAAATGCCACTCACATTTCACTTTAAGTGTTCTGTGTCAAAGACACCATCACCCAGGAATGAACTGCTGCTATTAAATTTCATATACAATCATTTGAAATAAAGAGTTGTCACAGAAGCAGACTTAAGCAGCATCTTAACGTAGTATCAAAGGCACTGTTGTACAGTGGACAGAATTACAAAACTCCCCTCCAGACGGAAATAGAAGGTCATTGGATCTTGGTCATGCTCACCTGAGTGGCCAGGTATTACTTGTGCATGATTTATCTCTTCCTTCTGGAAGTTAGAGAGATGTCATTTGTGAGATCATAAGGCAGCCAGGCCTTTCCTGGCATCTGCCCTGGAAACGTGCAAAGTATGTGTATCAGTTCAGGCTGGTTGTGTGAGCTATTTCTGTTACTGAACTGATTCTCAACAATAAAGAAATGTGGCAGCAGAACAGTAATAAATTCAAAACAATGAATGTCATGGCCACAGTGAAAGAATATTTATATTATCTTTTCATATCCACTTTTTAAATTGTATGACTTAAGGGCACCATTATGTTGTATACTTCTCTGACTTGCCTAGGAGATCTGAGTGCTATAAACACTCACTAACTGATTTTAGTACTGAAACTGCATTTAGCTTTTCCCCTTACATACCTGTCTTTCTACTGTAACCTTTCCTGTTCAGTGATCAGCAGTTCCAGCGGCCAGCCAGCTCATGGGGAGTCTCTGCAGATGCTGCTGCTCATTTTAGAAGTGAGGACTAGAGAGCTTTAAGTAATGGTGGGACCCTCAAGTTGCTTTGTGAGGAAATCAAATGATATCTGGTCATGGCAGAGAAGTGGCCAGAATGCAGTGACTGGAAGCAGTAGTCATTGTATGTCAGATGCTCTGGTCCCTTAATCGTCTTAGTGGCCCTTTGCTGGTCTTGTTGCAGTGTGTCTATGTCTGTCTTCTACTGGAGAACACAGAACTGGACACAGTAGTTCAGGTGTGGTCTCACTGGTGCTGAGGATTGCCTCTTTCAACCTGGTGGAAACACTTTAGTGAGATCGAGGAGAAAAATCACTTTGACCCTCAGGTTGGACAGGGCTCTGAGAAACCTCGTCTTGTGAAGATGTCCCTGCTCATCGCAGGGGGTTGGACTAGGTGACCTTTAAAGGTCTCTTCCAACCCAAATTATTCTGTGCCCTGACCCTTATTTCAAAAGCTGTGTATTCATGATTGATACGTTCCAGGCCTCCATTAGCAGTGGGTGCTTGTGTGAAAGAGCAGAACAGGGTAATTGTCTGAAAGCCAAAGAGGCATCAGCAATTTTTCCACAATGTCCCTTGCAAGCGGCAAATTTCCCTAGACGGCAGATCAGGTTGGCAAATGGAGGCCTCTATCCCCCCAGCAGATAGTCTCCTACTACACCAGGTGCTCCTGTGTGGTTTGGGTGTAGCCAGCTCTGATGCCTTGCTGGACAGACTAGCCAGCCCCTCTTCTGCTGCCAGGGCACTGAAACTATTTTGTAGTTGCAGATCGGCAGGTGAAGAGACCTTCCTCCTAGTGCCAGAGGTCACAAGCTCCAGCCTTCACTATCCTGGAAGTCTCTATTTGCCAACCTGATAAGCCCCGCCTGCTTCTCCCTCAGTACATTTCTTTCCTTCATTGTAGCAGCATCAGCAGAAATTGAAAGTTTTGGTCCGTGTGAAAATGAGATACATAACTGTACCTCCTAAAGGATATCACCTTGCTAGAAGTATAGATGGGAAGTAAATCAGGCTTATTGTTCAGCAGCTGTGTTGGTTAAATATATAGGGAATCATGGTGTTTGGGGATTCCTGTTTGGGTGAATCAACTCAGTCACAGAATGAAAAATGCAAATTGTCTATTTGAGGAATTTGCAGTTCACTCACGGTTTTAACACATGTGAATCATGTAATCGGGGAAGTGAAACAATACTGTTTGGCCTCTGCCTACTCAATGTAGTATGAATTACAAACATTCACAGTTCATGCCTACTGTAATAATTATTCTCTGCAGAAATATATAAATACTTTCTAATAGTTAATAAATATTCAGTTCTTTGGGGTTATAATAGTAATTCTCAACAAAACGAGTGCGTACTTTTAAAGTATTCGGTCACTTTTAGAATTCCTAGACAGACTTCTCCAATTTTCCAAATCAGTAAAAATAGTTCTTTTTGACTGCAGTAAGACTGTATCAGTCTAAATTACAATGAGTTTGATACCTTGGAGCAAGCTAATGAAATCTAAGAGGAGCTGGCAACGCCATCTAGAGTTGAGGCTGCCTGGTATTTCTTATTATTGGGCCTTTTTCCTATTGTCTATGAATATATCATAATTGGAACTGAAATTTTCTGTACCAGTTGCCTGTCTCTGGCTGAATTTTACATTTTGAAAGTTGAACACTATGCAGTTTGAGGAAGGAATTAAAGGAAACTGGTTAGTCTGATAATCTTTTATTCATATCTTTTCATTGAGACTCTTCAAAGCCTTTGCGCTCTGAAGAGAAAGAACTTTAAAAGTGGTGGGAAGGTTTCTTTTCATGCCGTTTTATCCAATGAACATGGGTACTGTGAATTGCTAGGTAGTCATATAATCTAGAATTACATAGGGATACTAAGATTACACATAGATAAAACTCTTGCACTTCCTAATTTATCAATCTTGTCACTTCCTTATTCTTTTGGCATAGTTTTTGTATGTACTTTTGAATATGTATTCAGCATTATATTGTAGCATGAACCGTATCAAAAACTGTGATTTCATTTTTATGTGGACAGTACCTGTTTTATTATGTTTATTCAGGTGTTATGAGGTTCTCAGGGGATTCTGATATTTTCTTTTGGTTTTCTAGAGCAGATCTAGAGGTTCCTAAACCACGCTAGAATGATTTTATTTAAAGAAAAAGAAAAAAGGCAAAAAACCACTATGAAAATGAATGATGTGTTATGCTCTTTTCCTTCTAATCATTGTCATCCTTGAGTTCAAAGGTATTTCTTTCTACCCTCAGGATGTTCTTTTCTCCAGATCTCCTGAGCATGCCATACTGAAGCAAGAGGCCATTGTGTTTTCTGGGATCATTTAAAAATTCCAAGGGGAAAAAAAAAAACAAAACCAAAACCAAAAAACCAACATTAATGATGGGAGGAAACTATCAGCACAAGCAGCGAATATACTAAGACAGTCTGCACCTCCTGCTGCACTTCAGAGAATTTGGTTCATTTCCAATAACACTGTAGTCTTAACCACTGCAATTACCACTGAACCTTCGGATTCCTAGCAACTAGCAAATGAACAGAGAAAGCAGTTATCTGGGTAACCAGGGAATTTAACACCAGAACAGCCTTCTGTTTTACTGGCACATTAATGTGCAGTGATTACATACCCAGAAGACAGAATTTAGGTACATTTCTGGTGGGGGCAAGAAATAGAGCAGCAATAATCTCAGATGTCTTTAAAGGAAGAAATGAGGAAATTCTGTAAATAATTGGGATAGGATTTATATTTTAAATCTGGTTGTTAACTTCCCTGTGCTGTAGGACTATGTAGCGGTTCCCTTGTGATACATGTAAAATAGGTGAAATTCTTTTGATATGACTATAGTTGTCTTTAACATAACAGAAAAACTGCTCAAACCAGTATTTTTCTTCCTGGTGTCCCAAGTCTTGTGCAATTTCTGTGTTAGTCCTTCCATCCTGTGCATCTGATAGTTTTATTTTTTTGTTTTGTTTTATTTGGGTCTTGTTGCTTCCATGTGTTGGGCATATTTTCATCTGTTCTCAGTTTCACCATCTGTAAAACGATGGAAAGGCAATTGACTTCCACTGGGAAGGGAAGTGATGCAGAAGCATAACAGGTGTTTGCAGCAGGTCTGTGTTTCTTAAGTGTAGCTGATGTATCTACTAGTAAAATGTGAATAACTGGAATTTAAACAGCATGATTAACAGTACTTGTGAATAAATAAAGGACATGTCTGTTTTGGAGTTCTTCCTATTTGTGGAGATGCAGACATACCAATACATTTATTCCAACAGTGGCTGTATGTGGAGCTTGGACACTTGATGTAAATAATGAAAAACCCACAAAAAAGAAAACTCAGTGTTATTTTTATTGTTTCAGAATGGATCCGCATTTTTGTCATGTATATTAAAGCTGGAATTGATTCTGGAAAGCAGTTCACATTGCTCCTCTCTGTCCATCTAGCATAAGTTTTAACGTGTTGGAGTACTATATAGGATTTTAACTTTGCAGTTTAGCAGTTAAATCTTCAATAATTTTTTAGTATATAGTGGCAAGGTTCTATGATCGTTTACATTTCAGATGCCTAAGTAAGGAAATACTTAACTGGAATTTCTCAGAACTTCTTTGGCAGACATACTGTAACAGAAATAAATAAATGTCATCCATTAGAAGAGTGTCTTATCCAGCCTCGCAGGCACACTGAAAAAGAAGAGACATGCTGCAAGTTCATTCTGTTTGCTCATGGGGCAGGCTTTAATTTTTCCTGAAGCAATTGTCTTTTTGCTTGAACTCTTTTCCTTTGCTATTGAGTGTCCCATCTGGTAAGGTTTGACACACCCAGTATCCCTCTTATATCTGTAGTTACACAAACCTAGACAGATCTAAACCTACCATGGAAACATGCTGGTTTAATCATGATTTTGGTCAACTGTTTTGCTTTGCTCCCCCAAGTGTTTCAGGATGCTTTCATAGTAGATGCAAGGGAACTGTGGGAGATGAGAATAAGGATTTGTATGTAAAATATGGGATTTGAAGGGGTTTAGAAAGAAAGATTAACTGGGTAAAATGTTTAGATCTGGTGATTTCCTGCTGAGAATGCATTTTTTCAATTGGGATGGCTTTTCTGAAGGACTGAAAAAGTAGTAGTGATGTGTGTGTCTCTGGTCTCTTTCCTGCAGCATGCTGAAAGCATGAATGGAGCTATGGCTAGGATGGGTATTGTCTCATGTTAGCAGGAAACTTTTTGCGGCATGTCAATCATGGTAAGAGTTTCATCCTGCTTTGTATGAAGAATAAGATCCTTACTGCAAGTAGTTACTACTTAAGTGAGATTGAAATCAATCAGTATCTAGTATCCTAGCGAATAATCTAAAGATGTAGGAATGAAATCTAGGTGGGCCAATTTACAGTTTGCTCTGACCATTAGACTGTGCTCATCTTTAAAGATTTGTTTCAATCAGTAGCATTTCTAATGAGAACTGCAGAAGTTTTAAAAAGCCAAGGGAACATTTATCTTCTTTAGTACCTGAGGGTTTTTGTTGTGAGATTTGTTATGGTTCAGTAGAAGCTCTTTGAGTTGGTGATAGTGTTGAGGCTGGAAGGAAATGAATGGAAAATGTAGAGCAGAGGGAGATTTAATGGGACAAAGTTGTTCATGCTGTAATTTGCCAGTTCCAGGAATTAAGTATGTCCAAGAAGTTCCCTACTTTACTATATCATGAAATGGATTCCTGCCAACATATACTACTAATATTACATCAAGGAGGCTTGCTGACGCTGTTGTATTAGTAACTTTAGAATTGCTATCAGAAAAACATTTATTTACATTAATAGTGCTGCTAATTTCACAGATCTGTTGTGGTTATGGCTTGTTGCTGTTTAAGGAGATATGATAATTCAACTATATAAGCTTGAAGGAAAATTGGGAGAGTTGTTTTTCTTAAGGGGAAGCTAAAACTCTCTGATCTTAAGAAATATTCCTAGCCTATATCAGATTCAGGTACTGGTTTACGTGATAGCTAAGAGCTGGTCCTGTAACTGCAGCCAGAAAATATTAAGTAGGTTTATTCTTGTCATTCCAAGCACATACATTATCTGATACAGCATTTGCAGGAACCAGGTTTCCTTCCGCACTCTAGATGGATGGAATAATGAAGGAAGACGAGTCTTGTGTGCTGTGCATGGTTGAGGTTAGTAGAAATTTTCAGGAAGTGTAGCTCCAGTTTGTCTGTAAGCATTGGAAGTTTGCAGGTAGCTCTGACAATTGCCATTAAACTTTTAGAAATCAGTAGCGTACTTAACTAGTCAATATGGACTTATTGAATAAGATTCATGGATTTTAGACTTACATATAGGTTATTCCTTAGATTTCCAACCACTAAAAAGAATATGGTATATGAAATAAGTGGATTAATGTTTATTTTCTTTTTAGGTTGCTTTCTTGAACATGTTAGCAGTAGTCATCTTATATTCTAGTTAATGGAGATCAGATACTAAATGGCTGTTGCAGTTTTTTTTCTGTGACCAAGCCATACCCTCTCTGCCAGCGGCTTGACCAGGTAGGGAGAAGGGGGTTGATTACTGTAGGATTATCCTGCACTAACAGTCATTACACAGCTGTGCTTTGCAAAATCTGACACTGCAGAAATCCCTTGATGGCAGTTTGGAATAGTGGTGGGAGAAGGGTTAACTCTTGTACCAGTACTTGCTTTCAGATAATTGATGGAAGATGTGTCTGATTTAGAGGTACGGAGGTGAACCAACTCATTTAGCCATGTGGCCTGCTGGAGAGGCAACCTTGGGGTTGCAGGGAAGTTGCTGATTGAGTTACTCAAAAGGGCTTCTCTGCTGGCTGATAGCCAGGGCAGGACAGATTCTTGGCTTCAAAACCAGCTGTCTGTTTGCCATTTCAGTGTCAAAACTGAATGTGCAATGGGAAGGTCTAAGATAGACGGAGGAGATAAAGATAATGGGACAGCCGTGAGTCAGCACTTCGTTTGCTGTATTTGGCTTTGGTGTTAGGGCAGATAGTTTTAATAATGTTTGGTAGCTTATTCAGCAAAAAGCAATGTTTATAGCTTTTAAACCTGAAAACACCGTATATACTAATAAAACACCATATATACTAATGAAAAGTAGCATCAGTGCCTCTAAAACCTTTAAATGTAAGATAAGACTGGTGTGGAGTTTTAAAATGCTGAGCAGTAAACATTTTGCTTAAGTTTGCTTCTACTTAAAATTGAATCTCAGCAGATTTACATGCAAATACCATCAAGTACCAATTTTTGTTTAGACATTGCTATTGGGATTGTTTCATTAATTTGAAAGCATTTAGGAAAGGAAAAGAGCCAGTGTTTTTCTAATTGGGTTACCTGAAGTAAAATTGCAAAATCCATATGTAGGCACCAGACTGTGATTTGTTTCTTAATGGGGCTAATTTTGCTGAGACTTGAGGGATCTTAGCATCTCTGAAATCAGGTTGCCTATGCAGGTATTTAAGACAAAATAAAGAGGCTGGTCCCTTTCTTAGGTGTGGGTGCCCACCATTGGGGTACGAGTTGCATTTGCATAGTGATCTTGGGGAAACTGTTTAAAATGCTGCTGGAATCCAGTTTATTTTTTATGAGAAAAAAGTGTAGCTTTTTATATCAGAAAAGTTTTTCATTTGTCTCGCATAAATTTTCACAGGTCAGTCCCAAGTTGCAAGAAAGTCAGAAGGAAAGTCCCAACTAGCAAGAAAGTTCATCAATTTAACTGGATTAGTATCATACTGCTATTCTTAATAGGAGTCAGACTTTCTTTACCTACTATAAAACATTATTGAGAATAAAATTTCTCAACTGTTTGTAATGAGACTGGTAGCAAATGCCTAACAAATTTTAGTATCTCCTTTTCTACCTCCGGTATTAATGTTGACATCGCTTATCATGTGGAACAATATGAATGAATTAAAGCTTTATGAAAATATGTTTAAATACATGTTTTATCTTTGTGTGAGTTGACCATAATGTATTGAGGCACCTTAATATCTTTTGGTTTTATAATTTTAATAATATTGCTTTCCATTACATGACCACCCTTTCGAAGGTCCCAAACCATTTTTTGAGCTAGGTAAGGCCCCGGGCATTTATTTCTGCAAAAGAACTCTTGCCTGGGGCCTCTATCTACCTAGAAATAAGCAGCCTAAAGATAATTCAGCAGCTCTGGGAGAACTGTAGATATAGTGTCTCTATTGTGGGATTACCCTAAAATTACTGTGGATAACGAAACGTTCATCAGAATTCAGAGTTTAGCATCTTAGTGTAATTACAGTAAAGAGTTGTATGGTTTATTCTTGACCAGTTGATCTGAAGCATTCTGTATTTCTGATCAACCATTGCTTCCACAGAGTCACTTAGTTTTTGACCACTGCGGGTTTCTGAACTATCTACTTTTGGAAAAGATGGTGCATTTTAAGTAGTTAAAATCCATTTCTAGCTCTTCTGCGTTTGAAAGAATATTTTGTATTAGTTCTTCTCTAGTTACCAGCATGAAAACTTTCTGAGGAACAGAGCTGACAAAAACCTCGTGGAACAGCAGGTCATTTGGCAGCTACTAAGTCCATTGTGCCTACTGCCGTGCTATGGGAGGCTGAAGCAGCAAGACAAGAACCTGCGTGGAATATATTTACTCTTTACCTGTTTTGCTGTGGATTAAATGAGAACAGATTTTTGGCTCTGAGCATCTGCGCATAAATTCAACCTGAATAGGAGGCAAGTTATGAAATGGGCTCTGAAAAAATAATATTAACTAACTAATTTTGAAGGAATATAAATTGGTACCTTTTGAGCAGCCAAAGGAAATTAGAGGCTTGTGTAGGCTCTTAGATTTTGCCAGATTTTATATTGATTCATGGTAAGGCTGGTTTTCTTGAAACTTTGTTTCAAAACAGGTGTCAGCTCTATGCATTAAGAGGGTATGTACCTTAATCTAACATGACTCCAGGTACAGAAAGCTGTGCAACAGCATTAGTTTAATCCACACTACTAATACTTTCCCCCCTCCCCCTTCTTACCTGAGGAGACTTTTCTGACCTTTCTTGCTCCCTGACTGTGTCTCCATTTACATTTTCTAATGTGGGCACTGATTGTGCTCTGGTGTCTGTGCTCAGATGATATGGGAACAGTTATCAGGTTGATGCAACTTCCAGTTATTGCCTGGCTGGACCAGATTTGAACCAGGCAGCTAGAGCAGAGAGATTCTTTTTTGTTTTTCCAAATTTTGTGAGCATAATTATGACTGGTAAGGAGAGGGGATAAGAGAACGAAGGTAAAGAATACTAATTGTGTAAGGAGGAGAAGAAAAAAAAAATTGGGACAACTTATAACAAATAGTAGACTGTCATTAAGGATAGTGCTTACTGTGCAAGAGAATCATCTTCCATGCTTGATGGGAGACAACTCTCATCATGAGAGACTCCCTGTAATGCTTTCCCAGAGTGGTGTGTACATTGCTAGTGGTTTGCAGGTCACTTCAAAGTGAAACTCTGAACCTAGGTCTCTGAATGCATGCAAGTGTGTAGATCTAAAATATACACCATTTTTTTTTTTAAATTAGCTGCGAAGAGTTCCCACAGTTCTCTTTACTGCAGGCGGGAGTCCATGCAGAGAAACTGATTTCAAAAAACCCAGCATTCTTTGTTGTAGAGTTTGTGTGACATTAGACAAGTTAGTTATTCTGTATATAATGATTCCTTTACAGTAAAATAAGAACAGCACATCTCTGCCTCACACAAACTCTTAGTGAAACTGTTAAGATACTGTGGCAGAGGGAAGGGATGCCTGATTATTGCAGACATCCATGGACTACCGTAGCTTTTCATGGTGTTTTTCCCAAGTCAGGACTAAGGTGCGCAGGCAGAGAACATGCGAGCAAATCTGCAGAGTGCCACCACTATGGCTGGTTCTAATTAGTCATTTTTATGAGCTCCAGAGTCAGACAAAAATGAGGAGCCCTCCCCTTGCGTAGTTTCCTGTTTGCTGGGTGCATGTAAAAGAGATCTGGCTCTGATGTATGTTAATAATGAGCTGATAATGTAAGCCAGCTGAGAGATGTGGAGTTAGTCTGGTATGCTGCCAAGCGGGAGGTGAAAGTTCAGGAACTGACTCATGTTGCCAAGACCTGGTCCTGTGGAGAAGGTCTGCCCATTAATAGATTGAGTTTCTCATTAGGGCTACACAGCATATGCTTACAGCTTTTGGGTTTCAAGCTGAAACCCAATACCAGTAAAAGCCTGCTGAACAGAGCGGCAGATTTACTGGTAAATAAAGGATTAAAGGAACACTTGGCAGGGTTGTTGGACTGGAAACCTGACTGGCCTTTGAAGATTTCTTCATGTTGTAGGTCCTCCCTTTAAATTTATACCAAGAAGAGACTTGTTCTGCTTTTTAGTGTGCATCCCACAGGGCAGGCGTTTGACATAGTCTGCTCTGTATATGTCAACAGTATAGGATGCTTATATCTGTCTTTTAATTCAAATGCATGATGTTGCCTCTAAAGTAAAACATCACAAATAAGTTGTTAGCTCAGAGGAGCCTGGTGTAAACAGGCTTCCCTCCTGACCCCTACCCCACTTGCGAGCCTTGTCTTTCTGTGGAGAATGTACCATGCGTTAGTTTTCGTAGTAAGCAGCTTAGTATTTACAGCGTCTCTAAAACTACTCTTGCTCTCTTCCTTTTTTTGAATGAGGATCTCCAGCAAACTAGCGCAACTACCTGCTTGGGTTACAGCATGTGACATTTATTACAGCTGGCCATGAATGGAGCTCATACATGGCTAAACAGCTTTAGCAAACTGAAACGTGGACAGGTTTAAATATACTTATAAAAGAAAAAAAAAAATATATAGCAGGCCAAAAGCCCTACAGCTGTCAAGAGTGTTAATACAGTGCTCTGGGACTTCAGGGTGGCATTGGCTTTATATTTGTTTATTGAAAGAAAAAATGATTCCCATTAAAATTTTGGTTCTTGAATTTGCATGACATAATGGCTCTCTTACCATTCTGCTTTAGCTGGCTAGCTTTACCTGGGGAAACATGGAGTCAAAAGGAACTGGAGGACAGGCATTGTAAGCTGGTCAGTATGGTAATGGTTTTCTTTTAATTAATCTGAGTCGATTCTTTTGTTAACTAATGAAGGACACAAAACTGCAAATGTGGAGGCAGCAGTGAATTTTATCTAACCCCTCTTCCAAAAGAAGGGTTTCCTTTGTTCCTTCGTGCCCAGAAGCCACAGGCATCTTTAATCATTGCTGAAATCCTATTGTCTTGATCCAATAGCTGTGCTAGACTACAGTCTTTTTTTGATGTAAGACATCTGGCTTCAGTAAAGTTACAGCAGGGAGAAGGTATCTGGCTTTTTCCTTGCTCAGACGTGCTCTGACCAGTCAGTGTAAGAGTTAGTTCAAGAGCTGGATTTACAGTTTATCATAAAGAAATGAACTGTATTTATGTGTGTGCAGAAATAATATTGCATGTGTGCTTGCACAAGTACATATTTCATTATGATGATACATACTATTGTTGTTACATAAGAACGATATTCTTTCTTTTATGTAAATTAGAACTAGCAAAAGAATTTTTCTAACTCCAAAGGAGCCTATATCAGATAGCATAGGCCAAGCTGTGGTAGTGGAGTCCACTAGGAACTTGAATTTACAGTCAGTGATGAAATTCCTACAGCAGAGAAACTCTTCTGAGAAACACTGCCTGGGAATGAGCAGCTGGGGTCCAGTACAGATCAATATGAGAAAATGCATGTGAGTTGCAAGAGCATGCGACAGGCTTGTTTCTGTGTTACTGTAGGAGTGCAACAGGCCTCCCTCCCGTGCGTTAGCGTGGAGAATCCCGGGTGCTGATAGTGGGGACAACCATGTGTGGTGGCTCAGGGCCACTGTAGGGCACAGTGAAAGCTGTGCTCAAAGCCAGGGTCTTACAGCCTCTTGGACTTTGAGTATGCTTTGGTCTTGCGTCATCTCACTGATAATAGAGCCCTGAACACTTCTGATTAAATCAGTAGTTTTTATTCAGCTGTAACCCCATCCTCTGCTGCTGGTCCTTTTGTCACCAGAGCTGATGTGTTGCCTACTGCAAAGCCAACAGTGTGTTAGTGCAGCCGATGCTGCCAGTAATGAGTGGACAGCATTCATTGTACTGAGACATCTTTACCCAGCCACATCAGCTTCTCTGTCCCTTAGAGGGCAGATTAGAACACTCCTAATGCTTAATAGCATAAATCCTGAGGAGATCTTATGTAAACATATTCAGCGAGCACTCATTAATTTCCCTTAGGAGCCAGGCTGAATGAAGATGATTTTCAAAGAAAGGGAAAAATTAATTTTATCTTTAAGGACTGCACCTGTTGGAAAAAATTGTAGGAGGCACTCTGTGTCTGTAGCTGTTTGAATTAGGGATCTGTGGCAGGGACATGGGGGAGGAGGAAGGTTTGGAAGTTATATTAGGAAAGGACAAAAATAGTACTTGCAGAATGTATAGCAAGGCTCTATTTCATTGATTTGCAGGGAGGTCTTGCTGATTCTTGAGCAACAGCACTTTAGGAGCATGACGCATTCAGCCTCTTAGAAAGATGGTGCAAGTCATTTGCTCTGTGCAGTTTTGTGGCACTCAGCATAACAAACTTGTATCCATCATCGCCGTTTGTCTTTGTCAATGACTTTAAGGACACTTAAGCAACAGTGAGGTAGGATTCTTAGGGAAAGATTCTGTATTCTACCAGCCCCGGAAATTACAGATTTGCTGTATGATACCTTCAGAGATGTGCAGGCCAACTTCGCCTCATTCCATAATGCACTCCATCATTCCTTCTTGAAGGCTCACCAGACTGCTCTGCTTTTTACACTGGATTAAGGTTCTTGTAAGGGGTCTTCATTTTATGCGTGCCTTGTTTTTTGGCTTCTGAATTTATTCCTTTGGTACAAACTTTGTCTTGGAAAGAAGAATTTAGTCTCATTGGCCTCTGCATCCTAGTTCCACAACTGGAATTGCCAGATGTGTCTTCTCCCAGACACTTTCCTCAGGTATGGCACAGATGCTGTGTTTTGGTTTGACCCTTTCTACGCAGATTATAGCAAGACAATTAGAGCAAATAAAAGAGACTTTAGAGAGGAACTTCTAAATCATCCTCTACCTTGAATAATAAAAACAGAATTAAACGCACAGGTACATAATTCTTCTTCTCCATTTCCTCACTATGATTTAGCATTCTATCAGGTCTGCTTGTGTCCCTCTGGAGGATTCCTTCTTCTGGATTTCATTCTTCCTCTCATAGTTTTGACTTTCCCATACCCAGTGCTAACACCACAGCCACTGTAGTGCTTTGTTCTTCCTGTAATTTCTTCACCCAGTCACTTCTCTGTTGCAGGTAAGCTGGAGAGAAGAGATTACAGGATGGCCAAAGTTCAGCTGATGTGGGGACTGGGGCGTAAGGACCTTCTTCCCTCCTATTCCTGCCCCTCAGTACCAGTAGTGACCAAACAGGCCACCCAGTGGCTGCTGCGGAGAGCTGGGATGCTGCCACAAAGCTTTTGAGTCAGGATAGGTTATTGGAGAGAAACAGCAATTTGGGGTTTGGGGAGCGGCTGCTCACCCAAGTATTCACTGGCCTTTGCTCTGTTAGAAGCAGCAGCTAGGTCACCTTTTAGGAGATCGCCTTAAAACCAGCCCTTAGAGGTGCTATGACCACAATAACACCAGTGCTCTAACCATCTCTTTTAATTAATCCCTGGGAAAGAAGGTGTTTAACCAGATAGATTTCCGCATGGTTTCTGTCCTGCTGCTGTTCTGGTATGATGAGTTGCTTTGTGTTCTGTGACAAAGAATTACTTGAAGGTTAAAGGTGATGCTGAGTTCATTTCCCGAACAGGCAAAGCTGTACCCTACCCCCTCAGCCTCATTTCTCAATTAATCTCCTCATAAATCCTCATTGCATTTCTGAAATGGAGATAATTAGCAGGGTTGTAGCCAGGATATTGGGATATTCTGGCATGTTTTAAGTCACAGCATGCATGCGTGCAAGTATTTAATACATGTGAGTATTAAAAATGTGCATGCATTACATCTGTCACTGTTCCAAATTCCTCCATGGAAGAGAAGGAGAGAGTGAAGAAGGATAAGTGTCTGTGTTCACTCTTAAATTAAATTTTCATATAAATAATAACCTTTTTTTCAGGAAGCAATTAGAAAAAAATCTTTGGGGCTGGGACATTGCTAGTGTAGCACATAGTAATTTTTCTGAGTTATGGAACTTTATTGATGTTTATACCAAGGGTGAAATTCTGCAATAGTTAAAGTTAATTTAGGTCAATACTTCCATGGTATTTTTCTCCACAAATTAGATATTTTACACCAAATTTGCATAGATTCCTGGAGACGCCAGGTAGTAGAGATTGAGGCACTTATTTACCATTTGGAAAAGTTGACAGACTAGAGGCTAATCTTGGAAGCATTTGCTACCTTATCTTGCTGTGTTTCATACATTATTGCTAAGACTCTTACATCCTATTACCTTCTTAGACAGTCTTGCTTTGATGCTTTCACCTGATACACGTGCAATGTAATGCCACCGTCTCCTGCTTTGCGTGCCACATGCAGCTAGTTGGATTTATCTGTCATCTGCTGTGTTCTGTCTCCCCAGAATGCAAACCAGCACAATTGCCATGTGGTGTGGCACTACCTTAAGCAGTCATCAAAATCTTTTCCATGTGACTCTGTGTGTGGATCTTGAACATTGAAAGGTATATTGAGAGGTCTGCTATCAAGCTCGAGCTTTGCAGATTTGGACCTAAATTAAGGCAAACAAAACAAGGAATTGTACAAGTACTGGGTAGGACAATGGAAATAATTTTTGCTAATAACATTCTTCTTCCTCTGAAAAGTAAAACTCCCTCAAGACCCTAAGATAGGAAGCTGAAGTTTTATTGAAGGCAGTTGTTTAAAACTACCACTAATCCAAGTCAAATATGCCTTCAGTCAGTTATCAATGCTCTTGTGTAAATGTTCTCATTATGATGACAGGTCTAAGGAAAGTGCTATTGAAGAAATGAAACTGCTATCCAGGAGGGGGTTTGCTGTGTTGACAGTATCTAAGGGTTGCCGATGCATAGTCTGTTGCAGCACACAAAACTCTCAGCCGTGTAAACAAAATCCCAGAGAATCCATGTGGCAGTTCACAGAATTGAAAGTTGGTACATTATTGGACCTCAGATTGACTTTAAAACATAGGGCATTTGTGTTAAGGAGTAGCTAATAGTGCTAAAAGCTTATTTTAGCATTTCCAGTGGCATGGGGCTTCATGGTGTATTTTAAATATATGATCTTGAAAACAATTCTTTCTCAGATGCGATGCTCAAATCTGCAACTCTTTTCACAGGTCAGGAATTCCTGTTGCTGCAAAGTGTTCCCCTTGGCTTGCATGGGATTATTGGCCAGAGCAATTTTAAATTGGCCAACCTCTAAAGAAAGCATGCCACTTCTGACGTGTTTGTTATCAGTCTGTGTGTAAAGGAGGTTTGGACATGGAAGGATTGGATTTATGGAGTCATCAAATGACTCTAAAGATGTCTGACTTGTGTGCTTAGCTTTGATAGAAACTCCTGGAAAACTCAATTTAGTTGCGCTGCCTCAGTTCCCTATCTAGATGGTGGGTAACATTCTTCCATCTGTTGTGTATTTAACTGCTGAGGTGGGATGGTAGGTCTGGAAGGGGTTTATTTCATGGCAGAGTCCAGGACCATGAGAACACAGGCTCTGAAATGCGAGATGCCAGTTACGAACATGTCAAGATGTATGCTAAAAGTACGTTCTTAACCCTAGGGAAAGCCTGGTTCAGATCCGATGGTAAGAAATCCTATTTTCAGTTTCAGCCATGGAATTATTTGCTGCCAGGTTATACCTAGCTTTTTCAGTAATATCCCTTATACCTGTGTAATGCAGAGCACAATGGAGACTGAATCTCAGTGTGGGCCTTTTGGCACGTAATACGAAGTCCTGTTGTTTATATCACTGGTTGGCGTTATTTCTAATTAGCCTCTCAAAATATACCTATTTACAAGACAAATTATTCTCCCTTTTTCTTACTGAGTGGTAAGGGGAATGGCATTGTAATTCATTTATTGAATCTGCTGTGTCGTCTTTCTACACCTGCGTAGCTGAAGGCTCCATCCTGCATGGATCTGAGCACTGCTCATACTGAGATTTGCACACTCGGTTCTTGTTGATTTTTGTGGCAGTGGAGAGTGCTGAGCAAATTGCACCATTCAGGCTCTAGGACCCTAATCTCTTTTTAAACAAGGAGCTTGTGTAAAGCAATTAAATGTCTAAACAGAGGAGTGAGTGCCTATCAGCATCTAACAAAGACTTAAACAGCAGAGGAAAGCACAGTGCTATTAAAAACGAGAGAAAGAGACATAGGACAAGGAACTGATACATTGCCAAGGCCAGAACTATTTGTTTCATGTTTGTAACTTACATCTTACAATGTTCCCATATTTATGACACAGCAGTAATAAAAAAAAAAAAAGAGAAAAGAATAATCTGTGATATTCATGTAATCGATAATAGTGACATTCTGGCCAAGGTTTAAAATTTTATGGGGGTTTTTGTGAGCCATCTTGTAGGGCTAAATTTGAGACATCCTCTGTTTTTCCCATAATTGTAATCCCATGAAAATTAGAGCTCTTCAGCAGAGCGTCTTCAATAGGAGATACACAGTCCGTATCTCTGAAGAGTTACTGCTTAAGGTAGAAAATCCTGACCATATTGTCTACTTATTCCCATCTTTGTGATTTCCACTGGGTTATTTTTGCCTGCTTTAAAGAAAAAATAATAATAATAATTTCAAAAGACAGTGTTTTACCTAGTCTTTTGTCTGATGAACTCAATGTGTTTTTTAATCACAAGTCAATCAAGCTTAGTGATAGCTTCTCTCATTTCATGACTAGAAAAACTAGGTTGCAGAGGTTTTCTATGGCTACCATATGTTTTTGATGGAGCTGGGAATGAACTCTGGCGCCCTAAGTCTTTCTCCTCTTCTCTACAGCTATCGGACAAAATCAGCTTAAGTGTTATTTGCTTTGGACTTTTAGTGCTGACACAATGAGTGAATGCAGAATCTGTGGAGTTTACCACAATGAGACAAACAGTGTTGGAACAAAAGGCCATCATATGACATTTTACCTACTGTACGTTGCTCACAGGACACTGACATTTGCAGCTTCTGGCAAGGGGAAGAAACTCTGAGTACTAGAATGGTGTCTATATAGAAGTTTTCAACCCTTATCTCTTAACAAAAGCTTTCATTAGTGGAAATTCGAGTTCCAGATATTTACCTTTGATTCTAAACAGTAAACTATCTTAAACATGTCAGATGGCCTCAGCAGTACAGACAATCGGTAATGTCAGCTCTGGGAGCGGGAGTGATTTCTGAAACCTTCACTGACCTTTGCATATACACTGTTGTTTTACAGACTTTTAAGGTCATCAGCCAGTCTGAGAAAACAGTTTATAGATTTCAGTCCTGAATGTCAGACAGTCTTTGAGTAACACGTCTCAGTTATATGAACTAAGGGTGATGGAGAAGATGGGTTTGCAATGAAAGGATATTTTGGAATTCCTGCAGTCAAAGGGTGAGATATATAGAACCGCAACCGTCAAAAAATTGGAGCTTGTAGGCTGTCACTTAAAGATTGGAAATATGTTTCTAATGGGCAGTTTTCTGAAGGTTTTCCACATGTTTCCAAATTAGACTTTAAAGATATTTTTTTTTCTGTTTGTGAAAAGGCTGTACATCACAAAACAGCTATTTGTCATATACACCCATGTGCCTGTCATGTCAGTAATCTTGAGGAAAATGGAACAACCTGACAGATGTTGGATAATGCTTTATAATGCAGAGGTCTAATCCTCGTTTCTAATAGATAAATACAAGGAGTTTTACATGTAGTTAATGACGCTACTCTAGATGGTCTGCATGTCTTTCCAAACATTCAAATCTTCAATTTAAGTCTAGGTAAGTTCTTGGCCTCTGTGCCTTCCTCCCTGGCAATGAGCTCTATCATCCAATCACACACTGTATGAAATTATTTTTTTTTTAATCCACTTTGAATTCCCATCATTTAGTTTCAGTGACTGTCCCTTTTGTTTCTGTATTTTAAAGAAGTGCAGAAATTCCTGGTGTAACTTTGTTCATTCATTGTTTTAGGCATTCTTGTCATTTCCTTACACTCCTGAAATGCCTATGTTCTGCCTCTACTGGAGAAGAACAGGGGAAGTGTTCACTTCTGTGCTAAATCCACAAATATCGGACATACTGTCAGTATGTGAGAGAAGCCTGTTTAACAGAATATTATTGAGTTTTTCATTACCAATATACTGAACGAAGTAAGTTAACCTATCCCACTGAAATAAAATAGGGAATTTGCTAAAAATAATGGATTGTAGTGTCTCCTGACAATCTTTATGCGGATGTGGTTTAATTGAACTCTGATCTTGAGTAAATAAGGTTCCATCTACATCTGGGCTTAAAATGTCTGGTTGATTGCCAAGGGTGTGTACTCCCATATATGTGAATAGGAATATGCCATTCCAGGGCAATCAATAAAACACTGCAGTTATAAACTTCAGTCTGAAGTTTGACTTCAAGTCTCAGTTTAGTGAAACCTGGATTCTAAAAAGCACTGAGAAAATAATTTTGTTAGCAATCGCTTATTTGACAGAATTGCCCTCATTGGGTGCTCACAGAATATTTGAGAATAAGCTGCAATTTCCCCCAAACTTTTGCTGTGTGGATTTCTTTGACATATTTGTTTCCACAGTTCATTTTTAGCTTCACAAATTCGTCTCAAGCATTCACTGTAAGCATTTGACACTTGACATTGCCTATGTGCAATTAGTCAGTCTCTCTGTTCTCTCACTGGATGAGAAAGTATATCTGATGGGCAAGCATGAGAAATAGAAAACATGGCTTCTGCAATTACCCTGTCATGTAGGTTTTCCAATTGTTTTTTTTTTTNTTTTGGAATGGTCATAGAACTATAGATTTTAAGCCAGAAAGCAGTATGAGGCTCCAGTTATCCCTGTAGCTAAAAAGTAACTTGTGCTGAGGAAAAAATACCTTTCAGAGGGGAATCCAGTTTTGATGTGGAGACATGGACAAGCCATTGCTCCCTTCTGTAGTTTGTTGCGATGGTTAATCAGCCTCGCAGTTACAAGTATGTTCCATATTCTGGATTTGAGCTTGTTTGGCTTTAAGTTCCACCCAGCCTTTCTAACGGCAAAATTCCTTTTTCTAGATGTTAAGAAAAGAGAACTTGGAGGGAATGAGAGGACAACTAAGGTCGTTCTGTAGTCTTAAATTAATATTCAGACACTTATTTCTTGCAGTATTTGCTGAGCTCTAGTTCTAAGCAAAATACTTGCTACAAAGATTTTATACACTTTGAAGTCACTAAATGTGGTGTCAGTACAGAAAATTAAGGGAAAATGAACCAGAAAACATAACTGTTGACATTTTGTAGTGAAGGAAACACCAGCGCTGATTTAAGTGCATCTTTTCTACTTTTATTCTTTCTCTACTCTGTATATTTCCTGAGCTGGAATATGTGATTTGCTGCGCGAGAGCAGGACAGGTTTGTGGTGGAAGGTGGAGTCACAGAAGAGAATTCAAGGGCGGGGACTTTTGCAAGAGCATGGTTTGTATAATGCGCTTGTAGTACAGTTAGCCTCTCTGCGTGTAGGGGCAGCATGGGAATAGGAGTCTATGTAAAGAGGAGGGATAATATTTACAGGATTTGCAGAATTTTAGGTGGTGGTGGTGCTGTAAATTAATATTAGCTTTTTTTCTTAGAACTCTAGTGGCGTGGAATTTGGGCCAAAAAAAAAATCAATGTGGTACAGCATTCAATTATAGCTACGTTTAGGAATGGAGGAATAACGTGATGGGTAAAGCTGGTATAAAAACGAAGGAGAAGATTCTGCCTTACAGAATTCTTGGTGAAAGCTTCAGCTGTACTGATGTGCTAGGGTAATAGGAGAAGGCAGAGGGATAGAAATTTGTCTACCACTTTTCATATTGTTTGCTTCCTGGAAGAAGTAATTATAAATGTGCCATTGTGAGGACCATACAAGGTGCAGAGAAAGCTTCTCACATTACTCCTTTGCACAGGCAGATGTCTTCTGCTTCTCGCTGGCTTTCTCTGGCTAAGAGCCTTCTGGCTAAGGGGACAGGCAGATGGTTTCCTTGAAGGCTCAGTGGCTCATCAAACACCAGTCAGTGAAGATACATGGCCATTGGCCAGTAATCTCCCACCCACAATCTAAACCCTTAATTCCCAGTCCAAAAGAAAGTTGTTTCAAACCAACCTCATAAAAGAATGGATTAAAAATATTAAGCTTTTATGACTGTTCCAGTGAATGCAGCGTCCAGGGCTCCAGCTCCATATGAAATCCCCCCAAAGAAAATTCCTCTTACACTGGAATCCAAGAAATAATAATACAGATCAGAATTCACTGTTTCATATCCAGCTCCAAAAATGAACTTGCTAGGTTATAGGAATTTGAGCTGGACTGTCACACTGGAGCCGGTGATGTGCTTAACAGATGCCTGTTTAGGTTCAGATGAAGTGCTGCAGAAGCATATGATGCCAGAAGAAGAATTAAAAAGTCACCAGGCTGTTACAAAGGAGGAGTGATTACTTGTCAGCCTTAACTTTTGTTCTTGGCTAATACTAGCTTTGTTTGATGGTTCTTAATCTTTTCCATGCTGGACTTCATCTCTGGACAAGTTGTAACTCTTGTTTGATAATGTAGAAGGGTGAAGCACTTACTGCCTACTTGTAAGTCAGGCCTACTGTAATCAGAGTTAGTCCTCAGTACCAAAACAGTGTTTCTGCATTTTCTTTCTCACCCGTGCCCATATTCTTGATTTCCATTTCAGTCTGTAAAAGCCTTCATGAAAAGGGAGTTTCAATTAATTTGAACCCGGTTGGAAGGTCAAGAAGCAGCATGCTTTAAGGATCAGAACTCTTACATGAAGCATCCAGGGTTTTCCCGACATATTTACACTCTTTAGCTAAACCATTTGAGGAAGTTCCACTTCCGTGATCTGAGTAAGTTGTATTTGTATAAACGTGCTTATAGCACTCCTGTCAACAGAAACCTAGTTCCATTTTACCGATGCAGTTGTGCCCACCTAAGTAGCTGAACTGGCAGTAAAATATTGCTCCCACAACTGGTAGTGTCATAGGGATAAAATGCTTAAATTTACCCCTTGCTTTAACGTGAATCTCTGGAAATGCGTTCCAGTGATTGAGCAGAAAAAAGTTTAAAATGGAGAAAACCGTTCCAGAGCACCTGAAAGCACTGATAGGCACAGCTTCTTTTTCCTAACAGGCAGTCTATTTATATTTCAGGTAGACAATGTAATCTTATGATTAATGATTATTTAAAATACTAACTTATGATATGAAACTAAGGAAAACCTTGGCATCTTGTTTAAATAGATTCTCCGATAAATTAAAGAACTTTGTAGCTGAGCTGATCAGGCATACAAAAATGTTCTCTGGAAACATTGGTAGTTAGTTATACCAGAACATGAAGGTTATTGGGTAGAGATGAAGAGTATAGACCAAATCCCTTAAATGGTGGCCTGTAGTTGCTGATGCACATGGTTGGGATTCTAAAAAAACCGGACAATTTTAACTACCACTTTTATCAGTAAAAGGCTTAAAGTGCTTAAATTGCCTAAAGTACAACCATCACTATAGAAATATAGCACTCCATTATGTACGGTACGAAAGTGGGTGGAATCTTTAGACTACAATAAAAAAAGCAAAGCTTTTTCTTCTTTTTGCTGTCAGTCTGACCACACATAGGTTTTGCTGTTTGTCTTCAGGTTATTAAAGCCAAAGTTGCATGGCTGTTTTTCTTAATATTGGGCCAGGTCCTACGTACCTCATCCACATGATTGATCCGGAATAAATGTGGTGCCTGCAAAAATGAGACCACTGTCTGTCTGAGGATAACGTGCTATAACAAAAGTCCTAGGAATTGCAGAAAAACAGCTCTTAAGTTTTAAGCATAGATCCCGATCAACAGCCTGCTGAAATCAGAGGACTTCACTTGTCTCTGCAGCCTGATTAGTTTATTTCTGGTTTTTGCAGATCTAGCGAAGCCAAAGGTATTCCCTCAGTAGCAATAGTGCCAAATCTAGAGTATCCCCAATCATGGAAGCACTGCAGCAAAATGTACCTGTGTGCTTAAGTCGATTAATGCTTACATTCAAGGAAGTGCTTATGTGCTTTCTTTAATTAGAGCTTGCAGCCCTCTAATACTACAAGGCTCTTGGCCTGAGACAAAAGGTTGCCTAATAAAGAAATTCTAATGATTCATTAAGTCAAATTCAGTAGCCAAACTGACCAGTAAGAAGCTGACTTCTTGTGTAGCAAACCAGGTGTTTTCAAAAGAACGGTGATATCTGTCATGTAAATGTTGATGATTGCTCTTTGCAAAGGGCTGCAGGAAGATGACCAAATCTCAGCTGGCTCATCCAGGGCAGGTGAAGGGATTTAGAGAGGAAAGGGAGACCAGACTGCTACTGTTTCACTAAACCAAGTTCCTGTTCTGCTCCTGGGCCAGCAGAAATATGTAGGCTTTGCCGTTTTCTCGAAAGGTGTGCTCCAAAGTGGATCTTCTTTGCATTCCTTATTTCAGTGTTATAGAGCATCAGGATGTAACCCAAACAGACTAATATTTTGATTCAGCTAAGGGGAAATCATTCGGCTCAGGAGGTGGCATTTGTAGATTGCTTTCTTGCAGAATTAAAAGGTATGCTAAGCATTGGAGACTTAGAGGATTGTACCTGTGTGCTAAACTGATGTTATATTTTTAAATGTGAATCTACTTGACAGAGAGGGTGTTGTGCTGGTAATTCACTACGTGCTGGTGTTTTCGTTGACAGGCCTCTTACCTTTTTCTTTTTCTCTTTTTGCCTTCTAATTTTTTTTTATTTTCATTTTTGTCCAGTCATGGCAGTTTGCTCATTTGTGGGAACTAATTCTACCATACAGTTGTGATGCATGAATTAAACATGAGTGAACACATCTTAATTCCATATTTCAAATTTATGGCTGCCATCCTTTGAGAGCTCTGATTTTCCCCCTCCTCCATGTTTGTTTCTTTCCTTTTTTCTTAATTGCCTAACACCTGCCTTCTGAAGCTATTCGCTTTCCCAGCCCTGAGTGGTGCCAGTGCACACTCAACAGGATTGTAGTGAAGTTGTCTGTCAGCAGTAGTCATTTGGTGTAACGACAGATATTGATTATTTATTACTTGAAAACATTTAATTAAATTTGACTGCATGATTAACATGCTAGCAGCCAGCCATGCTAGAAGAACAGTGAGTCTATTATTTGAAAAAGTCCTCAAGCTGCAGAGCTTTCTGAGAAAGCTGATAAAAGAGTCTGTCTTTGTAGGGGTTTTTAGAGACATTTAGGTGTTCCTGAGTTTCAGATGAATCTGTGCATTATGCATTGCCCTTACGGTTGCCTTTCTTCTTTAAAGAGCTGAACTTACACAGAACCTTAAATCCTGACTCTGGTGGGATTCCCCAAGGACACTAGAACTGGCATATGTCTGAGGGCAAGGTCTGTTTTTAAATACTAAAAACAGTCTAGCACTAGATGCATCGTCATTCATTTACCTTCTGTACAGGCTGAGAGGGTTGGGGTTGTTCAGCCTGGAGAAGAGAAGGCTCTGGGGAGACCTTATAGCGGCCTTCCAGTACCTGAAGGGGACCTACAGGAAGGCTGGGCAGGGGCTGTTTGCAAGGGCATGTAGCGATAGGAGGAGGGGCAATGGTTTTAAACTAGAGCAGGGTAGGTTTAGGTCAGACATTAGGATAAGGTTCTTTACACTGAGGGTGGTGAGGCACTGGAACAGGTTGCCCAGAGAGGTGGTGGAGGCCCCATCCCTGGAGACATTCAAGATCAGGCTTGATGAGGCTCTGAGCAACCTGGTCTAGTTGAAGATGTCCCTGCTTACTGCAGGGGGGTTGGACTAGATGGCCTTTAAAGGTCCCTTCCAACCCAACACATTCTATGATTCTGTAGCTAATCTCTTCAGTACGATTTAGGAGGATGGGTTGTGAGTAGCATTATGTAATCTACATGTATTTTAATTGACCTCTATCATTATCTACCCTAATTAGATAATCATTATTGTCTTTCAAGAATATATGTTGTTAATATTTATAATAGGAAAACAATCTTTAGGTCAAAAGGAACCTGATATTCAGCTGAAACTTAAAATTTGCCAGTATGTATGTTCTCTCTGTGTGCATCTTACATACTAGCACTTGTTGAAACATTTCTAGCCTGTGGTGTGCATCTGTCTTTCAATAACTTGGAAAGCTTAGGTACTGTCGATAATAAATTATAGAGGTGTAGATCATAGTGCTAGAAATAGTAATACAAGAGCAAGGTTTCTTGATGGCGGAAGAGAGTGAAATGGGGTGTGTGTGTGTCAGTTCTTAGAAAAGCAATTTCTGTCTTTGGCTGTAGAACAGAAACTGTCTTTGACCTCCTGGCCAGTGTTCCTGCAGGGGCAGTGATTAGCAGCCCTTTGGGGGCTGTGGTTTCAGTGGACTATACCAACGTACTGAATGCCTTATGTGTGCTGTAACTGAACAGAAAGATTGGAAAGAGAGAAGAGAAATTTCTAAGTGGGTGGAAAGTTTAGAAGGGGGTGGTATGACCAGGAAAAAAGCGGGGAAAGTGAGCACATATGTGGTTTAAAAGACACTTTTTTTTTTTTCTCTTTTGGAAGGCTTGACTTTAATTTGTGAAATTTTTGAAGTTTTGTTAGGGAGGTGAGACATTGCATAGGAGTGACAAGTAACCTATTTATTTCTTCTCCAGGTGATAGTCAAAGTATTCACCGAGTACTGTATGGGTTTGTGCATTAGCAAGGCGCTGCTGCAGTTCAGTTGAGCCATGTGAAATAGCTATTGGGGCAAGCATTGCTTCTGCTCTGTGAACCTTCCTCTACCTATTCCCTACAGGAGTATGAATAATTGATCGTGCTGCATACAACTCTTTGTACACCACCTGTGTATGTACGTGTGCATGTGTGACAAAATGTTTATCATAGATAAATGCAAGGTGGCACTAAAGCCTTCATTTTCTTTTCTTTTGTGAATGTAATGCAAAAAAAAGAATTAGCTACATCTAAACATGTGGCTACACTGTAAATATTTTTTGCATGAAATAATGCTTGTCCCTAACTTAACAGGCAGCTCCACTTAAGTTGTGGTAAATGTCCCTTTGAATCCATATGCAAAATTGATCTAACTCGCATCACTTTTTCTTTTATTAGTGACAGAGTGTCGAGGGGTCTTGGACAATAATCAGAGATTTTCTTCATTACCAACGTACCTACCTGTGAGCTATCGGATCTTCAGTGCTGAGACATCTTTCTTTCTCAAAGAAGCCAACCAGGACTTCATGAGAAATTCCAGTTTGCAGTCCAGGGTGGAATCGTTCTTCCCATATAAAGCCAAGAGACCACCAATATTAAATGCCAGCTATGGGCCTTTTTCTGTGGAGCAAGTTGTGCCCCAGGACCTAATGTTAACTTCCAGCTTTTTTGGATCTGCCAACAAGTTTACTTATAACTGGAAACTTAAGGCCTACATAATGAGCGACAAAATTTACCTGAGCAAGCCCAAAGTCCAGGTCCTGTTCTACGTCGTGGGCAGGGACTGGGATGACTATAGCACCACGGAACGGCTGCCCTGCCTGCGGGTGTTTGCCTTCCGAGAGACGCGGGAAGTCAGAGGCAGCTGCAGGCTGAAAGGGGATCTGGGGTTGTGTGTGGCGGAGCTGGAGCTCCTGCCGAGCTGGTTCAACCCCCCTACGGTTGTCACAGGCCGTAAGAAGCCACCAGATCAGTTTGAAGGGAGCCCTGTAGAGCTTTACTATACTATCCAACCAGGAGACGAGAAGGGAGAGTGTACCGCTGAGGATATAAGGAAAGGAAATGCTATCCGGCCAGGAAAAGATGGCATGGATGAAACCATGTCCCACTTACAGAGGATCGGATCTGTCAGCCTCTATCGAGGCCAGGAGACTTCTCAGCTAACAGAGCTACGGCTGGATAGTAATGTTGTTGTCTGGTTGCCCTCAAAGCCTGTCAAACAAGGAGAGGTTGTGAATGTTTATGTGACAATTGCCAACAATTCTACGGTGGATCAGTTCATACTCAGGTACGGTAGGCTGTTTTTGCATGTTTCTAATGTGTTAGCACACAAAGATTTTGGGGACATGGGATGAATCTCAACTAGCTTGAAGTTAATCCATGCTGAAGGTTGCTCCTAGTCACTGAAATGCATTCCTTTCTTCTGTGAAGAGGATTGAAAGCCTCCATCACTAGGAGGCTTTTAACATGTATGCTATGCCATTTATCATATGCCTACATTATGCAACAGTGTACAAAATACGACAATGCGCCGCTTTAGTGGGGCCGTTTCTGTGCAATGACAGACAGTAAGACACCAGAAAAGTTCTGTGTTTTACAGGGCTTTTAAAATCAGTTTTTTATTGCACATGCATGGAGTTTAAACGTAGTGAAACTTCAATTACCTACTTTTCTTTAAGTGCTCTGGCAGTGCTTTGCCTCTCCCACACAGAGTGGTTTCGTTGAGAGCTCTTTAGGGAGGGTTTTAACTATCTACTTGTAGTTAAGTAGCACTAGTCCTCGGCAACACGTATACCCTTTAAAATAAGGCCTAATGTGTTTGATATTGCTGTTGATTGTAAGGGACTATTAGAAGTGAGTGCCATTATTTTGGACAGGAGTGGCGAATACGGGACCTGGTAAGACAAGAACTGCCTTACTGGGTCAGATCACTTTCTTTTTATTTTCTTCTTTAGTGGTTTCCCTACCGATCAGATGAAAATCCTTTGAGGGTGACAAAGACTGGGAAACTTGTTACTCACTGAAATATTTGATGTATCTTTTTTTTTTCTGGTTACCAGGCTTTAAATTCAAGGGAAATTTCCACGGTGATAAGCAACAATTGCTCTTTAAAGCCTCAGGGAATCAGAGTTTCCCAAAAGATTCTGCACATGAAAGTATTTATTTCTAAGGCTTATATGAATTAGATTAATACATAGTTGACAACTACCGAGGAGAATAGCCTTTAGAAGAGGAAGTGTCGCTTGGCAGATAAAAGGCTTTTATTTTAAAAAAAGGGAGATTTTAGTCATCCCAGAATCATTCTGATGTTTGCAGCTTTGGTTAAGTTGGTGAGATAATCTCCCAGACACCTGTTTACTGAGTGAAACCTCCGTTATAGAAGTCTTTTCTGATGATGTTGCTTATCTCTTATTGAAAATCCTTTTTTGCAAAATAGTAGAAACAGAATACTTTTCACATAATGAGCGTAGCTGTGGTGAAAGAAGAAATCCAAAGGCAATGAACTGTGTGTTTCTGGGTGGATTGGGAGAGGGGATCACCCTTTGAAGGTCTGTTTTGCAGTCTTTATTCTCCTGAAAAGTGAATTGAAGATAAACAAGCTTGTTGAAATCTGATGATGTATTTCTTTGCTCAGAAATTAATCTGACTGCCTAGGCAAGGATATCATTTGCATGCTGAGAGGTGCAATAGAAATGGTAATGTGGGATGTCAGTAGTTGCCTGTGTGACTTGTGGTTATGGACAAAATGGATTGGCTTTGGTTTTGAGAACAGGTGACTGATATATTTGAAGTGAAAAGTTTGACATTCATTGGTATGTTAGTTCTTCTGTGTTATCACAAATGCAGAGCTCAGACCATGTTCTCTTGCTGAAACACCCTTTTGATGAAAACAGGATTTGCATTTTTGCTTAAAATTACTTTGCACCAGATACAAGACCACAAGAGGCTGAAGAAACAAAGATTTAAAAGTGGCTTTTGCTTCCTTGTGGTCATTGTCTTGAGATGTATGTAGCATAGGGCTGACTTATGTTCAAAAAAGCAGAACTGTTCAGTGTGCTTCCTCCTCTCCACCATCAAAGGCAAGAAAAGCAGTGGGAGATACTCCAAAGCAGTCTGTTTTTAAAAGTCTCTTGTATCTGCCAACAGTGCTGATCTGTGCAGTTAAGGCATCACACGGAAGCTTTGCTTTATAGGAGGGTCATTCCATGTAAAATAAAAGAAATTTTTTTTTAACTGTTTTCCTGACACTGCAATTGGAAGAGACAGCTGACACCCACTGGTGAAAGTTGTGTGGGACCATCCCCTGAGGTATGAACTGTGTGGCCTGTTCTGTTGACTTCGAAGGCTTCTTCTGTGGTTTTAGTGGTGGAGCATTGGTGAAAGACTGGCAAAGCCAAGTTAAGCTTCCTGGTTCTGTGGTAGAAATCTGTTGTCTTTGGTGGAACTTCCTAGGTGTGAAAAAGTATGGAATTTGTCACAGGAATTTATGAAGTGCTTGTATATTACAGGAAAAAAAGCCAAACGAATACAGCAGCCAGGGAGTAGCCAGGGCATATGCTGGGTCACCTGGGCGCTGCTTTGAGCTTCTCTGTGGCCATTTGCCTGGCTAGATAGAGGGCTGTATGCCCTCATACTCATGGGTTCCTGGCAGAGCAATCCCTACATCCTATGACATGCATTCACATTTAATCATCCTAAACAAAAACACACCATGCATTATCCCCAGGCATAGTGGGTTTGTTTATTTTCTGCTTCTTGTATATTATTCATTGAGGTATTGCAACACCCAGTGCTGAAGCAAACAGCATGTGATCATTGCTTTAGGGAGGGAAAATAACAGCTACAAATCTTCCCTGGCAAAAGGAAAGTAGACTGGTCTAAATGACCTCATATCCACAAATCATTACAATTGAAACTGTGTTCTTAAATTGTGTCTTAATTCAGAATCCTATTACTGTATCTATAAATTTATCAGCCCAAGAACACCAGTAAAGTCAAAGAGAATGACTAATGTGACAGGGAGTGAAGCAAATTATGCATGGTAGTACATTAATGCAGTAGGAGCACTGTCTGAATAAACACAGATCTTCCTCTCGTGCATCTAGTCAGCACAGGGCTATTGTGAAAGTGGTTCTAACAATAGTGATAGGTTATAGGATACAGCTTCTGTTCACAGGCCTGTTCCTGTCCTGCTGTGTCACCTCTGGTAAGTCTTCACAGGCGTTTTCTATACGGAATGTAGAAAACGCAAACAGTCGGTCAGCATCACTCTCAGGAGTGAGAAGCCTGTTTCAGTCCTGTTCCTAAAAGACTCTGACTTCTTCTGATGGAAGGGGTTTCAGGTTTGCCATATATTATAGATGTAATATGAATGGGAAAATCTTGATAAAAGAGCTTAAGAAATAGAGAAGAGCTAAGAAAATATTGCACTGTATTTCTACCATTGGGAAGAATTTCTGGGCCCTCGAGAGAGATGAATTGCACTTGCTGCTGATGTCTCAGTAAGGAAAATCAGTTACCTCTAGCAGCTGGGTAAACTATGAACAGAAGAAAAGTAGTGTCAGTATAGGACAGAAAACCAAAACAGCAGCAATATTTAAACAGAGATCATTTAAGTCTCCTGTACACTTCCCAGAGCTGTTATAAATTAACACCACTGGCTTCAGCAGAGCTACCATGATAGATTGTTGCTTCACCAATTGCTGTGTACACAAGCTTTTCTAATCTGAGTCATCATTCTGGGTATATTGTCTGTAAGGATAGAAAGCAAAAATCTTAGGGCAAGACCCTGTTCTTGAATGCTTTTATGAACTGCCCTCACACCCAGCAGGCTACAAATTAAAGGAAAAATCATAACCTTTTTTGTGAGGCTAACTTTCAGAAAGTAATACGTAGCTGCATGTGTATGCTGAGATATTTGGAGCTAAGTAGGAAACTTGGCACTTGATTTCTATTTGTAGTCCTGGGCAATTGGTGAGCTGAATGCATTAGGCAACTTTGAAAAGGTTGGCCTGTGTGCATTGCTGTGTTTGTTCTGTAGCTCTAAATGCTTTTCCAGCTACTACACCATTAAAGGATCCCTCATCTGTTTTTCATGGCGTGACATGCCACACTTGATCTGGCAGAGCACTGTACAGCACAGGGCCAAAGCAAAAGGTTTGGGAGCGCTAAGTGTTTTAAGTTCCTCTGCTGGGCAGCAGCTAATCTCTAACTCACTCTAGAAGGTGCTGAACCACCAGATAACCCGATTTACAGGAGGTATTGAGCAGGATAAGTAAAGAGAAAGGGGATGAAGTTGTTATCTGTCCTGATTAGCGAAAAGAGGTGAAAAACAGCGGCAATTTTTTTCCCCTCAGGCTTCTTATTACAGATTTTGCAGTGCAGCTCGTTGCACCTGAAGGGACGTAGGTTGTAAACAGTGTTACTGAATTACCTTTGTCCAGCAAACAAATCAACCCAAGACAATGGATAATTAGTAGTGATAATAAATCTACAGATTGGAAGAAGGATAAAGGATAAATGCAGTGAGGAAAGCTATTAAACCCATCAGCTGAGGCAGCTTTATATGTCAGTTCCTAATGAGTATTGACAGCAGCGCTGTTAGGTAGTGCTGGGAACAGCTGAAAACCTAGAGGGTGATGCACACATAGAGCAGAGCTACAGAATAGCCATAGCTAGAAAAAGTAGTTGTGATCATAACATCAGTGTAACTGCTTGCTTGTAAATCTCAGTATTTCAAAGACTAGATTGTGATCTGCCCATAAATAGCCATTTTGGAGGAACTGGGCACGGAAAAGGGGGATCTCCAGCACGAAGTGTGCCTGTTTTGCATGAAAGACCTATTTGAGCCTCCCTGGGGAGTAACTGCTCAGAGGAGCTGTCTGTGCTCAGCCCTGCCCTCACCTGTTTTACCTGCTGTATTTAAAAGAAACAAAAGTAATAACACTTTCAAGCAATTACTGTTTAATTTTAGGTACTGATGTTTTAGTCTTACCTTATGATGAAATAACATTTTGTGCCCTGAAATTTACCTGTGCTTAATAGTTGGTTTATCATTTTTTAATGCTGCAGTGTGGTAGCATCACTGTAAATGCAAGTGACATTGTAATGAGTAACTGAAGCTGAAGTTAACCAGAATATATGAGACCAAAACCAGAGCTACATTGACTCTGTGCTTTGTGTTAACCCATCATTTGGGATGTATTATCCCAAGTACCTATTTTCCATAGTAAATGGAATGCTGATTTCCAACTGTGAAACGAAGAATGTGGGTTTTTTTAATACTGCTTCACATTTTAAAACTAAATGCAGCTCAGAGTGAAATGAAGAAAGACAGAATGATTTGGTGGGATGCTCTTCTGGGTGTGCATGTGTGTCTCCAGATGGGAATCGCAACAAAACATTTTTCATTTCCTATGCAACTTTGCATTACTTAAATATTTAAAAGTGATTTCACTGCATAAAAGCATTTCAGTCAACATCTGAAGGCAGAGGAGTTTGAAGCCCTCAGACTTGCTTCTGCTGTCTCATTATTTCATGTTCTGTTTTCAATTGAAAAGAAGGTCTCGTCTTCAAAAATTTAGACCCACAGTTTTACCTATTGCATGAATGTAAAAAAATAACACAGATATAGTCTCTGAAAGCTAGATTTCTTTTATAGTGCCTTAAACCTTCTCTTTAGCACATTCATCTTGTATTCTGAGGCACAGATAAAACTCTAAGCGGCTGATTCTCACACTGTATAAAGAAATGTCTGTGTCTCAGGCACTCTGGGTAGCAAACTGCTGTTTGTTCTCACCTGAGATACAGTTTCTTCGTTCATGTTTCCGTGTTGAATAAACAAAATGCAAACTTGATGACTAAGATCTTTCAGAGTATTCTGTTCATGTTTTTCTTTGTATCCCTTTTTCAGTAAAGTCAATTATTAAGTTAAGAATGGTAAATAAAAGCTATTTGCTTGCTTGTGAATGAGGCTTCAGAGAAACTGGAGAAACTCTTCCCCAGGCTTCCAGCCCATCAAAGGGGTTTCCCAGTTATGTTATACTGGTAGGACCTGTAAAGTCAGTTGCTAGGCTGGAGGTGGTTTGCAGAAGTGTTCAGAAGTGTGAATTATGGCTTGAAGGGTTTTCATTGATGAAGCATTTTTGTATTCCATTGTCTAGCGTTTAGCCTTGTGAACCTTTACTTCTTATTGATTTTTTGTTTTGTTTTTCCTTTTATAGAATGATTAGTAACAATTCAGCTACAATCTACAGTGGAGCACGTTAATGGAAGAAAGGTAGTAGTCTAATCCTTATTGTGCACTAATTAGGAAGTCAAGAGACCTGAATTCTTTTCCTACTTCTGTTCAGGAGTTACTGTGTTACTTTAGACATATCATTTTATCCCTGCTTACATCTTCACCTCCTCAGATTGCTTTTTGTACAAGACACAATTCAGCGAAGAGACTGGGCCGTGCTCTGCGTGCATCATTCAGTATAGTGAGCCTCTGAGCCCCATAGGACATCTGTGTATTACATAGTACAAGTAACCATAAATCATACAAAAGTTGTTACACTGTGGGGATTATGGTTTTGCAAGTAACAAAGTGCACCTTGCAAGTGCTTTGTTAAGATTTCTCCAAAGTAAATTCATGGGTAAAAATTCGTAGCAATTGTGTGCTATCTTTTCTTATATTCTGGTTTTGTAAGCAACGAGGACATAGTCTGTTGAAGTGCTCCTAATAGTAATTTTCTAGAGAATATGACAGACTAACAGTAAAAAGGTAAATATTTCCCAATATAACTTTAAAAAGCATTTGTGACATAAAAAATACTTATTCAAAGAAAAGAATGTGTTAATGCCATTTCGAGAGAATGGTATCACATTCTGGTTAGTTTAATTTCATTAGCCCTTAGCAGGCACTTTTCATGGACATCAGTGTCATTGCAGACGCAGCCGGGTCCTCCAAACAAATGACTCGTTGTCTAAAAATGCTAAGCTGGTGAGGATGTCCTTTAAAGAGAGATTGAGAAAAGGTGCTTCTCACCAGAATTGAAGAGCTCACTTGAGTCTGTGGTAGCAGTGAGTCAGGTTTGGTAAAATTTAAAAAGGAACTGATTATTAACTTGAAATTGAAACTACCTAGACAAGAGAAAACAGGCACCCTTCCCTGACCCTCGTTAAAAGCCTTTAAAAAAACGTGGTGCTTGAGAAACCTTCTAAACAATTCTATTGATGTCTCCAATGCAATGTACACCTTAGCACTGAGAATAAACTATGGATTTGTTGTTAGAAGGCTGAGTCTGTGTGCCTTGCTTTGGAATTTGTTTGCTGATTGACCATGGCTGAGCCTCTGAAGCACAGCTTTGCAAGCAGTGAACCAGGGAGAGACCTCAGACCCTGACACGTTTGGAGCTGAGCAGTGAAGTTCAGTGGTGCTGAAGTCCATAGCGTGCTCAGCACTAAGAATAAAAAGTTATAGCCTTCCTTTTGAAAATGTTATGCTTAACACCCTAATCAGCTGCCTGTAAAGTAGAATTCCTATCATGCAGAAGCCCTACAAGAATTAACTAGACTGATGGTGTAATACTTGTAGGAATGTTGTGTGTCTCGGGAAAGCAGGCATTTCCAAAGTGTGTGTTCAGTTGAAGTCTGTGGGTTCTTTGAGCCAAATCCAGGGCTATGTCTGTATGATTGTCAGCATTCCTGGTTATGTGACAGGTAACACCTACATTTTTCTAGGTGCAGACTAAGACATGAAATCCAATCAGCTGAGTGTAGACAAACCCGAACTGTATATGTAGTTTATATAATAACTTTATATAACTCAACTATAAAACATATTTGGACTTTGCGCTTCAGGCTTGTATGTTTGAAAACTTTTCCCTAGTAGGTTGATTGGAAAACTGGAAGGAATTGATAGGGGCCATTGTAGGGGGAGACCATAAATGGAAGAAAACAAAATTATTGTATCAGCAGTCAGACAGAGAATTGCTAGCTATGGATGCTGCATCAAGTGCTGGAGCTGCGGGTTTCGGTTAACTTTTGGCAAATGCACATGCATATCTGAGTTTCAGAAACTTTATATTGAGGCATCTTGTTAAAATCCCCTCTTGTAAGTAGTTTCCCATCCCATCCCCTTTAGTTTGGGCAAACTAGTGAAGTCATTCCTGGCTGCTTTTCCAAATACGCTGCAGCACACGTTGCTAAATGCACACTGGTGCCTCTGGCTCCTTCCCTTCAGTTTTGAGCCACCCCTCTGAGGTGGAGTGTGTCTCCCGCTACCTTCTGCTCTGCCTGATCTTTCCAAAAGCCTGTGCATATGCAAGGCTGCTTAAAGATGAGATAAGGCACCTCTACTTAATTTCTGTTTAGACTATTAGCCACTTGTGTGACTCAAGTTACAACAGTTAATTAAATACTTGGTTACTTGCCTAATTAGAAACAATGGTGGCTCCTTAAAAGATCATACCATATAAACCCCAGTCCTCCCAAACCATCAGTAGGGAGGGAAATGTCATACTACTGGGAGTGGATTTTAGTTGAACCAAGATAATGTTTTGTGGCTGTCTGAAAAAAGGCTGTGGTCTGATGCATTAGGGGATCTCCTGGGAACCCTCAGCGTGATTATCTGACAAGCTGTTGGGTTCCAAGGCCACTGTAAGAAAGAACGTGTGTGAGCCTGTAGGTCTGAATGGAAATGAGTATCCCTGAGAAAAATTGTATGACGAGGCTTTAAAACCTAGTGCATCTGTTAAAGCTGTGAAAGCAGCAGTGACTTGCTGGAATGATACTGGGAAAGGACGTCAGCAAGTCATAGCTCGGGTCTTACAGGGGGGAGGATTTGGAATGGGATGGAAGTATGGAGAGTAATCCAAGAGTAGGTACCTGGCCCAGTAGAACTGTAAAATCTGGTTATTTTATCTGTATTGTTTTTTTGGTGCTTGTGGGACTCATTATTTAAGACGGAAACTGTCAGATTGATTGAAGCTTCTGCTGTGGCAGCCTACTGCTACTCACTCGTCACAGCACATACACAAAGAACTTACATTGTTTGTGTGTTCATATGGCACTTTACAGTTAAAACTTCCACAGGAGGTGTGGGCGTGGTGGGAAGTGCTGCTCTGCCCTTAAGAGTTAATTTCTACAGAATGCTGAGCTTTCCCATAGGGTATAGAGTGTTTGACTCCAATTTTTGTCACTGTTTCCTTTGGGACCCCACTGGGGTGCTCTGTATTCCCTTGAAATCCCACCCTGCCCTGTATGTGCTGCCCCTTCAGAGAGGTGTGTGCTGTTGTGTGTACTAGTCTCTTGAAAAGAAAATTGCATTTCTATAGACTTTCAGTGCACAGAAAAGCTGATTAATTCATAGTTTAGATGAGACTGGGTTAAAAAGAAATTCAGCATCTTTGTTTGTTTGTCTGGTTCCTGGTGTGTTACAAAATGTCTCTATTAGCAAAGCTGCCAGGGGGTTAATTTGCACTAACAGTCTCATCATCTCCAACAACATCCGTTTAGGTTTTCATAATGCTGCTTAGATCAGCAAGACTAGAGAAAAGAAGACTTGAGAAATAGCGTATATCTTAGGAAAAAAGAAAAATGGGGGGGAAGCATTTCAGACATAGCCCTCTGCATTATCAGCTGTCAGGCTGCTTAAAAAGATTTGCTTTTTCTTACAAGCTCTGGCTCTAAGATGTAAGCCTTGATTTCCAAAGTGCTATGAGACTGAGCTCTTTGTACAAGAGAGACAGGCTCATTAAAGAGAATATGTGGTACTTGCACACCAAAGCCTAGAGCTCAATTCCTCAGCCTCCCTGATTAGTCGTTAAACAGAACACACAAATAGTTGTGGATCATGAATCACAACTTGGTTTCGCAGATAAGAGTTCCTGACATACTAGACCATAAAGTCACACTTAGTCTTTCATTTGCCCCATGAGTGCTGGGGACGGCAGCTCAGCCCTACAGGTGATCACTAAGCCACAAATGTTGCTGCAGACCAGCCTAAGGGGGTTCCTCATTTGATGTATTGGACCTTTGTGGATCCTGTTTTGAGGAAACTAAATTTTGTATGGATTACATGGCTGCGTACTCGGGACTCTGAGCTTTGCTATAGCTTTTAAAAATTAGGTGCTGTGATGCTAATTGCTGGAGTTACTGAGTCACTTGGTGTGCCTGGTCTCAGCAGGTTGTAGAAATACCACCAGTAGCAAAAAAAATATTTTTCTACTTGAGGTTATGTCTAGCTTAGAAAAAGGCCTGATTGCATAGAGAGCTCTCCCTATGGAAAGGAAACACCAACCCACAGTAGGAGCCTGTCACTTAGGAACATACCCAAATTTAGTCCGGTTGAAAGTAATGAGAATATTCACAGGCTTCAGGCTGCTTTTTATCCCTCTGGATTCGAGACATTTGTGAGAGGCTGTATGTAGTTGCTGTTGGTTGTATGATGATGGTGGTGGACAGTGTACGCTTACATGTATTGTAATACTCTTTTCTGAGACAGCAGATGATAAAAGGATGATGTTAAAGTTTTAATTTGTTTGTCTACTCAGTACACTGTGCAGAGGAGAGAGGTGGTCTGAAGAGAGAGGCTGAGGGCAAATACAAGAGCAGAGAGCAGGCCGTGTTCCACCAGTCAACTGTAGTGTCAGGAGGGTCGCACAACCTTGCAGGTAACGTCACGGCAGCATTCAAGTCAGTGACTTAGATCCTTGACACTGGACTTTGATTTACTGGTGGGTACTGCTGTGCTGGTGATGACATGTGAAAGTGTTGATTCCAGGCCTAATGAGCTCAACTTTGCAACAGAGGCTCTGAAGGGAAGTAACAGCAACCTTGTGGCTTAGGTCCATTAGGGTCTGAGCTAGGTGACATTGAGCTTCAAAGCAATTCCCCAGTGACTTTCGTGGCAAAGTGTTAGTATCTTAAATCAAGCTGTTCAAAGCCCTAGAAAGGATATTGCAAGTGGCAGTCTAGCCTGGACAGAAATGTGTGAAGATGATGTGTAATCTCCATTTTCTAAGACTCCAGGGTACTGCATAAGAGTGTTTCTCTTATCTGTCTGAGAAAATACTATTGTAATTAACACTGGGCGGAAATATCGACATAGCTGAGTGAAGATTTTATCAGCTGGCTATAGACAGTGACAGCTGGTTAATTTCAATATTTTCTGAAAGATCTTTAAAGAAATCCTGAGTAGTTGTTCAGAAATTAATATGCTTCATATCTCCTTGTGTTACTAAAGTATGGCTGTGCTGTCATCTATAGTTTGCATTCTTTAATTTTCATAGCATCTCAGGTGATGGGTGCTTTGTCCATCGCTATGGTAACAACTGTTTTTATTTCTTACTCAAAGCAAACATTGACATAAAATCCACTGTAATGTGTTCTTTTTATTCACCATGTGCCCCTAATGGATGCCATAGCTGTGCAAATATGTCGTGATTGTAGTGGATAGAGAGCAATAAACTGAAAGCCTAGTGCCCTGGTATATAACTGGTTTCGCCTTTCAACACGCATATAATTTTATGTCAGCTACTTCAACTCTGTTTTTACTCCTACCCATGTTTAATTAGATTTCAAATATGTCAGGGTAGAAATAGTCCCTGACTATGTGTTGGTGAGTGCTTAAGGGAAATGGGATGTAATAGCAGATAAGGCACGCTAGCTTTGTTTTTGCTCTGAAACAGCTCCATTTTGAAGTTGAATTGATCTCATGAACTTTTGGCAATTGTTCAAAATCCCTTCTATCCTTTTTTCTGAACACTAATGATGGGAGTAGCAGTTCTTTTCCTGTGTTAGTACTTTTATTTTGTTGTCTTAAAAAACCCAAATGTCTCATGAAAAGCTGTAGCCCCAGTCCCCTCTATGACGTTCTGCTACACAGTTCCCTTCAGGCTGCTTTTTTTTTTT
>VYZM01021155.1:47483-79247 GCA_013398915.1 Dromas ardeola
TTTTCCCAAAACCTGTGTGGAGCTGTGCAAATGCAGAATGAAGTGTTACAGTTCCTCCTTTGCGGAAAGGGAGGTGATTTCCTTCAAGCCCTGACACCCAGCAGCCCCTGTGCCACCCCCACGGGGGAGAGCTCTTGGGTCTTGCTCTTCTTAGAAGGAAAAATGCTGTTGGAAAATTGTTTTCTGCAAGTGTTTTCTAGTGTTTGCCCTGCTCCCTATCACAGTTATCTGATAAATACAGCAATTACCTATTTGATTTAGAGTAATAAATAAATAAATCTAATTTTTATCTACAAGAAGGGGCTTACATGTTCTGTATGATATTCTATATGCTTTTAGAGTGATTCAGATGGAACCTCATTAAACATCTTTACAGCCCTCTTAGGTTCATCTCTATTAACTATTATAGGGATTTCCCATGAGGGAACGACTGTACCACCTTGCGCTAAAATCAAGCACAATTTAATCTGATAGACCATTCTATTGGGAGCGATGACACTAAAAATGCTGTGCATGGATCGAAGTGTTTGCAGGATTGAAGCTCTAAGCCCCACTCCTACAAAAAGACTATTCATGCATTTAGCTGTATGTGCTGTGCCCAGAGTTAAACATGTGCAGTAACTTTTAAAATCAAGATCATGCTTTATGAAATGCTTTTTAATCCTGCAGATGGGAATGTGCTACGTACTGCAATGAATATTGTTGAAAGGGGTCTAATTGCTTACCCATTTGATATGAGTCAGATGATACTTTCCTATTTCTGCAGAATTATTCTAAAGTAAACGAATCATATAGTTAGCTAGGTTTTAAGTATTACCGATTGTTCTGGTTTGGCGTTAGTGCTCCTTTCTTCCATGTCAGTAAAGCTCATACCAGAAGGTGTCATTTTTGGGGGTGCCTTGCCCAATGTTATACACTAGGCTTATTAGGTAAGAGGCCTCAATAGAAGGAGCCACAACAACTCTCTTGTTCTCACAGTGCTAAATGAGAGTGAGTCATGGCTAGATCTCGGCTGGATGTAAGAGCGATTCCTGGGAATGGGAAATGGTCAAGAACTTCTTGTTCTAGGAAGCTCTGATTGTTCAGAAAGGCAATGATTGTCCTGTTGTGTTGCATAATTATATCCGCCTCCACATATCCCACTGCTGTTCATTTGTATTATGTCTTTTTATTTAAGTCCTAGTTATTCAAGAAGGAAATGTAACAGATTCATGGCAAGAGCAAGTGAACATCCGTGCGTCCTTCTCTGCTCAAAAGAAGTCTCAATGGATAAGGAATGTTACTTTGATAATTGTTTAAATGGTGCTGAAGGGGGCCCCCTGGCCTAGTTGCATGGCTCTGTGATTTGCCTTTTTGCCAAACACTCGATTGATTCAGAGTCAGAAACATGAAAGAGGAGGGGAAAAAATGCAAGAGAATTGTAGTAATTGAGTCTTTACAAATGTAAGAAAACGAATCGGTCGTATTAAAAGTCACAGTTGTCATTCTGGAATATATATGTACTCAAGCGTTTGTTCAATGGATAACCATTTTTATCTTTTATTTCTCTCTTCTGTAAATATGAAAAATAAGAAACACAAATTGAGTTTAACCGAGTCTGAGCATATTCTTACAATCTGAAAAAAAATGCCAAACTATTCTTTGTTCCATTTTAGAGCTGCAGCATTCAAAGCAGAAGAGAGCCCTGTATGGGAATTAATTCCAGATAGGTATTTTGGAGAAAATTGAAGTCTGGATTCATTTTGGTATGGAATTCTTAAATCTGGCAATTTATGCCTCTTACATCTTTCTAGTATGTTACTTAAAGCTTAAAACACCTTTAGAGAAGTGTTTCTTGGAAGATTACAAATGAGTGTTCCTGACTTGGTAGGTAAAGCTGATTGTGATTAATAGTCAGACTTGGTTTTTTTTTCTTTTTTCTGCTCTAAACATCTTGATTGTCACCTGTGATTAAAAGTGAATCTGCGACGTTTGGGTCCGGAAATCCTTATATCATGAAGGCAGATTAATGTGGACAGTTGTAACAATTTTGGGGCAGGTTCTGTGAGCACAGATTGCTCATCTGAGTAAAGAGTCTTGTCTAATCATACTTATCAGATGGGAGGGAATTTTGGAGTGCGTTGTCTTCAGGCAGTTTTCAAATGCTCTAGAAAGAGGAGATCCAGGTGCCCATATAATATAGGGTAGAGGCGCGCAGATCAAGTGAGTGGATAAGTGATTAAAAACTTGGGCTGAATCAAGCTCCAGGTACATCTCTTCATCACCATGAAACTTCCTGTTCTTGGTCTAGGGTTTCCACATTATTCTTCCCACTACAATATCCTTCATTTCCTCCTTGTCACAGTCAATCCATATTACTCCACTAATTACCGATTGAGCAAGAGACCTCTCCTCCTCTTCCTCCGTTGAGTCTGTGTGTGTATGTGTGCAGGAGGCTCTCTTCTCTGCTACTCAAAGAGCAAAGAGCGTGTGCCGCTGCCTTCTGACCGCTCACAAACCCAGCAAACGGTGTCCCTGGCCGCCTGTTGCGTGTGCTTGAGACAGACTTATCACAAGTCCTTGAAGACGTTTGCCGGGACCCCTGCCCTGCTGTGAAATATATTTAGAACAGATTTTCTTATAGGCACAAGTATGATGTCATTGCAAAGTGTATCTCTCAGATATGGATGTGTGGAACAGAGACAGGGAAACAGCCACTGTAAAATGCATGCATTTTTCTGCACTCTGGAGACACAGATGATGCTTTCCAGCTTTTCCCAAGTTGAACCTCAATTCTTGTGTTTAAATTTTAGTGTGCTTCTTGTGCAGATCCTGATGGGATCATTTAAATTAAGCTTTATATTCTGATACGAGTAATTTTATATAGGTGAATAGTGTTGGTTGTGCTAGAACTTGAGATTTTTATTGCATGAACGCCCAACTGCTTGGCTAAGTCTTTCTTTTTCTTTCCCTTTAAGCAACATAATCAGTTTTTTTGCTTTATCTGCACCTTCCACTCCTTACATTCTCACTGGAGAGAGAAATATGGAGATTGGAGCTGTAATTTCTCTTGTCTGATTAAACACAATGTGAGACTTGCATTTGATGTGATACCGCCTGGGCTGTGTTATACAGGAGTAATAATATCTTTCCAGCATGTGATGAGAGGGGACAGAATGTTATCATGGTTCCAGTGTTTGTATATTAAATTTCCATCTGGTCAGGCTTGAAAATCATAATGGTGAGAATGACTCTGACTTCTCTAAAATAATAGTCTTCTAGACAAGTTGTCTCTTATCCTTTATTGTAATGAAGTGAATATGTTACGCATTTATTACATAAATATATATAAAATCATACTCTCTTGGTGCAAGTGGTACTAAGTGGGTAAAGCAGTATGTCATGGAGTAAGATGCCATCCCCAGAGCCGCCAGGTGAGACTGCAGTCTTCTGTCACTCAGTTGGTTCTTACACGTCTCACGTCCATCAGCATACTGGGATAATAACACTGAACCCGCTCCTTCTGAGAGGGGTTGTGACTCTTCCATGCAAGTATACAAAGACTTGAGAGAAAAAAGTGTGCTAGGCATAATTTTTTCTCTCCTATTGTTGCACAAGCTTCAGTTGCAAATCCAGTCCTTGATCTACCTAAATACAAGGACTGGTTGAGGCCACCACAGACAGCTGCTAGATTGCCCCTGAGAAAGCACAATTTATAAGCCTGTCCCCTCTGCACTGGGGAGAGGAGTTGGAGGTCAACAGGCAGCACCTTTCAGACCACTCTGCAGCACTGCCAGAGGCAACGCGCATGTTTTAACCAAAGGGTCTCCAGAAGCTGCCGCTTTGGGTCATCTCTGACACCACTGGCACCATGAGCAGCAGCTGTGAACGTGCAGCTCTTCAATCTTTGCACTCCTGTGATGCAAATATGTGACACATTACTGATGCCAGTGGACTTTGGACCAGTTGGTAACTACTGCCCAGCATTATTATTTTTGCATACTAAGAGGTTGCTTTTGGTGTCAGGGGAATGTAATTCCCTTTCAGCACAGTCACAGCAAAGTTTTGTTTGTACCTTTTTTTAAGTGCATGCTTTAGCATACAAAATCCAGTGCATCCTTTTGTAGAGCCAAGTGAACTGTTGTTTTCTTGTTTGATTTGGCTCTTCTTGCTTAATCTGGACCTGTGCCAAAAACATGAATATTCATGACACTGTTAAACAAGATTTTTATTGAAAACAAAAAATGTATCTGAAGTGTTTCATTTGTCATTTTGCACTCAGCTAATGAAAGCCCTGTGAGCAGGCACATTTATCAGTGAGGTTTTCTTGTGGTTTTCTGTTTTTGTTTGCATATTGAATGAAAATTCATTAAAGCCAAAGAGTATATGACTGGTGAGTAAGCTACTGTTAAGGTATTTCTCTCTACAATATGAATATAATATATATATGAAGTATATACATTGTACTATTTGATATATTAATTATAGCTTAATAATAAAATACTTAAACAAGTGTTGAGCCTCAAATAAGAACGTACAAGCAGAGGACAGATCTATCAGAGTTAACAAAAGCTGCTGTTCACTTTTTCCAGGGCCAGTGTTCGTATTTGATACCTATCTGCCGGGCATCTTGGCTGTCCTGCACACAGCGGGTATCATCATTCCCAAGGAACACTCTCGTGGTTACAGTGTAGATAGATGGGAAGGCAAGTGTTCAGCTAGCCAGTCTGCATCTTGATGGTACCAGGAGTTTCTCCTGCTCTGAGTGACCCTACTAGGATGAGGAGAGATGGTAGGGAAGAGGGCTAGTCGTAGGTGCTTCCTTGGCTGTGGTCTTCTGGTTACTGCTTATGTATTCACCAGTCACAGAGCTGATTGCTGAGTCCCTCTGCAGTGGCTGAATGAGGAAGAAATTTCTTCTCTGTGTCTGTATATATAGAGATAGAAGAGGGGAAAGTGAGAAGAAACTAGAAGAGCAATGCAAGTGCAAGGTAGATTTCTCTTGCAGCCTCTGGCCAGTACAAGAAAATAAATAAGCTTAGCTTTTAGGTGACACACGTAACTCATTTTAGATATCCATGCTCATTTATTTTGCAAGGTGAATTTCTCCTGAGAGCTATCTGTTACATCCTACAAAGCAGACGAACCTAGTATCTTTTCCTTCCACGTACATTATCTAGAACAGTGTCAGGAGATAAATGTTTGGGAATGTGCTTGTAGAGTGTCAGGTGTGATGGGACTTGGATCCTGACTGGGAACTCTTATGCCCTGTTACAACTTTTTTTATTAATGCAAAAAATCCTTTGTTTTTGTAATAGACTTGTAATTCACAATATTCTGGTTCCTCTCATCAGAACATGTTTTCTTCTGGACTTTGTTGAAATGCCTGTTATAACAAGGGGTTTCATCCAGAACTATTTTTCACATGATCTATATGTTCACTTTAAAAACCATAAAATTGCTAGATGTGAGCTTTCCACATTGACAAAACTCAAAATGGATAAAGTGTTGGAGATGGAGGAGAAAAACTGTGCTTTTCGTTAAATGTAATCATCTTTGTTCTTTGTAAAAATCACTTTCACTACATGCTCTGTGTTAGTCCTGTTGCAACCAGTGATAAATTCTTACTATAGATATTAGCAGGAAGTATTTCAGGCTTATAGCCTCCTCCATTTCTGACCCAAGATTTTTTTGGGTGTTGTGATACTACAGTAACATTCAGCTACTGATGTGTGTAAATGCTATATAAAGGTTACAGTTAACGGCACAGATCTTAATTGATCCAAAATCTGATCTGGTGGCAATTTAAACCTGTGCCAAAGCCTCCATTGACACCACCAGGTCAACAATTGAGTACTTGTGCTAAGGACTCGTAGCCTGTAACACCACACTCCAACTCCTGATTATCGCAGTTTCCTCTTTCAGCAATTAGTCATGCTGTTAAAAACAAATAATTAAACCAAGCCAGGTCCAGAAAGAGAAGTAACTTGTGAAGTGCTGGACTCCATATGGAGGAGTGCTAATGAGGGCAGAAGTACAAAGAGTGAGGCTGGGCAGAAGCAAGAGAGATCTGGTATAGAATCTGGGGAAAGCACCACCATAACTTTTTCATTAATTGTACATTGGTGGAGGTCTGTAAATATATTAGCAGAAAATATATGGAATAAGCAATTACAGTTCTGGAGTACATTGGAGTGACCCTTTATCTCCCTGTGGTGGGTAAGCTTCATAACAAAGTCTAAATTCGCTGTTGCTCGCAAGCAAAGGCTTAAAGTCCTTTCACTTGTAATTTCCTGATTCTGGATTCAGAGGTCTGGTGTTCAGTCCTGCTGGATGCTTCAGTACGGTGCCTTGGCAACCTGTTGCCCAATGTGTTAATTTGGGTGGGGTTCATTTCTAAAATAAGAATAATATTGTTAACAACCCAGAAGTTTTGTGTAAGCTAGAGTGAGACAAGATTGTTTTTATTTATTTTTTTTTTTTCAGATAGCTCAAAAAATTCTCATCCTAGCTAAAGGAGGAGGGCTAGAGCTAATTCCACACAAAGAACTTGGGAACAAGAAGGGGAAAAAAATGCATCAATTAGCGTGCAAGAAGAGAGAAAAGTGCAAAGAATCATAGATAATTCAGAAGTGAATCCTGTTTCCCTCTATACTGAGTTATATGTGACTAAGATTTTTATTTTTTTTCCCCAGTTGCTACGATGGCAGTGAAATAGCTGAAGTTTGCATGCAGAACTGTAGCAGGGGCTTGGGGCATCCTGCCTGGAGAAGTGCTGTGCAAGGATTGGAGATGACTTCTGGGCCCTGGCTTCAGAAACCAGGGAGGCCCTCATGGTAGAATTGTGGGAAAGTATTGCTATAACAACAAAGTATTTGCTCTTAAAGGGGGAAAAGTATGTAGCACCATCAAAGAAGGACAAGGATTCAAAGGGAAACATATGTTTAAAACATACGGGTCAAGTTTATTTGAAAGGAAAATTTGTTTGCTTTTGATTCTTTATAACATTTCCCATGGAGACCAGCAAATATAGCTGCCACATTTTTGGCAAAGGGGATCTTATCCTAAACCTGAAACACTTAAATACTCATACTTACCTAAATATGGTCTCTATTAGTTTCAGCCGTGTGACTTCTAACTCCTGCCTTTAGTAGTTAATTTTTTATTTTCTCCTGTTGGCTGTATTTTAAGCTTCAAATGGGATTGTTAATTACAAAAGTGTTGTTGTTGCTTTTTTAGAAAGAGAAAGGAGGACAAGGTGATTAAAAGAAATTTTTTTCAGTGGTTATGCTATATGTGCAAAGGTCTGTAGGAGTAGGGCACTGATGATAGGATGTACTGTAAAAACTTTCTATAAGGTACAGTGGACCTGAAACCACCTGAGGTTTGTAGTTATTGAAAGTCATTGTTAAAACTGGTTGGCTGTTACAGAAAACATTTGGGTAGCAGTAAGTCAGGAATCCTCTCTGGCTGTGATTTCCAAAGAAAAAAAAATACCCATTAGCAAAGTTGAAATTTGAAGGTCGGGCAGAATTAAGTGAAATCAGGCTCTATTCACTGAACCATTCTGGTTCCAGTGCCTTCCCTGGGGTGGAACAAAGGTCTTACTTTTCTTTTTTTTTTTTTTTCCCCCAAGAACTGATGCTGAACACCCACCACTCTCTTTGATTCAGTTCACTTTGTTTATTTTTAAATAAACATATGACACACTCCTCTCTCACACAGGCAAAGAGCTCTGTGATGTCAGTGAGAGCTTCGCCACCTCCAGGATGAGAGAGTCGGGATCAATAAAAGAATGCCTGAGAGCTGGCCAGGCTTATATTTCACTCTTCCTAAGCATATGATGGTTGGAAATGCAAACAATCCACTGAGACCTAATCAAGTTAAGTGCATTTAAAACACCGATTGTGACTGTCATCAAGGGATTACAGTCAACACAATTGATACAAACCTTTCAAAACCTTTGTATAAAAAGATGGCCAAGCTCATAGCTGGAATAATAGCCTCTAGCCTCCAGTAGAATGATTTCCGTCTCCTGGTCTGTATTTTTCTTACCTTGGTGCTTACTGAAATAAATGTATATGTATATACTTGTATATAGATACATACTTTTTTTTTTTAGAAGCACCAAAAGCAGACATTTAATGTAAGTAAATAAAAGGCTGATACCTGTTCCTCAGACATCACTTTTGGATCCCCTGTGAACAAGCCGTCTAGCATTTGGGACTAGATTTAGGTAAAGAATAGGGGTTATGGGTCAAAGCATTTGCTTTCCCCTCTGTGCAGATGCTCTTCTTGCCTCTGTGTGTATGTTGCAATACTTTTAATGGCTGAAACAAGAGATAGTAGTGACAAACACAGGGAGAATCACCAAGGTTGTACTGGCATTGTTTCCTTTCTCTCTCTCTGGCCCAAAAAAGGGAAGGAGAGAAAAAGCAGAGGCTTTGGCTATTTGCCAGTTTGCTTAGTGATTTGCAGACAGATCTGCCTATGAAGATGGATGGTTGCAAGCACTTATTAGTATGTAGTGCCAGTGCCAGATCTCAAGACAGCTGTCTGACTGTCTTGCGAGAACATTGGTTACCCACCTTTGGTAATGAAGTGACTGAATCTTGCTGTTCTGACTTTTGACAGTGCCTTGTTGTAAGCGGGTATTAAATGACTCCTAATCAAGTTAAACAAGGTATGCATCCACAGTGGGGCTCTCGCTGCATTGTATGTCCTAAAATCTAATTTTGTCTTTATTATTTTTACAGGACTATATCCATGATTTGGGGTGACTGATAAGGGAGTAAGTGTGCACAGATTGTGTTTAACACACGTTGAGTTCAAAATCCCTGCCACTGCTGGGCTGCTTTACCCAGAAGGAAGCATATATATATTCTTTAAATATTTCCCTCACAGCTGGTGCTAAACCAGAGCTGAAAGATTCAGTAGTCTGCCATGGAGGCAATGTTTGTGTGCAGATCTCTTGTCAAATAGAGTTTGATCTTCTATATTGAACTTTATGAGTACTGAACTTTGGTTTTACAGATCTTGAAGTCTCCTGAGCTCTCAAGAGTCCAAAATGGCACAACTATTAGCTGTACTTGAGATTTTTATTACTTTGAGTGATGGAAATCAGTTCTTGTCCTAAGAGTGAATTCACTTTTAGGGTTTTTTAGAGCTGAGTTTCATCTTCATTCACTTTAGTTCAGATACATACATCTTGATGTCATAACAATCATAACAATTTCATTTTGTCAGGAGTCAGTATTTGTTTTCAGCCTTTCAGATAAAGGCAGATTTAAGAAAATTCATTCCTGCTAACATAAAGATGTGAGGAGATTCTGAGCTACCTCTAGGACCAATAATAAAGAGGATGAAGTATTGTAGTGAGCCTTTTCTAGTGAGACTCCTCTCCAGACATACCTAGATTTTGCTTAGGAAATATGACTTCCATAATAATATAAAATCTGTCAGACTCCCTTCTCAGTGTTGTTCTGACTGCGTTACACAGTAAACCTGAAGGATGGTCTTTTTTCAAGAACGGCCCAGGATAAAAATAGTATCTTTCTCACAGAAATGGGTGAAAGAGTTTTCACAGACCCTGCCAACAGTGTTCCTGGCTCAGAGCATTTCTATTTATCCTTCTTTTCTAAAAGCACTGAATTCACTTTCAAGTTTGAAAGCATAAAAAAATCATTGGAGATCCAAATTTGATGGTGCACTTGAAAGATCCAGTAGGCATTCCAGCTACGTTTTGTATTTGAGTTGTTCTGAATATTAAGCACCAAGATGTCAAATTATTAGATCCTGGCAGCATTCCCATTTGCCTAGCAAAGCAATCCTATTATAATTAATGTGGCAAGGCTTCTCTATGTAGGAAAATATTTATGGGATCTGCAGAGACCACAAAATGAACCCTAATAAAAGAATTCTGCCAAGTTTGGCTATGCAAATTAGGGACATATGGTTGGTGTGGCTGATGCCGGCAAAATCCTTTGGAGCCTCATTTACACGTAGTCTTACTGCCATCCATCACACTTCCACATAGTGGCAGGAGTTGTCAGCAGAAGCTGTTGCTGCACCTTAAAATAAACTTGATGTGTGTCCTGTGTTCAGGTGAAGACTGTAGCTTAAAGCAAAGAAATCGGAGTAGAAAGAAATAGTAACATTGAGCTTTGTTAGTATCTCTCTCTGTCTTGTCTCTGTATGCTATATAAGCACTTAACACAAGTAGTTCTGAATTTCTGACTATACTAACTTCTTTTGGAAGTTTTGAGGCCGAACTGATTTCTAAATCTGTTTTAAATGTGGAATAATCCCAGTAAAATCACTGTGAAAGGGAACAAAATTTGGCCTAGTATGTTCAGATTAATTAAGTCGTACTGGAAAGGCAATTAAAACTTTAATATTTGTGTTGATTACTTTGATGCTTTACTTCATAAAATCTGTCTTTAGGAGAAATAGTGCTGTAGATTGTTTCAATTTTCTTTTTTTTAGCATGCAAAATAGCTAGTGAAAAGCTACGTTAAAGGCTGCCCAAAATTACAGATGCTCATAATTGTTTATTTTAAAAAACAGTGTTTACTTCACTGGAAAGACATTGGCATTTGGGAATCTGAAATGAGAGATGTAAACAGAAACATCTTTCATTGTCAGAGGAGCTTTACTACAGCAGCATGTTCAGTCAGCACTGGTTCCTTCTCATTAAGTGGTGTCACTTAATTACCACTCCAGGTGAAACAAAATGATTTGCAATAACCATGTCAATTTAATTAGCATGATACAAATACAAGCCTCCTTTTTTGCTCATTGCATAATGCATGGACACGACCTCTTTAAATGTATTTACTTTTATTGACATTTTAATTGGCTGCCCACGCACGGTTTCTCTATGCAATGATTTCATAGTAACAAAAGACAAATGATTATGTAGCTCAGACAAGGAACCACATAAAATTACATTGCTGGCCCCTTCCTACTTCTCTTCCTAAGGGGTAAAAGCATCCTTAAAATTCTGTCGTTCAAATGGCAGAGTAAGAGAGAAGGGCACATAGTACTACCCTACGCTTAGGCTTATATATTTTAACATGACCTAGTAGGAAAGGTACAGGGTCAGAAGTGGCGAAGCCCCTGACAGAACTTCCTGATCACTGATGTGGGCGAAATTGCGAAGTAGAGATACCGCTGCTCTCAGAGTATAGTTCAGGCACGCTTATTTCTTCTTCAAAATCAGACATGCTTAAAGGTAATCTACCATTGTAGCATCTCTTCCCTCATCTCTAACTTTTTCCCACATTGCAGTTTGTAGGTACTTCTGCAAAGTCTTTGAAGTATAGGGTCATGAACGATTACACCTCTTATATTTATTCCCCTTGCCATGGGGAATAGACAAACTTGCAAAATTAAGGAAGTCTAAGATGTAATTTTCCATTATTTAAACCTTTTTTCCTGTTCTTACCACTGGACAGTGCAAGTTAGTTCCATTTTTCATTTTCTGGGGAAGTGTTGCTCAACTCTACTACTGTATGAGGAAACCCTATGCTCCCCCTTCCAACACCAGTTTTTATTAAAACATGACGAAGACGCACCTATTCCCCAAGAAGCTGAATACTGTATTGAAAAAGTCAAATGCAGGTTCTTTTCATTGATTACCTTTGGATCAGTTTTTGAGAAGGTTATCTTTTTGAGATGCCTGAAAAAAAGTTGTAAGATATCCAACATGAAATTAGTGTCCTTCTCTTAGAACTGGATCTTTCTAGATCTTTAGCTGTCTTAATACCTTTTAAAATCTGGGTAGGTTTTGCTGTGATTTTGGAAGCCTTTCTTTTTGGGGCCAATGTGTGACACACTAACAAGAAGAGCTGTACATCATACCCCTTTATAGTTTCTCAGACTAGGTATCCCAGGTGCCTAGTCACTAGGTAACTCATCTTTTCTTAAATTATTGCCAAGTCTGTCTTGCAAAATTGTTATTCAAATATGTGAACTCAGTACTGAAACCTGCTTCTATATCTTTACTCGGATGATGATGATGATAGATGAAAAAGTAAGTCAAGACTGTCTTTTTCCTCACTCATTGCAAAAATTACTTTCCTTCTGTGAGCAATAGAATTTTGTACTGTGCCCTAAACAGTTGGTGTTGCCCCCCTGGCTAGAACTATTTTTCCCATTGCTCAGTTAGAAGGCATTTGAAAAGCCCTCATTTTTCCTTCAGGTAGGAAAAAGCTCTGAAATGCTGATGCAAAAACCAACAATACAGAAGCAGGTAGAAATTCACAGAAACAATGACAGATGTGTAAGAGACCAACCGGCATGTTACCACCACCTCTTCTAATGATAGGCCAGCAAAAGAAAATTTTGAGCTGAATTTTGCCAACATTCACCCTAGAACAGTCAGTCTATAATTATTCATGTCGTCAAAATATAAACCAAAAGAATTCAATCGTGCAAGCAGTAATCCCGTCTGCATGGGGCGTAAACACTAAGAATAAAGCGATGCTGCTGTTCAGGAGGACTGAGCAGGATCACGTGTTACTTTTGAGTCCAGTATGAAAGCTGTATCTATGTACAGTTTTTGTACATGCTGCAATTTCTGTACATAATAGAAAACTAAAATAAAAACTTCAGTTTATGACAACATAGTGCCAACCAAAGTGTTTGGCCTGTGAATCTGATCTTTTCAGGTTGGAAAAATCTTGGCTGGAAATTAATGTGCCTAAAGACTAGTTTTGTTTCACAGGGCACAGGTAAGATGAAAATTTGATTAGTTCATATACCATCAACATAAAAGATATGAAGTATGAATATTCTGTTAACAGCTTTGAACTGAACAAATGACCATATCTGCTAGATTGAGAGCAATGCATTTCACAGTCACAGAAAAATACTCTGTTTGTAGCAAAGGGTGATGCATAATGCCAGATCCAAGTATTTATCATTTTGCAATACCATTCCTAGGACAGTTCATGGTCTACCACAGAAGCAAAAAATGGAGGCTGGCATTGTAAATGAGAATAGAAAATTCAGAAAAAAGTCTGATCTCTCTCTGCCTTATGATTCTCATGAATATAATGAGTTATGGTTGGTCCATTTGAATAGATAAATGAGGGCTCTACTACATATGATGGAAGTATAGAGTGCATCAGGAGAGAGGGCTTTTTCCTCTTAAGTATTTAAAAATGTCCAATTCTCATGATAGGGGCTGATTTTTAGGTGAGATGCAATCTAAAGCCTCACTAGCTTTGGTCATTTAAAAACTGGTTCTTGCGCCTTTTCAGATGTAGTGTCTTTATGTCATATTGTCTTTGATACCTCCGATCTTTTATCTTCTCAAAATCCTTTCTGTAGCTGCAATTCTATAAACAGGTCTGCTCTTGTCTCTAATACTATTTCTATGAAATGCTATATAGCTCCCTCTTTCCAATAATCGAAAAAACTTCATTGTAGTGGTGCTTATAGCTTTGGATTATTAGGAGCTGAGTTTGGCTGAAATTCTTGGCAAAATGATGTGTTCAGTGAAGAGTACAAATTTGAGGCAGCCAAAGAAATTAATATGTCAAATTTTAATTTAAGAAAGAGCTGAACTACCTGAAAATGTAACAGAGCCTTTCAGTTTATGGAAAAAAAAAAAAAATCACTTCATGTAATAACATATTTTTTTTTCCTGCCTTCTGGTAAGCAACGCAAAACTATTCTATGTTGACAATAATAATTTTACCTCTGTTAGCGGTTTAGTCTGCCCAGCAAACCCCAAATCAATTACTCATTAAGTTCTATTTCTGAGCTTTTACTTTTTAATACCCTTTAAAAATGCTCTGAGTTCTTTTGCAATTTAAAGTATCCTCCTGGGGCAACTGCTGTCCCTGCAGTTGTATTCCAGCTGCTCCCAGACCAGGAGAGTCGCGTGCACTGAGTTTGTTTCCAAGTCACTTCCTGTTGCCAGAAAACAGCGAGTTTCCAAGTGTGGTGGAAACCAACTGTCCTTGAATGAGGAAGACAAGATTACCAACCTCTTGAAGAGAGTCAACAAAGTCTGCTCCATTTCTTGTTTATCATGGAACTAGACTGAAGCGTGAGTGGCACCTTTCCAGGGATGATATGCAAATGTAATTTGGGCCAGAAATGACTGGCTGTGCTAGGGTCTCATTGATTGCATCTGCAAACTGTGACTTGATTTCTTTATCATTATCGAGCATGCTTTTTTAATTTTCCATACTTTCACTTACAAATCCCAATAACTTTTAAGAATCATTTTCATGTAGTTGTCCATCTTCTTAAATATTGTTGGAGTTGCAGAGTAATCAGTTATTAGATTTTTACCTGCCTAATTTGGTTATCTGATACTTGTATGCAGCCGCAGCTGGTTAGATGGAGAATTACCCATTTACGCCTGCACAGACAGTTTAACTATGTCTTAACAAGAGTGTCTCATCTGAAAAACAAGCCTCGTCGCTTGGGATTGTCTGTCTTGTATTTGATGATACAGGTGTATGAGAGAGGTTTCAACTTTATCTCTAATTGCCAATCCTCAAAACCTTCTTTAGCCCTCTAGAAAGCAACATGTAGGTCAAATATGGCATAGGAAAGTTTCTTTTAAAGATAGGTGATTTCTGCATTCATTTTTGTTATATTTTTGGCAGTGTCTGTTTCAGGCTGGCTTAACCCAGCACCATGTTTAATACAGAGACTGTCAAATGCTCTGTGTTATGCACGGTGGTTTAGTAAGGTGCAACAGAGATTAAGCTGAACACAAAAGAAGTCAATTTCATTTGGGTTCCCCAACAAAATTTGAAAATGTTTATTTGGAGAAAGATTCAGCCTTCTCTTGTGCTTCCTTTTATACTTGTTTGCAATGAAAGAAAATATCGTGGATGCAGTGGATGCACTGCAGTGCTGTGTTTCGCTTCCCTTTGGAAGAAGTGCTTGTGTAAATTTTGATGGGTTGCATAAGGAATTGTAGATTATTCTTACCTCCACATCTCTTTGTGGGCGTAGCCATCACGTAGTCCTTCGCTGGCTTTTTTCACCTTGCTCTCTGACGCACACTTTGCTCAGTGGGGAACTGGCTATATCTGCACTATTCTTTCCTCCTGTGTCCTCTGGTAATCAGAATGCCTGGTGGCACTGTGGGCTCTAAGTTGCTTTTAGGTTCAGTTCCATTTCAGACCTTGGCATTCAGTTCTAGGCCTTTCCAAAAATAATATGACTTATTGCAGACTATGCTATTAAATTATTTGAGTGACAGAGCTAGGGATAAAAGAAAGGTAGAGAAATATAGTTAGTTTGACTTTCCATTCTGGAGCTGGCAAGCAGGGTTTTCTCCTGAAGTGGCCATTACCTTTCAGTGTTGTCATGTCTGAACTTGTGTATCAGACCCACTTGAGTTCTGTGGTTGATCTGTTGAATAATTTTCAGAGGTATTATGGTATGTTAAAAATACCTAGGTGCCTTCACACACATTTTTTTAAGTGAGAATAAGTGAAATCTAAAGTAGTATTTTGATTCTTTCTTGGTCATTAGAGTTCTCTACAAGGGTGCTCACCAAAGTAGGGCAAATTCTGACATCCCAAGAGGAGAAATTACAACACAGTCTCTTTATGATGGTCACATAATCCGTTTTTTTATTATTTTGAATGCCTGAGTAATGGCCTATGGAGTGCTGGTAGGCGATAGTTGGGGAAGAGTGGTAAATCTTTGGTAGGCCCTTCTTTTGTCAAGAACTCTGTTTAGACTGCGGGGGAGTCATTCAAATGGTCAGGTTTTCTTGCTTTAAGTTGGATTTGAAGTATTATTTACTGTTTATGGGGTCGGTACCGTTCTTGGGACAGACAGAAAAGTCATGCATGGCTCTGGGTCAGTGTCACAGGAAGCAGAAGTGTTTCTATTTCATGGTCTTCCAGCCTAACCACTGTGCAGCCAGGTCAAAATTTCATTCTACAGCACTGGAGCACTGAAAGACAGATTCTGCTTTCTTTGTGCGTGCTGTGATATTACAAACTTTAAAGAGCTTTGGGTAAGGCTTTTGTGAAAGGGACATACTAGGAATGAACACAGATAAATATGGCAGGTTCTGGATTAAATAAGGAGATTGGCCTGAATAGTAAAGTGATAACTGGAGTCCAGTGTTTACTGAAGCTCCAGATTTTAAACCAGATTTTCATACAGCTCTTCAAAAAAACCATTACGGCAAAATTTCAAAGTCCACGGCAAGGCTGGGAGAGACAGAGAAAGTGAGAGAGCCGGAAAAAAAATCGAGGTGGAAAAAACCAGCATCTCAGTGCTGGATGGAGACAGAGATACGGAGAGCAGTGTCTTCTCTCATCACAGATGTGCATGTTTTGATAGAGAAATAAATAGCATTTCTTTTGAAATTTCCTCCTTTGATTTCAAAGTTCTTTGCAATCAAGTGGGTTTATATTATCATCAGCATTTTGGAGAAGGATAAAGAACAGAGAGGTTAAGAGGCCTTGTCCAATGTCACCCAAGAAGTTGGTATCATATCCAGGAATAGCTTCCTATTCCACTGCACCATGCTGTGACACAATGCTGCTATATAGAGAGGAGCTTACTGTGCATCTGTGATACATTATGCAGCTGCAGAGAGCATTCAGCAGTTGAGATTGTAACAGCACAGATAAGCTAAACATAGAAGAGATGGAAAAAGTCAAGTGATAAAACCTGCATCTTTGTAAGCTCTCCCAGCAAAACAGCAAATCAAAATTTGTGTCCTAGGTGGTGGCACATCTCCTAAAATCTGGAGTCAAGCAAGAACAAAAAGAAGCAGCATGAAGTAGAAACCTCAGTAGATGCAATGTGTGTATTCTGGTTGAAACATTCTCTTTCTAGCAAGACAAAGAATCCCTAAAATTAATGACTACTAACTCATTATGATGAGGCAGAAATATTATTAGTATAGAAACGCTAAGTGAGACATTGCCTCAAAACCTTCTGCAGGCATTAGACATTAAGATGTTCAACAGACAAATGCATAAACTGCTAAATAAAATCTTGCTTCAAGCAAAGACAGCCTTCTTTACACCCAGTGGCAAATTGCAGTCACGTGATTTGCCCTGCTGCTTCTGGGGACTGATGAACTTACTGTGTCCAAAAGGTAGAGTATTAGAAATGAGCAAGAGTAGGCTGCTGTTCTTGAGGACCAGACATTGCAGAACTCGCGGTGTGCGTGTTGCATAATGTATTGTGGTCATATTGAGAGAATATTTTTAGATTCCTGCTTGTCTTCCTGATGAATGGTTATTTCCTTTAATTAAAGATTAAATAAACCATCTCTGCCACATCCACTCAACTTAACCAAACTCTTCTAATAGTTTTCTGACTTTTTTTTCCTACAAAATTAGCCTCTTTCTAAAGGCCTTTGGTGGGCAGTGAAGTAGGGCGACAGCTCTAGAATTCCTCAAAGCAGGTGATTTTTCTCTATTAAGACACAAACATTTAGAAGTCTAAACCCTTCTACTTTCCCCTATGCAATCAAACACCTTTAATTAAATGGAAGATGTAGTTATTAAAGGCATTAACAACTGCTTTTGTAACGCTTAAGTGTACAAAATACAGCCTATCATGAAATAAGCTGCTTTTGTATATGAATCATGTTAAAGATGGCACCATGCTATTAGTCTATAAGAGAATTGTCTTGATACTTATGCATGAAAAAAATCTAAATGCTGTTACCTCAGCACCCTTAGTGACGTAAAATCTCTTCAAAACTTCCCTTTGAGTCTTCAGACCAATGCCTTTTTATTGATATATTGCTTTCACATGAATTTTCTTCTTTTGGAAGGAAGGGCAAGTTTCTGTTGTTTTGTGTAGTGGCCATGCTTGAGCCAGTAATACCATCCCTTAATCACATTACCAAACTGGCACAAATGAGAAAGAAAAACAAAATGCAAGCTCTTGGACGAGAGTCATGAGATGAAGATAAAGCACTTCCTGGCTCCCTAATGGCTTTATTTCTTTTCAAGGGAAAGATCATGCTTTTATCAGCTTTGAAGGTCAGGTAGTAAAATACAGAGGTTAAGCAGTTTTACTTTAATTTTGGATCCAGTATCAGAAATTCCCACTCACAGGCTGGACAGAGCAGCGTAAGCAGTCAGTTCTGCCTATTTATGGATCTCAGCACCGGAGCACAAGTCAACAGCTCAAATCATGTGGATGGTTTGGACCAGTAAGGAATTTCTGCTGTTCTATCTCCTTTGATGGTGCTGTTACCTGGCTGTGTGTGCAGACATGGGGAAAAAAAGTTGGATTTTTTCCCTCCCAATTACCTTATGCTACTTTATTATCTTTTTTTGTTGTGATTGATTTTTCTCGTCTGTCTCAAATAAGCTCCCCCCCTTCTTTTTTGTAATTAAATATCTGTAGTCCTGGTTGAGCTTCATCAGGGTAAGTTTTCCATCATTTCTTCATCTATCTGTTATCTCAACTCTTCTTAGTTGGGACATCTCCTTTTAAAGTCAGAAGTTCAGGCCAAATTCCAGAACCACTCATAAACAAACAACCAACCTGGTAATACAGCAGGTTTCTTGCTTTCCACATTGGATTCCTGGACACTTAAAAGTGATCAAAAGCTACAAACAGATGTAGTTAGATTAAACCAGCAAAACTTGACCTGCGGTTCCTTAGCACTGCAGATGCTTCTATTGGGAAATACACAGGACTGTTGGCAGTTGCAGCCCCGTGCCCTGTGGAAGATGTGCAGTCCCTCTGTGCTCCCTTCCCTTGGCTGGACTCGGAGAGGGGGTGAGGCAGTCATCTGGTACCTGCCTGAAATTTGGGAGTTTATCTCATTTTTCTGTCTTGCTACTGAATTCTGTGTTACAATGAACAAATCTCTTGAGTCCCTTTGTTCTTCGTAGGTTTGTTGATGTGGCAGTACTAAACTATTTAATGAGACTGGTGTGGGACTGAATCTATTGATGATTGTGGTGATAAGAGCCATATAAAGTCACTCTTATGGCCAATGTGTTGTTACTACTTTGGAATTAGGCCAAGGATTAGAGAATGCAGTTGTTCTTCCTGGATTTGACACCGGCATGAACTAAACTTTCTTAAATTCATGTTGGCTTTCCTGCTACCTCTTTATGTTTTGACACACTGGGCGTTCTATTTGCTAAACCATTTTCTGCCAAGCTTTCTTTTTGTTCCTCAATGTTTAAATGTATAGGGCAAAATCCATAGCTTGTAACGAAACCTTACAGTAAAGGAGCAGTGTATTTTAGAAGGGATTCTTCTGCTCCTTTTTGAAGCGGCCTGCAATTTCCACCAAGCTTTGCAAACACATGCAGGCTGGCCTTCTAGCAGACCAGTGTCGTAGTAGATGGCTTATCTTGCTCTGGGAATGACCCACAGGTTCCTTTGATGATCTTCCCATTTTTTGTGGGTGTCTGAGCGTTGACTTGTGGCTCTGTCTGGGAGATTCGAGACTGTATCATATGTTTAACCAACCTATGTTCAGACAAACAGTTCTTGCTCTTTTGCTGCAGGGAAGATTCTAGCCATTTTATGCCTGACACGTATCGGTGCTTATGGACCAGTATAAAAAGAAAAGGGTGGGGAGGGAAGAGGAAGAGGATTAAGAAGCAGAGTTGAACAGAGGACAGTTAGGAGCAAACCAATCATGTAACCTATCCTATTTCGATAAATTTTGAAAATTCTGCTTATTGCAGCTAACCATAACCATAGCAGTTTATGTGTTAGTTGAGAATTATTCTGATTTTATACATTCAAGAGTCTGTCATAGTTCTAGTGTGCCAGGGAGTAGTGAAATTGCTGTGATCTGTAAGAGCTATAGGATTTGAGAGCCGGGTATGCCGGGTTATAAGGAAGAGCAGAACTGAAGTCAGTCGGGGCCGCAGCACTGAAAGAGCATTTCATACAGGACACCTGGAGCAGCACTGAAACTGTGTTTTGTCCTTGGAGACCTAGCCAGGCTAAATAGTGTTAGAAGCGCTCCTTTGGCTGGTCTTGCATGTTTTGGTTTTCAAATAAGATTAGTCAGACTCCTCTTAGAAGATCATTAGCAAATGGCTATCAGTTCCTTAATGCCTTTCATTACGTGAAAAATATTCATAGAAATATCATACCTTGGTAGAGCCTTAGGGGTGCCAGACAGTCTTTGCACACTGGAAGACAGACTCTGTCTTGAAGAACTTGCTGTAATTTATACCCCATCCTGACATTACAGAATGATTTGTAGACAGATTTGTGGGTGAGAAGTGTAAGAAGTTTAGAAACCGAAATATTTCTGACAATAAAGGCGGGGGTGTTCTTGCATTTCGGTAAGGTCATTGAAAGTTTCCCTTTTTGTCCTGGTTCATCTGCTTTTTGCTCTGTGCTTTGTAGAGAAAATCTTTAGGTAGAAGCAGAATGGATTTTATTTTTTTCTGAAATTCCATGAATTTCTGTATCAGCCTCTACTCTTTCCACTGTGCTAATTCTGTATTAATGAGGTTAACTGAAAGTGCAGTTGTACAAATTCAGATTGTCTGCGGTGTTCCCCAAGGACTCTTTTAAAGCTGGGTTTGAATCTCTCTGGCTATCCTAAAGCAAACACTTTAAAACCATATTCTAACAACTCCGTTGGTTTCCCTTCTTTGCTTCCAGCATTCAGCTATTCATGATAACAGAGCAGTGGAAGAAAGGAAGAGGCAGCCTTTAGTAATTGAACAGGAGAATATATAGATTATGTAAGGAAAATGCAGGAGCATTTGAATCTCATTAAGGCTCTGTGGTTCAGAATCTTTGGGTTTCCTCAGTAGGAAGAAACTTGGCAATTCTGTAGACATTTGAAACAGCAATTTCTCCTACTGTGCCAGGATGTAGTATTTCAGTTCTGCAGTTGTTCTACTTACCTTCATCTGATTTCCATTCAGAATATGATACATTAATGCCTGCTTCAGGCATTTCAGAACAAAGTTCCAGAGCCCCAAAATCATGAGATCAGCTTGGGGATAACTTTTTTAACAATGTGTATTTGAATTTGGGTTTGTCTTTGGAATATATCAATTTTACATGCTCAAGCACTCTCTGCCCAACTACGAGGTTTAGAAGTGTATTTTTCCTTCCATTATTAAAGGACTTTACCTTGAGAATTCTGACACTCTGAGGATATGATGCGTACTAGTTAATAGCTCAGTTTAAACTCCTTCATTGCTAACCCTAATCTTAAAAAATAAATTAAAAAAAGCACGAAGATCTGTTTCTGTTATTAGAGACCAAACTCTCTTCATAGATATATGTTACTATTTAGTCAGTGGAATGCAGAATGATTGGCAGAATATTTTTTTAAAGACTTACTTTAAGGGCTTTGTACGGGCTTTTAAGGAAAAAGTTCTAACCGTGATTTATTTTGAAGATGCTCTTTAAAGACACAGAAGACAAACACCCTACATCTACAGGTGTGTAGCCATTTCTGTTTGTCTGCCTCAGAGACTTGAAATGTCAAGAGTACAACAAGCCCAGCACTATTAGCTGTTTTCTGATTTCATCCATATCTTGTTAAGGCACTGAACTCTCAGTGAGGGAAGAAAAGCCCAGTATAGAAGCTGCACAGATTTCTTACTGTCCTGCGAGGTGAGCTGCTAGCTATAGGAGTCTGCACTAGGTCTATTGATTATGCTATAATACCATGTTGATACAAAATGTGAAAGAAGAATCCCAAACCGCTGCATTTCTCTTCTCTCAGATGTATCCAGAGGATCTTGTGCCTTGAAAAACACCTCTGTTGCTTCAAAGGCTGCCACAATTGACTGGATGGCCATTGACTGCAGCAAGTTTTCACTAGTACTTTTACATCTGGGCAAGGGGATGTGAAATGTATGGTGACTGGGAAAGTGGCTTTGTATATTGACTTGGGCAACTTCAAATAGGTACAGATGACTACTTCTGTAGTGCAAGATCATGTTTTGGGATTTTATTTTTCAGTAGCAGAATGATATAGCAGTAAGGTGGGGGGAAATCCTCCTCCCGCTGCCTTCTCATTTTGAATTTCAGACACTTTCCCCCACTTTTATAGTGGCAGTATATCATATTTACAACGTCTAGCATTTCAAGGTTAGATGGCCAAGTGTTGAGTCAAGAAAAAATTGCCTTCCCAGGGATACTGAAATATTTCAGTTCATGTTTGGAAGACAGAGTTGATATGCCACTGGTTGATTTCATTTCAGAAATGGACAACACAATGATTCATCTAGTCAGAGTCAAAAAGCTGATCTCAACCTTAGTGCTCACTTTTCAAACGTAGTCTATGACCAGATGTCTTGTGCAGGCAAGGCATTTATTTATATACAGTGCTGCTTCTAGAGTTTTTTCAGGTTTTTCAAACCAGTATGCCACTGTATTTCAGATGCATGTGAGCAGGCTAAGAGACATCATCAGGATTTCCTGTATATAGTGCCGAGTTTTTCTGATTCAGCTACCTTGCTGTGCCTTCATACTTACTGTAGGAATTAAAGCGAAAGACCAGAAAAGACAAGGAAAGGAAGTATGGGTATTGCTGGAGAGAACTGAAAATCAGTTTTCTGTGCTGGTAGCCCCAGAGAGGAAAGCATGACAGCCCTGGGCTTGTGTGGCCTGGGGAAGAAGGAAGATTGAAAAGGGGCCCAGAGAAGTTGTAGAATTTGTGTCCTTGGAGAATTTCAAAACCCGACAGCCCTGAGTGCCCTGATCTGTGTTCAGTGTTGACCGTGCTTTGAGGAGAAGACGGGACTAGATGTCTCCCAAGGTCCCTTACCCTGTATTGTTCTGTGATGCTATGGAAAGAATACTAATGAGAAAGGAGATCTGGGGATGGTTGAAGGGGAATGTGAGTAGAGAGGTACAAAATCAATAAGAGAGCATAAAGCTAACTAGAATAAAATATGGATCACTTAAGTACTATCTATCTTAATGCATCATCTTTTCTTTCGCCAGTTAGTATAAAAAGTAGATCAGCAAGTTAAGTCAGACCAGGAATTACCAGCAACTTTTGCAAATAATTCTGACCCTTTCTTGCTTTTTGGCTGTGATGCAATGGCTGTTGGCTACCACATTTCAATATTCTGGGTTTTTTTTAAATCTCTATTACTACTTGTCAATGGAATTTTAAGGTACCTATAAAGATTTAATGATCTCAGTGTCTTTTCTCTGGCTTTTTGTGTTTCTAATTTTAAGTAGTTCAGTCTAAAACCCGACATTTCTAGCACATAAAAGCACCACTTTGCAGCAGAAAAATGACAGGCTTTTCTCTCCCTGGAAAGCCCTTTGGGATATTGGTCCTTAGCTATCCAGGACTTAATCTATCACAGGAGTTCTGGTTCCCAGTATACTGGTAAGAGCAGACCAGTGCATCTCGGCTTGCATCCCTGGTGGAGAGGTAACTGCATAGCCATGACCACATCAGTAGCTTATGCTGGTGGAGAGACAGAGGCTCCCTCAATTTCCCTGGTGAATCTGCATGTCCATAACTTTTTTATTCATAGTGCCTATTCCCAAAGCTGGCACCAGTGCCTACACATAACACCTCCTATGCATCATTCTTGGTCCTTGCACACTAGGCAGCAAACGATGCTGTTGGAGGCTCACCAAAATATGTGCACACCTTGACACCTAATTTGCAGCACGCTGGCCGTTTTGCAGAGAGCAACTCTCTTGCTTCCCCGTCATTTGTGGCTTGGCCAAGGAGTATGATTGTAGCTTGTGCTACTCTTCATGGCCTGAGCTTGATTTAAGCTGTTATAATTTACAGGTTTGCTCCATTTCTTTGAATCATTGATGGCAAGGTTTGGTGACTGTAATTAACTTTTTGGCTTTAACATTTTCTAGCAGTAATTTCAGAAAATTCAAAGGAGACATAAACAAGAAAACATGACAACTATATTATTGCAAATAAACCTGCTGTAAAAGACCCATTGTATGTTTTATGCCTACAGTATTGATGTTCCTTCCCAGTGAGGGATATTTTTACCCCACAACATTTACTACTTCTTTTTGAAGGTAAGTAGTTGTTGTGCTGGTTTCTGCGCACATTTATATATTCACATATTGAAGCAAGACATTTATCAAATAGAGACAGAGACACCTGGCCTGATTCTGTTATGATTAAAACAAAAATGAGGCTAAATGATGCATTGTTAATAACAGAGAAAAATTCTGAAGTAATTGAATAGACTAAGAAAGTATTCAGAGGGAAATTAATACTTTCAAGGGAAAAATAATATCTTAAATTTAAATCTCCTGAAGCTAGGAATTATTTTATATATAACCTATAAAATAGACCTGTAAAACTACTTTTCAGGTAATAATACAGTTTCCTAGAATATAGTAGAATTCAGAACAGGCTGTACTCTTTGAAAACAATGATAACTTTAAAATTTTTGTTAGGCAACATTATAGTGAATTTGATTTAAAATTTAATTATTGTTTTAAGCCTTAGCAGGGCACCTGTATGGTATTTAAAGTTATGTTCATGCCTATTCTACTTAGAGGGTAGACCAATGCATAAAAATGTTAAACAACTTGGTAGCAGGGTGAGTAAATAGCAGAGAAAAAGACTAGACCACATCATTCACAGTCCCCAGCTCCAACTACCAAATGTATTTCTCTGACCTGTGTGATCAAAGATGAGCGTTCCTGAATTATAAACATGCCAAGCAGTGCTCAGATCACTACAGGTGTCGTACCTTTCTTGCATAAAGCTCTGAAAATGTCATAGATTGAGACAATAGATATCTTCTTGCATCCAGAAAAAGCAAGCTGTCAGTCTAGAACTTGAAAACTTATTTTTTAGTGTTTAACTATTGAATTTTAAAGGGCTTGAATGGATTTTCCATTTAAAAATGCTTTGTGCAAAAATAAAGATAATAATATCTTATTAGCAAGAATGGTTTCTCTTTAAATTTACATTAGGAGGTCTGCAATCAACACAAACATCAGTATCCTGTTTTCCTGCAAATCTATGCTGAATAGTGCTTTAAATTATCTCATCTTAAAAATGGTGTACCTCTTTTATCGGTTGAAAAACCTTTACAAGCCTCATAAGAGTCCTTGAAGCAGTTACCTTTGAACAATTACACCGGATTGTTATAAATTTTCCATATTGTTTTTATTGCCTCTCTGAAGTGATCTGGGATTTTATATCACTACTTTGTCATAGGGTCTTGTTCTCCTGACAGATGCTTGCTTATATCTCCCAGGAACTCTAATGAGAGGCAGGCGTGTGTCTGGGTTGAAGACTAGACCTCCTTATGCTCATATTGCGTTTATTCTTTTTCTTCTCAAATGTTCTGTGAAGTTAAAGAGGAGAACTAGGACAGCCTCGTTCCATTCCTAGCTGTCCCTTTCCTTCACTCCTTTTTTTGACATCTCATCTTCAGTGAATTGCAAATTAGTGAGATTAGTTTGTACTTACATTTTAGCTCCTAAGAGAGTATTTCCTAACACTACAAATTTGAAATAATGACAGTAAACTGACACTGCAGTTAAGGGCTTAGATGTACAATTCATCTCTGCTAGTCAGGAGCAAAAGGCTACTGTTTTTACAGGTTTACATATACCTACTACTTTCTTTGCTATTCTACTCCCACCCAAGCATGGAGCAGCCCTCTGGGAAATTTAATTGTATGAATGGTAAGAGGTGGCTCCCAATAGCTTGCCATGTACCTTAGATAAACAGTTATTCTCTGTGTGCAGATTTTACATCCTGCAGACACAACAACAGAGGTGTCTGCACCAGACTTAGTCAGGATGTACTTGCACAGGTAATTTGTGTATGTGTGGCAAATCCAGGGTATTCGGGACTTTTTGATGTTGGCAGGTAAGGTCATAGGAAATAGGGGTTCAGTTTGCATTTCTCCTGCAGACTTGAGCAAGTTAGACAAAAAGCACTTGATCTCTCTGGGCATGGTGCAGCACTCATGTCTTCTGGACTAGTCACCTTGACAAGCAGGTAGAAATTTCTGCCCCTACCAGTTTGTCTAGTGTTTTGATTGTGACTGGTGCCTCTGGGCATGTAATGCTACAGAACAAAAAAACGACCTATGAGAGCTGGAAAACATGCTGTGATGGAGCTGCTACATAGTAAAAGTCCAGTGGTTCTGCAGGCAGCCTGTGGTAGAGCTCCATCTGAAATGCAGGTCTTATGAGACCTGGTTCTGTGGTTTAACCCTGCCTTTATCTCTCTTCTAAGCACTTCTGATATTACAGTAGTTGCAAGAAATCTAATTAGCTAATGCTTGTACACTGTGTTCAGATCCTTGGATAAAAGTTGACCTACATGCATCCATAAAATGCCAAGAAGTATAGTTTGTAAACTTTTGTGTAGCAGGGTATCTGAGATTAACATGGCTTGTGACGATGGGGGGTCTTTCAGTTTTCATTTTTATGCGTTTGCTTATTAAAAGGAGTAAAGAGCTGCTAATTAATGTGGGCTGTTCATTTTTCTCTCTTAAATACCATTGTTTATATGATCTGGGTTGCTGAGACTGTCAAGAACTGCTTCTAAGTTAGATCTATTTAAAGGATAGTATGTAGTAAGCTATTCAAGACAGGCTTTGAGACCAACTCAAAACCAGCAAGCTAGAAAATTCCTTATAATAATGAAATGGTAGGACAAATTCATTACTTAGGTTTCACTTCTGTGCATCAGAGTTCAAATCCTGCCTCAGCACAAAAGCAAACAATGTTTTGCTGCTCAGCGTTGGGGAGGTCATGCATTCTCTGTGCATGGTTGGAACTGTCTGCTCAACAGCCCTGTTGAGAAGCTTGTATGCTTGGTTGTAACACTCGCTCCCATTAATGCAAAAATTCATTAAGAAACTAGATGGAAAATGCAAAGCTTCTGTGCTACTTAAATCCGCTAATCCTATTTTGAAGACTCAAATGGTGAATAGGCTTCAGGCTGGTGGTGTGTAAGGGAGTGGATTTCACTCTAGGTGAGTTAAAGGCTCATCGGAAACAAGCTAGGCTTGTTCTAGAGCAATTCTGTACCATTCATTAAGCTTATCCCATCCTGAAATGGGGAGGGGAAATGACTGCACAATTTCTAAAGCTTTTTTGGAAATGCCACATCATACACTGCATTCACAAAATATTTGATGTTGACACGCTAAAAAAATTTGATCTCCATCTTATAAAAGTTGCTGCGGGTATCATGAAGGACCGACAGTTTCATAAAGTTTCAAAAAAACCCGCAGAATAAGAGGGAAAATTACCATGTCAGTATCAGTTATAACCAAAAGAAATCAGCAAATATTCTGGACTGAGAGAGATATCAGAAAGCTCAGCTTTCGCTATTTGTTTGTGTCTGGGGTTGCACAGTTGGTTTGGGAAATGCCTCTGACCTGGAATCCTTTATCTGTTTACATGGCTGTGGAGTATGATGAAGGAAAGCTTTATCAATAGCATCTCACCCAGGCATTTTGTAGCTGAAGTGGAGTCGTCTTGCTTTAACTCTATCATTTATTTGCTCTTTGACCTTTGCTTGGAGAGTCCAATAAACAGGAGATATTTCCTGCTGTAAGTGGACAGACTCCCAACTCAAATATACAAACCAGTCACTTGATAACTAGATTTCATGGTGTACAAGACAGCATGGGAAAGGAAATCGGGTGTTATGTGTTCTGTTCCCTTTTTTTTCAATTTAGTCAGTGTGTGACCTTGGGTAAGTCATTCAGCCTTTTTGAGCTGCCTGCCCTCTACGAAACAGTGCTACCATGGCTTGGATCATAAACAAAAATGCTTTTCCTGCCTGCAAGTGCTACACCTTTGATAATGATCTATAAATAATATTAATATGGACTGTATTTGAATTAGAACCTTAGCAATGAAAAGTCAGCATCAGCATGAAGCTTCGCCTGTACTCCATTCCTTCTCCTTTTTATTTATATGCATTGGATTTATCAAGCACCTTCAGGTAAGACAGAAATGCTGAAATGCACAAGTGCCTCTTAATATACCCTCCAGTTCTCTGCTTGCATTGCTGCTTCCTGCTGAATAGAAAAAATGAGATGTCTATGGACATTTTATACATGCAGTATGCTCTTGATTGTTCCTTGTTCAATGCTATTTATACATTCACAAAGTGTTTTATGAGAATATGTCAATCTTATGCCAGGGTAATGGACATTCCATTACTTCATCTCTGCAGACATTGTTGAAAACATGAAGTGTAAAATCAGATTCATTACCTAAATTCTCGGAAGGGAACAGGACATTAATTGCAACTTGGCTTGTTAAATTTTGTTGTTCGATGTCTCCTCCATGTAATTACTTATATTTCTGCTTCAGATTCAGAAGAACTGTAGCTGTCCTTTCACGTAGTGATACGTACCTGTGGAATCTGGAGTTTATGCAAAACATTTTTTATTGCCAAAACATTTACAGAAAAGGAATTTTTTTGTACTTTGCAATTCACAAGACCTGTTTCCTGATGCTAACTTTTCTACGTAAGGTAACACATATACCGCGTACGCATATGATATAAACACAAGCTCCTGATGCTTAGTAGTATATGGGAATCATCTAATAGGTTCCGTGGCAGATATTTCCTGAGGAATCTGATGCTAACAGTGAAAAGAAGGAGGAAAAAAAAAAATAAATCACTTTTCTGTATTTTATTAGAACCAGTGAAAAGAAGGCAAAACCCCCACCTTTTCTGTATTTTATTAGAACCAGGAGTTTTGAAATGTTTAGGAGGGAAACCTCCGTCCAAGCTTTTTTTGCTCATTAGTTGATGAAGTTGGTCTGTTTCAGGTGCCTCAGTGCAGACAAATGTTCCCTCTCAGTGGTAGGTGATGCATGGACTTCACTGGTGATAGATGGGATTTTCTTAACTATTGTAAATATGACAGTATAGTGTATCTGGTATTTCTTCATGAAGCCTTTCTTTTTTTTTCCCGGGGGCTGAACAGTTCCAAACCCCTGTCTTTCCTTGGAGTGGACAGTTTTTGCCACTGCAGCAAAGTTTTTGCCAGAGCAGCCCTTGCTGTCTCTGCTCATGAGACTTTTATGCAGGCTTTCAGACCTTGGAAGCTAAACTCTTGTATCAACGCAACACTGTACCTAGGAATAATGCCCTGTCCTGAGCAGTAGGGCAAATCTGCACAGATATGCCGCAGTCTTTACATTGCTCAGGCACTGCTGTGTCCCGTGGTACTGTTTCTTTGAGTCACGCTGTGGCATAGCTGTGTGCCCAGAGCGACTGGCACAGCTTGGTTCTGAATTAGGAACACACCATGAGAGATGTGGCTCTGTTCAACACATGTGAAAGATGCTCTGGGCTTCTTCCCTTGGTTGCTAGTCAGCTTATTCTTCCTACCCCATCTTCTTAAACCAAACCATGAACTGTTAACTCATTGGCTTGGAAGAAATATCTCTACTTAAGTTTGTTTCGTGTGGTAACTGATTCGCAGTGAAGATTGAAGCTGGAAAGTTAGCCATTTAATTTCTTCTCAATTTTTGTGGGGAAAAATAAAAAGGCAGTATCTCTAGGGCCTGTGGATCATCGTGTGTGTCTGAAGAGCTAAAATAAGAGACAGTGATGTGTACTGCAGTTCCAAGTGGTTTGACATTGTATCAGACTGTTTGTTGCAAAACATTCCCCTTCTATAGCATTTCAGAGACTCCCAGTTCTCTCCCTGCCTGGGTTGCAATCAGCCCCTCTGTAAGTGTGGAAAAGAAACCAGAAAGCACTTTCCTCTGGAGCTGTTGGTACTGTGAGTTTGAAATCAAAATAGACTCAATGAAAGTTAAACTGTTGGCTTGGGCATTTCTTAACCAGGCAGACCTATTGCATTGCTGGTTTCAAGAGGAAGAGCCCTCTTGAATGTCATGACCTTCTCACTGGAACAAATTTTTTCCAGGTTGTTCGGTTTTAGGCCTAGCTAGATACTGGGATGAGAACGGAAGAACATAAATTTTTACTGAGCCTAAGATAACTGTGTTGCTTGTCTGGGACCTTGCATCAGAGATGTTCAAAAGTAAAGGTAATCTCAGTGCCTGAGGCTCATCTGTCGCCCTTGTACTTACAATGCTTATCATTCCTCTGCCCTAAAGCTCTTTGCTAATACTGACTGAGAGACTGCAACACAGCTCTGAGGTCACGTAGTGAAACTCTACCTAGAGGAACGTGGGGAAATTAAGGCAGAGAACTGCCTGAAGCAGAAGAGATACTGAGAGCTCTGTATCTTGGAATCTTAGAGCAGAGGTTCAAAGGCCTAAGATGTACTAGTGGGAAGCTTTAAATTGAGACAGGCTCTCCAAGATGCATGTGTCTAGGTTGGGGTCTGCTTGTCTGTCTGTGCAGTCATAATAGCCAAAGAACCAGTCTGACACCCCTCACAGTTATTGAATGCACCTGGAAACAAGCTCAGGTGAATTTGTAGAATTGTAAGTGTGCACCCACCATGCTTTTTAACATCAGTATTGCTAACTTTCACAATTTCCGAAGGAATTTCAATCTCGGTGATTATTTTTGTAGGAGCATCCCCTGCTGCAGTTGTGGGATGGCAGAAGAATTGCAACTTTCCGTTATAAAATGAGGTTTCGAGCCCTTACATTTACAGAGGAAACTCAGAGAAGTTTCCCCAAGAATTTGAAATGAAAGGACAGACTGAGAAGTGGAGAATGTGGAAGGAAATAAAAAAAAAAAAACCTCCGCATCTCATGAGTTTAGGGATCCCAGATCATTGTGTTTTGAACAGTTGAGATTAGCAATATTATAAAAAATGTCTGTGGTTTTTGGGTGCCTCTATTTTAGGCCACCTCCTGTGAAACACTTGACAGGAACATGTGCACTCATGCCATGATTTCAGTTTTATTAGAAAAACAGCAATACCAGAAGTAAATCTCTCGCCCAAGGCATATTCCATATGTTACTTCTCAGTGCTTTATTTTTCAGGCCTGCAAGAGACAAATGCACTTATTCCATTAATAAAGCCTGTGACTTAAAGTGCAGTTCTACCCTGGAAAAAATAGAAATGGGAGGTTCTAAGTTCATTTTCCATCAATAGCTTCTACATTAAATTTGTTCAGATTGCAAATGAAAAGGTGGTGTTTTTTTTCAGACTGTGTGCCCGTAGGCCTCAGCCTTGTCTGTGAAAGCAGCCTTTTCATTCTCATATGGAAATCATAATAGAGAAGGCACAGATCAGCTCACATGCTTTGTTCTGCCTCTGCAAGGTGACTTCATATTTTTGTGAGGTTCACATTATTTACTGCTGCTATGAAGCCCCGTTTAACATGTATAGAGAGGACAAATCCTAATAATTAAAATAGACTATGAATATTCAGCTAAAGGAATTAAAATACTATTTTCCTGCTTCTCTCATTCAACTCCATTTATAAAAATTTTAATACAAATGTATAAATACAACAATTTCGTTCTTTTCAACCTCTGTCCCACCCAGTAATGATTTCGTAACCCCCCAGTTCTCAACACTCTGCCTTATCACTAAAAAGTAAATCTCCCTACTACCATTCACATGATGGATTTATTGCCTTTGTGAACCTTGCATTACCCTTGGTATTACTGCAGCTCAGTTCACAGTCCTGGTTTTTACCAGAAGCTTTAGACAAATGCCATTAGCCAGCAGAGGATCCAGCATGCGCTAGGGAAGATGCGATCATCCTGGGGCCTTAAGCTTTGTGAATAGCAGAGGTATAAATAAAAAATAAAAAATAGGTCATTGGTCTTCCAAATTCCATCCTTGCCTTGGGAAATTCCAACCAGAAGGGCTGCACAAAAAGGCAAAGATAAGCATCTATTTTCAAGAAATTTCAAACTACCAAAGAGTTTTCAGGGGTCAA